>JAYESD010000010.1:168760798-169190700 GCA_036927565.1 Tuctoria greenei
GAGAAGAATGTACCTCTTCTGTCTTTTCATCACCCGCAATGCCGCCTGCAGCAATGTATCAGCACTGGCTTTGATCCTTGTCTGCATTTCATCCATATACAGACCTGCCCAATATTTCAAGAAAGAACATGCATAACAAATTATTTCACAGGGATGCTTAATAATTTTTTTATCAAAACTTGCTCTATTCCTGAGTTTCCAAGCTGCCCAACAGACAGCTGCCAAACCAAGTGTATGAACATCACCACCGTCAGGCATAGCTTTTTCGACCCACATCCAATATTGCTTGATGTTCTCAGGTCTATAGGGACTTCAGCTATCACACCTCATACAACCTTCATAACATCACAAGAGAAAAATAAATGGTTAGCAGTTTCTAACATTGAACAATAACAGCACGTAGTATCCCCCTGCCAATCCCTTTTAGCCATGTTGTCCCTTGTCAAAATAGCATCATTTTCAATAAGCCACAAAAATGTCCCTTGTCAAAATAGTACTGACCCTACGTTTGGACAAAGGAACACTACGCAAACATAGTTACAGTAGTACCTAATAATATGATACTCAGGTTTCTTTATTTGTTGGAGCATGGCTACAAAAACCAGCAAAAAATGCGCATATTATGAATCTTTCAAATAGAAATTCGTTTGCATATTTGGAATCTGGAAAAGGACGTAATAACAATTTTATACACAAAGATCACGTAGACGGCTGTTCAACCGCACCTGTCATGACGTCCCTCTGAAAAGTGGGGCCAGCATCGGTGCTCCTCGCAGCTCACGTCACGACGTTCCGTCCGTGACTAGCGGGTAGCGGGTCTCCCACCAAACTCGCTGCTCTCGCTGACATTTGAGCCCACCGGGCGGTTACGCGATGAAACGCCAAGAGCGTGCAGCGTGCTCCTCCAAGTCTCTGTCTGCAGCTCCGTGTGGAGTAGTGAACCGCGCGTTCCTCGATCTTGCCGCTCGAACCGCGCGTTCCTCGATCTTGCCCGGTCCGTCTCGTCGTCGCGGAGGGGCGCGCGACGGCGCCTGGGACGGGCCACCGCATCTTCTTCTACCCCAGCTGACAACTGCTCCCCGATTAATCACTGCCCCGAAGGAGTAGCTGATCCGTGTCGTGATGCCGGCGGCCGTCGCCGGCGGCGAGCCGGCCGGGGAGCTGCTGCTCCGCGCGGCGGCGATGGTGCCCCCGGAGCGCTACGCCGTGGCTGCCCTCGTCGTCCTGTCGGTCATCTTGTACCGATTTCTCGAGCTCCACCTAATCGGCGACCTCCTCCGCGGCTTCCGGGGCGGCCGCGTCGAGCTCACCTACCACCCGGCCTCGGAGATCTACCACCGCGTCGTGTCCAAGTGCCGCTCCCTCCACGGCAGGTACGTCTGTGGGTTATATTGTCCTGCCTGATCTCCCGTGAGTGATCTGGGTATTAGTAGTACTTGGCACGCACGATTTAGCCGCTACCATTACGTGGTGGTAGCAGAATCGCGCGTACTCGTTCGGTTGCGATGAAACTCGGGAAGTGGGGATCTTAATCATGCCAGGGGTTACTTGCATTGCGCCACAATTGTCTGGTTGAGTTGTCAGCGGTGATATATTTTTTGCACGATTATGTAGATACCTGGCAACTCCGTGGTTGGCGAGCCCGCATCTGCAGACATTGTTTCTGGGCATCCATGGGAGGCCACCTTCATTCACTTATAAGAGGTTTGACTCAGTCCATCGTGGAGATGATTTATTTACATTCTGATTTTCTAGTTTGTCTCATTGGGTTTAGGTGTACTTATGTAATTGAGTACGCTGGACTCAATAAAATTTCTGATATATTATATATCACCATTGACTTTTTAAGCTTTTTACATGCATGCTAGTTAATGTTTGTGAGCGAACTGTGATCTAATTTGTTAATGAATCCACACACTGATTACATTCTCTTTACTGCCTACACTGCAGACAGTTGTTCACGGTTCGCGATGGTGGAACTGTTGCCCTGGATTGGTTGCTGGCCTCTGAATTGGAATTGGAATTGGAAGGCATGGGGTTCATAGATTATGTGTAATTGTATGTAATACAAGATGGTGCCTGACTACTTTAGTTATGTTGCAGATGCTGATGGTTTTATTTCTAAAGATTCTTCAACACCCCTTGCAATTGTGGTTCCTGGATTAACTAGTGATTCTTCAGCTGCTGTTAGTCCCTAACTTATTTCTGATTTACTACCCCCCCCCCCCCCCCCCCCCCCGGTCTTAAATTGTTGATGTTGGCTAGTTCAACGTCAACAATTTAAAACTGGAGGGAGTATTATATCTGTTCGTCATTCTGAGTATATAGTAATATGTTGCAGTATGTAATGCACATGGCTTACTCCATGGCAAGCAAAGGGTGGAACATCGTTGTAAGCAACCACAGGGGTCTTGGTGGTGTGTCCATTACTGTAAGTTTTGTAATTGAAATATCAAGTATTTAAATTTCAGTCATTGCACACTATAAACTGTTGCTGCAAGCCCCTGGTGATCTTTGTATCCAGCTTTTGCCACCGTGACCGTATATATATCTGACGGTAGAATATATTGACAGTTACATTTGAGGTTTAGAATTTATTCATCAATGCCGCAACAACAAATTTTGAAAGCACCAAATGAGTCGTTCAGTAACCATCACCACTGAATTTGTCAGTCAGATTACTTCTACAATGGTGGATGGACAGAAGACATCAGAGAAATCATTAATTACCTGCATCACAAATATCCAAAGACTACATTATTCTGCATTGGTACAAGCATAGGTGCCAATATTCTGGTACACACCTTTCACCTTGTTGTAGTACATATTTTCTCCGTTCCGCTTGTTGAAGGCCTAATAATGTCAGCCTGCAATTTTCTTCCACTGAATGCTAGCTGTTTAGTTTTACCTGTATCAATAGCAACTATTTCGTAATTTTGATGGCTGCTCTTTTACACTAAATAGAGTCGTATAAACAGTCATGCATAGACAAGCTTTATATGTAAGTTTGACACAATTATTTAGCCACGGCGTTGAGAAACCATGATGAACTGGACTATTTTGCAAGAAACTGGCTGGAGAAAAACACCATTCTTCCAAGTCCAATGTAGTCTGTCCCCACATACTGGCATACATCATTTCCATTTAGTTATGATTTGATAAAGAAAGTATACTATTCAGCTAGTTCGTATATAGTCAACTAATTTTACTGCAAATCTATTAATAAAGCAATCGCTTTACTGACTTTGAAACCTTGTTCTTGTACCCCATTCGTTAAACTGCTTTTTCCTCCACCCTTTTTACTTTCTTTCAGCTCATTGTTGTACACATATTGCTGTGATTTATTTCATAGGATTCTCAAAGTATGCATCATAGTGATGGTCATTCATTTAAATATTGCTTTACTTTCTAATTTTGTGTATGCACCAACTCACATGGTGGTCTGGTTCATTATCCCTATCTATACTGTCCCATGGCCATTGCTGGACCCTAGAGCGTAATGCAATTGATGCAGACTGGATATTTGTTCCACATCTTTGTACAGGTCAAATATCTTGGAGAAGAAGGTGAAAATACGCCTGTGGCTGGTGCCGCTTCTATCTGTTCTCCATGGGATCTGCTGGTTAGTTGGTGGACCTGATTTACACAAAAACATGCATGCTTGTTATATAGACATATGTACCAAGTTGTGTGTCAAGAACTTTCAGTTCACTTTTGACACCACTCCAGAAGTCCATTGACCGACAAGTAAATCATTGCTCATCTTGCTCAAGAATAAGAAAGGCTAGGGAACAATCATACATCCTCTCCCTCGTGCTTACTCATTTTTTAGATAATAGAAATACATTCCAGCCTCTACATTGTATGCAGTCCCGGATTATTACGGGCACAACCACATCTCATAAGGAAACACACACAAATCTGTTGGACGTCTAACGATGATCCTTTGAATCTGGAGGAGGAAAAGACGGTCTTGGCAGTGGCACCACCGATAGCCCCCCCCCCCCCCCCCCCCCCCCTCTTCCCCTGCGCAAATCTTGGTGGAGGCGTAGCCGAACCCAAGATGGCCCTTTTTTAACAACTTGAAATTCGCTCTCATGGAGAGTTGAACCCAGGACCTGAGGAGTGCTACTCAAAGTACTTAACCAGTAGGCTACTTACCCCAAATGGATCTATGAGTAAGAACGAGGTCTTTATGAATAGATGCACCAATTGTTAGGCTCATCTTTATAACCGGCAAGTATTATCTGAAATCAACTTATACAGCTGCTTCTATAGTACAGCGCCAAATCACCAACATGGTGCTTAAACCTCTCTGTGTTTTGTCATTTCACTTCAATTTTGTAGATCGGCGACAGATTTATTTCCCGCAAGCTTGTGCAGCGTTTGTATGACAAAGCCATTGCAATTGGTCTGAAGGGCTATGCGAAGTTGTAAGCATTCGTTTCTCACTAAGCTATCTACACATTTATCTGATACTCTTATTCTACAGAATCTCCAAATCTTTAATGGTATACACTAATGTTATTCAGTTAATTTTACTGTTGAGAAAGCTTAACTTTTTGCCTTTTGCAGACATCAGCCTGTCATGGCTCGACTTGCAAACTGGGAACATATTAGAAAGGTTTGATGCATTCTGCTACACTTTATTGGCATTGAACTGAATGTTTTGTATATTGTATTTATGGGAGTTTTAAAAGTTTTACCAGTTCAAAGACATCTTCACTCGTATTTGTAGTTTGCTAATTTGCATCATTATAGATGACAATATATAATTTCAAGCTGCATTCGCTTGAACTACTTCTATGATTCTTGAATTCATATACTGTTCTAGAAAATAATGTTTCTATTGACGGTCTATTCATGACTTGTATGATATATCACTTCTAATTTTTCTTTTCTTTCTAATTTTGCAGACGCGCTCTATCCGGGAATTTGACCACCATGCTACTTGCGTTGTTGGAAGATTTGAGGTACTATTGCCGATTATATCTTCAAACAGATAAGAATCCATGTTTTCGCTTTCTTATGTGGCTTTTATGGCATTAGCTGCTCTACAACAACAAATACTACAAACAACAAACAAGCCTTTTTTTAGTCCCAAGCGAAGTTGGGCAGGCTTGAGAAAACCAATAAGAGCCACCAACAACATTTATTATAATTTATAAATAAAAAACCCTATAGTATCCCACAATAAATTAATAGTTTTCCAAATGCTGCTCAACAGCCAATACTTTTGAATAATCTGAATGTATGTCATCATTTTTAGTGATCAATTTTCTTACAGACAGTCGATACCTACTATCGCCGGTGCAGCAGTGCTAGTTATGTTGGAAATGTATCAGTTCCCTTGCTTTGTATTAGTGCTTTGGATGATCCCCTTTGCACAAGGGAGGCTATTCCTTGGGATGAATGCAGGTGATGTGTTGCTTGTGGAAGTCATGCTCCTTCTTCTTTAACAGTTTTGCTTACATGTTAATTAGAATAATATTGTTTTGAATTAGGGCCAATAAGAACATTGTTTTGGCAACTACTCCAAATGGTGGTCATCTTGCATTCTTTCAAGGACTAACTGCTGGAAGACTATGGTATGGTGTCTGTGTAAATCTGAAACGTTTTGTTCTATGTACTTGCAAATTTATCTTTTTGTATTACAGTATAAATCTATCTACTCTAGATGGATATTCTGATTTCAGTGTCTTCTGATATATTTTATAGGTGGGTGGGAGCTACTTCTGAGTTCCTTTGTGCTCTTCATGACAGCTCCTACGTGCATCGACAGAAGGTATTGGGCACTGGTTCATCAATTAATGTCCCACCCAAGATGCTCGTGCTTTTTTGTATTCTGATTAAATTATTCATCTCTTAATTAAATGCAGGCACAAGATTGTGTTTTGCACTCTTCCTTGGAATCCTCCATTGATAAGAGCCCGTATGTCAATATCATGGAAGATGGAATGATAGCACCAATAACAAATGATGGCACTGGCAATGATGGTTCACCTTCTAACCAAATAGTTGAAGTAGAATTAAGTGACAAGGTGGATGCTATACAACAGAATGAAGTATCCACCAAAAAACACAATGAACACACCAGCGGAATGGGGGACAAAAGCACTGCGGGATCTACACATCAGCAAGGAGAAGACGTCCACAGTAGTAAGCTCCGTGAGATAATAGCTCCTGTCAAGAGATCCATAAACCAACTGACCCGATACCAAGGGAGGTCAGTCTGGTTGCTTGCCTACATTGCTTTTGTAACGTCATGGCCACTTCTTGGCTCCCTAGCTTTTATCACATTTAGGAAAAAGATCAGAAATCCATTGGGACCTAAATAAGGTCCAATAATTGTGCCAATTGCACCTACATGTATTTATTTCATGGGCTTTGTGTAAAACCTAGAAGGCTAGAACCATTTGAAGGTCTGTACATGCACTTGATTCTTCACTTCGTCACATTCACCATGTACCCTTTCATCACGGAGCTATATTCAGGACTTCAGGTCCTCCAGGGCATACACCGCTACGTTGTCATGTTGCTTGCGTACATATACATAACGCATCTAAATGATATAATATCACTCCAAAGCGAAGTTTGTCTTGATTTGCTCCATGGATGGTGGGGAGTTTCTAATTTTTCTATCCAAGTTTAGGATAAGAAAGAAAGTGGTGGTACGTAGGTGGTGAATTGTCAGGTAGTTGAAGCCAAAAGATATTGGGGTATTGTAACGTGTGGTGCCGCAGGAAAGAAGTTGACGTATCTTTTCATGTAACAGTGGCATTTTTTTGGTCCCAACGATCCCTTGGTAATGATTTACTCGTGATTGTTTGCTGCGTGGTCGTACGTGCACGTTTGTGCCACTGGGACATCTCTTTCAGGTCTTCCCTATTTTACTTTGATTCCTGGTCTTGCACGAGCGGGATTGGATCTTGGTATGATAATTCTACTTTAAGCAGAGGAGGGGCCCCCCATCGACCCGATGGTGATTTGGATTGCCGGAGGAGTAGGGCCCAGTATGCTTCTGTTGATCTGTTCTGTTTTCTTCTGTGTGACCTCACGGATGATGTCAAAAGGAACGCGGCTCCAATGGTTCTTCTAGGGCCATGACCGTTGTGGCGCACGCTGCGCCATGATCTGCATCGTTGCATCAGCATCACAACCTCGAGTTTGAGCTCTTGGAGATTTCCACATCCAAACTCTCGGGCCTATCTATTCATGCGCAGTAGAGACAGAACATGCAGAATTGACACTGTGCACCACTTGTATTTTATTACTACCGCTTTTTATTTGAACTGAAGTGCATAGATATTATTCTGATCCCATCCTATACCTTCAAATCAAGCAGGGCCCAACAATATAGTACAAATTATTTGAAGTGACACATCACAGTAAAAAATCAACTCTGGAAAGGCAACAGACACCAATTATTCTCCACAATTTTGGCATGTTTTATTTTATGTGACTTTTCTTTACACGATACCCTTTCCGTTCTTTTTTTATTTAATACTTGTTAGTTCAAATGTGAAACCAGCATCAAATAAAAAGAAGCAGATGGAGTAGTAGCCTAGAGGCCGATTGATTTATGATGAAGACATAGTAAGATGGACTTTTTCCCAACCGATAGGGATTTTATCTATTCTTGTTCATAAAAATAAATCTATCTTAGCAGTGAGTTTGAAGACGGTGGATGATGAGGCTTCAAGAGCACATTATTTTGATTCGGTTCCTTTTTTAGTAACATCAGTTGGAGAAGTAATACTTAAAATGAATAAAAGGCTTAGATATTTTTGTATAAATTTATCGTTAAAAGAGTCTTGATAGGGGTCCCTATTTTAATATATTTTAATACAATCCAATTTAATCGGAAAAAGGAGGAGATTCCAACCTGATCCAGTGGAAACGATAGCAGCACAATGGAAAAGCAAAGGGAAATCGGCCGAGCATTAAACCATCTGCACCAGCGTACTCTAAAGCATACTCTATACACTATTCTTCTTCAGCTTTTACAGTACGTACTCTAAATTACACTGCAAAACAATGTATCCAGTATGTTTTACAGTACGCCACTGCGAATGGTCTTACCACAGACCAGGAGCGACGTGAGGCGGTGGGTCCCGTTGGAATCGGGCCGCCACAGTTTTCTTTTTGGAGGCCTTCGAATCGGCAGCACCCGCGAGGCAGATGGCCCACCGCTCAGCACCTCACGCCTCCTCTCCTCGCATCGCGTCGCATTTCGTCCCGTCCGCCTCCTGGTTTCCGCGTGCCGCTGGAGCAGGAGGCTACGCTGAGCGACCAGAGCCACGCTACGCTGGTCGCGCAGCTTAGTAGTTGAAGCACCGCACAGCGAAGTATACGAAGGACTTCGAGAGGTCAACGAGGAGGAAGGGAAGGGTCAGGGCTCCTTCCTCCTCCTATAAACCCACCGCACCCGGCGTCCGGAATCCCATTTTCTCGTCCGGGTGCCCGAATTTCTACCCTCCTCGTAAGTCCACCGCTGAATTTCCTGTTTACGGTTTTTTCTTGCCGGTTCCCATCATGCTCTATCTAAACAAGGACACCATTTGAGGCAAAAGGCTAAGAAAATAATCAAGAGGGGCTGGGGAATTTTGTCTGGATATTCTTTGGTTGCTTCTTGATGATTCTCTCGATTCCTTCTTGCTTCATAGGAGGCGGTGTAGTTCCATCTGATCTGAGCTCAGTTCCGGCTCAAGTTTTTTTTTTTTGTATTTTGATTTTGGTAGAACAAGATCTTGACTCTGGAGGTGCGAGGAAAGGGTGATGATATAAAAGAGATTTGAGATCTTTCTTATGAAATTTTTGTTGTGAGATTGATGTGCTTCATATCCATGAAGTGGGGAGTAAAAGAAAGGAAGTTGTATGATGATTATTCTTTCCTTTGATTGGAAGATTTGGATCTTCGATTAAACTGTTTATTAGTTGGCAGATTCATTGCTAACTCCTAGCCAGGCACCTGTCTTCTCAGCCGATTTCTGAAACAAGTTCATTGTATACTACTCCCTCCATCTCCAAATATTTATCACCAGATAATTTCAACTAGTGACAAATATTTGGGGACAGAGAGAGAGAGAGAGAGAGTATATTGCTTAAGAAATAAGTTTCTAATTAAAGGATGGGGCTTTTCTGATACGTTAGATGCGAGAAAAAAACTGAATTATTTGCTTTGTACATAGGCTCCATCTTCGTGTCTGTTCCTTCTCTATTTTTTTCTTTTGAACAAGACAGGTTTTCCTTTGATTGAGTCATCATGGAAACTTTGCATCTACAGACAGCATGTCAAAAAAGGTGTATCTGCAACCTGTAATTTTTCTTTCTGCTGCAGGGTTCATCCTTGCCCTGAAGGTTGATTCTTGTTGCCTAATGATTAGCTTCGTGCGATAGGAGGGTGTACTGAAGTGTAATTCAGGCAGTGCTGAATATTAATGGAAGGTGAGATGATAAGATCTTTGCAAACTGCAATGAAAGCTTCTTCATCCATGGCAAGTGGCACGGATGACCCTGACGAACAAATCATGCCTTCCAATTGCGTAGAGCAGTTTTATTTCTCAAGACCAAATCAATCTTTCCCAGGCCTCCCTCCATTCTTTGGGGCTCCATCTTCCAGTTTGTATCTTCCTAATGACAATGAACCTAAAGTGTGCAACCAGTTTGAACAAAATCCTTCACTGAATAATCTTCTTATAGATTGGGACCCTCAAGCAATAGTGAGCAACCTATCCTTTCTCGAGCAGAAGATCAAGCAGGTAAAAGATATTGTGCAGTCCATGAGCAGTCGAGAGAACCAGGCTGCTGGTGGTTCCTGTGAGCTAGCAGCAAAGCAGCAGCTTATAACTGCTGATATCACTAGCATTATAATACAGCTTATCTCAACAGCTGGTTCCCTGCTCCCTTCAATGAAGAACCCACTTAGCAGCAATCCAGCAGTCAGGCAGTTTGGCAACCCTCTTGGTTCCCCTATGGGCTTTGGTATGAATGCTAATCAGCGACCAAGCACAAACAACAAGACTTGTATGCCTGATGTGGACAAGGCCACTAATTATGAGGAACTGATGAATAGTCTTAATAGTAATCAGGATGAAAAGGATGAACTGATCAAATGTCCAAATCCTTGTGGTGGGGAAGGGTCAGAACCGTCTCCAATGGAAGACCATGATATGAAGGAGAGTGACGATGGTGGTGAGGGAGAGAATCTACCCCCTGGCTCGTATGTAGTCTTGCAACTGGAAAAGGAGGAGATTTTAGCACCACATACTCATTTCTGTTTGATATGTGGCAAGGGTTTCAAGAGAGATGCTAACCTAAGGATGCACATGAGGGGCCATGGAGATGAATACAAGACTCCCGCAGCCCTGGCCAAACCCTCAAAAGATTCTAGTTCAGATCATGCGCCGGTTACAAGGTACTCGTGCCCATTTGTGGGTTGCAAGCGGAATAAAGAACACAAGAAGTTCCAGCCTCTCAAGACAATCTTGTGTGTGAAAAACCATTACAAGAGAAGCCACTGTGACAAGAGCTATACTTGCAGCCGTTGCAACACAAAGAAATTTTCTGTAATTGCTGATTTGAAGACTCATGAGAAGCACTGTGGGCGCGATAAGTGGCTCTGTTCTTGTGGAACGACCTTCTCGAGGAAGGACAAGCTTTTTGGGCATGTTGCTCTTTTCCAAGGCCACACACCTGCGCTCCCAATGGATGATGTAAAGGTATCAGAAGCGTCAGAGCAACCTCATGACAGCGAGGTGATGGATGAAACGGTTAAGAGCATAGGGTATAACGTTCCCTGCAGCTCGTCTGATGGTATTTCTAACCTCGACATGAAAATGGCTGATGATGTGCGTGGTTATTTCTCGCCTATAAACTTCGATCCGTGCTTTGGTGCGCTTGATGACTTTGCTCGCCCTGGATTTGACATCTCCGAGAACCCCTTCTCCTTCCTGCCTTCGGGCTCGTTCAGTTTCGGGCAACAGAACGGAGACAGCTGATGCAGGTCCGCCAGTGATGATGACGACAATGGCCCCTGTTGACCATTATTTATGTTTATGCATGATGCCAGTCTCGTTCTTCATCTGTTCCAACTTGAAAGATTCATTTTAGATTATCACTTTTTTCTTAATTGTACTGTACTTCGCTTGGTGATCATCAATAATGATCAGACACTTCAATCATCCTATATAGAATCAGGTAGCCCCAATTGCGCTACATATGTAAGAATCAGTTGCGTCTTACTAGGCGCTCTTTCTGTAGCGGCAACGCGTCCTCATAACATGATGATGTGTCCTTCGGAAGTGATACCTTGTTTTCTTTACAAGGCAAAATACTGCTACGAAACATTGCAATATCGGCAAATTTAGGTTAAAATGAAGGTAGTTGAATGGTTTTGAACAGCGGTAGCACGTTGAGATCGAATCCGCGGTCCAACACAAACACCTACCAAAACTGCTCTTGCTCATGCGCCCCCACTTAACGCCATCATTTTACAAATACCAAACTTCTTCTCTGCGGCTCTGCCCCACTGCAAACACCACCTTGGATCCTAGTCGCCCCAGACAGCGGCAAGGCCCACTGCTAGTAAAGCTGCTAGCAATGGACCACTAGATTCTCTCCGATGGCCGCCGCCACTACTTCTGTCCCGTCCTCCACGCCCGCCTCCTCCGATCCCAACTCCGTCTGCTTCGTCAGGTGAGCAGCCGGCCTCTGCAACGCTTCGATCAAAAACCTTTCTCTGTTCTTGCCCCCGTTTGGTGGCCATGAGTCAGTGAGCTTACCGGCGCACGGTCCGTTTCTTGGACGTCTGCGTCACAGGGCGCGTGGGAGGAGGCCCACGGCGAGAGCCATGATGGCGGCGGGATGGCGCATGTGGTGGAGGCCTCCATCAGCCCTAAGGTTTAGCTAGATGCACCCAGCTGTGATGGGTGGCTGACTCTGATTGGTGGGCTATGGGTTATTGGTACTACTGTAATATTCATCGTAAAACTTACTAGAATGTAAATATAGAAGATTACTAAAAATATAAAGTAGATGTCCAGAGTAAAATGCTGAAAATATAAAGAATATACTGGAAGTGTAAAGAGATAAAGTAAGTTTTAGAGGAAACCACTGCAGATAGTCTAAGGCTTTCCTCCTCGGGTTGATGTGAAAAATATTCAAAAACAAGGATATAAAAATATGGAAACCTTCCAAATTCTCAAAAGTTTTGGCGTCAAATGTGTGATTTTAGTCACATATGAGTTGAAATGCAAGAATTCAAACATAATTAACAAGTGTGGGAACGCAACAAGATAACTGGCCAAAGGAAGTAGCAAATGGTGACACAAAAACTGCGATATGCCACTCGAGAGGTAGTGTGTAGTAAATGAATCAGTTGACAAGTTACGGCTGCAATAATGAATTGGTTCATATGTCTAACTTTATAGTGACCATATAGAATCAACAATTTACCCTCAGTCATGCACTTGCACGGTGAGATGTTTTTTCATCCGTGGCAAAGCAGGGGCACTCAACAGGTACTATTAAATTTACATCAAATGATTGATCACCAGCCAGATTTGTCCAATATGAAACCACGGTGGCCTCACTACTCTAGTTTCCAACAACCACCTCCTCGAAGTTCCAGTTTCTGACAAGCTCTCTTGAAACCGCGCGGCTCCGCTGAAGGCGAGGAGCACCCTCGGTGCCCTGTCCAGCACCCACTAGAGGAAAAGGGGTCACCTTTGATGTCCCGACACCGCTGGTGGTCGTAGGCATTACTTTCCGAGATAGGCAAGAAACTACAGCTCCACACCTGTTCTCCTCCTCTGAACTTGAGACTGAATAGCTCCTAAAGGAGTGTGAAGGGCTGCTCATGCCATGGCATATTAAACAAGCTAGACTCATGACTATGATGTTGGTGAAATTGCTTCTCACTGCAAAAACTGCAAAAGGAGCAATACGAAAAAATATTTCAGTAAAATGAACATATTCTATCATAGCAAGCTGTAAGAAACTTCTTATACAGATCGAGATATGTTTGTTAAAATGAGATGTATGTAACTGTTCTGTACAATATGTACTGATTGTAAAGCAAAGCATTCATGTCACCTACAGTTTCTGTTTCGATTGCAAACTTTGTTACTACTTAGATAACAATCTTAAAGACTAGCAGAGAACTTCAAATTAGTCCTGTCCTTGTGATTACATAATAATTCTTCAACATGGCATAACTTGCTTTTTTAATAAGTTAACAATCGATATATCTTACATTGTTTAATAAGTAAACAATTTATACATATTATATTGTTTCCCTGAAATGAGATGTGTGCTTATTATGCAGTTGCAGCACAGGTACAAGCATCGGTTTAGATTGTGTTAGCTCAAAAACTGCAGAGTACTAGACCGGCTAGGCAATTATCAGTTACTGTTATGCAACCTGCAAACAGGTCTGGCACTCTGGGTATGGGTTGGTAGGAAACAGAAAAGTGTAATCCAGAAAGCAATCCCACTCAATAAACGTTCAAATACTTGTTTCAGATTATTTGTCATTCTAGTTTTGTCTTCAGTCAACCATTTCTATTTTTCCATCAATTTCTAAAATTTCATATAGTTTAACAATATGTGGATTAAATATTATGGAAGTACTTTTCATGGTTTGTATGTTATCATCCTATACGGATTCTAGCATTATAATGATAAAGTGTAAAAGTGTTTTTGGAGCAAAGCTAGAATGAGAAATTATTTGAAGCAGAGGGAGTACCATAGATAGAAATACACATACCCTGCAATTCCTAAATAAAACTTGAAAGGTACCCTATAATTAAGAAAGTAGAGCATAGCAAGCCTAAAAATTGTTACAAAATGCCATTAATACAAAGGAATCATGTATTGCTTTGTTCTTTCTACTAAGATAATGCACAACTGCAATGTGAAGATGTGCAGCCAAACAGAACAAAGAAGTTAACACTTCATTCAGGAAGAATGTTGCATAATAAGTAAACACAATATCTTACATTATTTTCCTGTAACAAAATGCATGTTTATTATAGAGGCATCAGCTCATATTGCATAGCTCAAAAAGTACTGTGTTAGTCCATAAAAATTAGGCAATTGTTAGTTTTTTTAAGGGGAATTAGGCAATTATTAGTTAGTAGTTACTGTTATTCCAACCTGCAAATGGGTCTCGACTCTACATGTGAGTGGTAGGAAACAGAATTGTGCAAATCCAAAAGGCAGCCCCTGATCACAAATACGTATAAACAAGAACCCTAAACAAATTAACTTGGGAAAAAATATGCCTAGCCTGCAGTTTTAAAGAAAACTGGAGATGTACCTATAGTTACAAAAATTTATACCAAGGTGAGTTTTTAGCCCTGTAAGATAGACATCACCTTTCAGTGAATATGATAAACATCACATTTCAGTGAATATGAACGTAGATGGCACATGGTTACAATTCCCTTTCCACAAAAATACACAGGCCAAGCGGCACGGTTTTACAAAGAATAAACTAGAGTGTTAAGGAAGGATTACCAAATTGAAGATGGTAATCCAAAAAGGTGCAGTACTAATGTAATTCCTAATTATCCACTTAACATCTGGGCCAACCAACTTCGATCTAGCGCAATGAGGAACTTGATTAGGGCACCACTTAACTAACTAGAATCTGGGTTTGATTGAGAACAGAAGGAACCAATTCGTTTAAGCAAGGATCACGTACCTACACAAGAAGGAATCCGTCCTCCGCGGCCCAGAAAATGGATCCCCTACCACACCCCACTAGTCCACGAGAGGAACGACGGGTGAAGGATCCGGCCAGAGGGAAATACAAGCGGGTGGAGGATACGGTAGCGGAGGCGAGGAGTCGGCGGACGGCGGCGTTGTTCTCGGCCGCAACGCAGTTTCTGGAGGAGCGCAATGCGAGGATCGCCGATTGCAGGGTAGCCCCTCCCCTATGTATCGAACAGGGCGTTGGGACTTGGAGCGCCGTCCCCTTTCCGCCCTCTTTTTTTTTCCTGTTTTATTTAGAAAAATAATGTCATTTAACCTGAAAATTGATTTTATTTCACAGAAAGTATCGATAGGACAATTGGTCTAGTATTTGTATATTGAGGGAGTAGAAATTTTATGGGCCATATCTATTTTTATACTTGGTGTTTATTCCATTTGATTCATCATCATACAATGGCTGCGGCAGCATATCACCGGAGTAGGAACGCAATGGCACGAACCGAGTCGTACGCACAACATTTCCCTTATTATCTTTGAACTCAATTATTATAGAGTTACTCTGATTTGCTACATGAACTTCTCTACAGTTCCCATAAGAAGTTTGGAGTTAAAATTCCTGTTACCTCTTGGTCAAAAGTTTTGTACCGGTCACTTTTGATTTTCCCCGCGGGGACAGCCCAGAACACCTGTCAGTGCTGACCAAAATGACAAAGGCTCCATAATGCTGAGAAACAGAGAAGCTACTTCTATGGGATTTTTTTAGACAACGACTGTCTGTACATTGACGTACATACTGGCATAGTACGCACCATATTATGTTACGGATCTAGAAAACATACCAGCAGGCAGTATGGAGAGCACGTTGTGCTGCCTTCAGGTTTGGGCACTGACAGTGACACCGGGCAGGCAAGCCAATTCAGATACAGGACGATGTCTATACGGACCAGCTTGTAAATGGCAACACGCATAACAAGGGGAGCTCTTTTTCTAAGCGTTCTGCAGATAAATTAACCCCCTTTTCTGTCAGATTGTAAGATATTTTTGGCGGCATCAACAATTATTCAAGCATTGATTAACGATTTGCTGGGTCCAAGCATTGTTTTTGTTATAATTGACCACCACTAGTGGTTACTTAAAAAATTGCAAAGTCAATGGTCGAAACCTGCCTCTACCTGGAGCGAACGAGATTCTCGAGCACTCTCGGTGTCATACTGCTCGCAGACAGCTTGAGAAAAGAAAGGCAAAATAAATGGAAAGACGAAATATTGTTCTCGAGTTCAGTACAACAGTCCAGAGATCAGGACTCGCAATTCTTCAGCACGCACTGAAATGCCACGCGTACCCATATCTGGTGTCCCAGTTGCTGGTTGCTGCAGGTCACTGAATCACTATCTTTCGTTCTCTCTTGATGAATGATGCTTGGGAACAATCACTTCACCTGATTTCAAACCTGCTAATATATTCGTGTGCAAGCAAGTTCCGGTTACCCCCTCGATTGATTACCACACATGATCAAGCTCCACGAGTGGTTCTGAACTCTGAAGTTCTGATTCAGAAGCGCAATGGCGATGACATGCTCTCTTCCCACTCCCACTCAGGCCACACCCACATCCCCCAAGCCCACCACCTGCGCGGCCCGGCCCACTTCTTTGTGTGCCCCGCCACCCAATTCCAATCTACAGCTACAGGCCAACGGGGCGGGGCCACATCTGCGTCACCACACGCGCCGCGCTACGGGAAAGGACGAGAACGAGACGCGTATCATGCTTCCGCGGCCGGCGGCGGCGTCGTTGATTCCATCTCCGTCCGGCCCAGCAGCCCAAGCGAAACTGCCTGGTGGCGGGTGCGACCATGCAAGGGAGGGCAACAGGTGTCGTCTGGCATGACTCCCGCCCTCCCTCCCGCTGACCGCGCCGGTGTTCACGAAACGGCTCACGCGCGGTGCGCTCAAGTGCACGGCCAACGGCCCGCGCAGCAGCTTTCCAAGTGAAAAATCGGAGCTTGTACCGACGAGACCGCAAACCTGCCGCTCGTGGACTTTTGAACTCGTGGTTACGTGTTGCCGTTCTCGCGATTATCAACATCATCTCCTGTCACGTCGCCGCTCAATTTAGTACGGAGTACTCTGCTCCTTTCATTCAATCAAGTGTCCTGCTAAGATATTAGTACGCGATTTTTTCAATGCCGGTTAGCCTACTTGATTATTCAATTGGTCGTAAACAAGCACAGCGGATCTGCGGATGAGAAATCAAGAAGGTCGCAGCTGCCCGTACCACGTGTTTGCTCCGTCAGCTGCTACGTAGGCAGCGGGCGCGTCCGAGGTGGCGCGGGAAACCCCGTTCGCGGTAAGTGACGCGCGCCGACCACACGCGCTCTGCTGCCAGGCGCGGGCGGGCTCGCGCCGCCTCGGGTTAGGCACGCGCTTGGGATCTCCTGTGCAAGCAGCATATCTGTAGCTCGGGATCAGATTATCAGAAGTTCAGAACTCAGCTCCACTCTCCTGCTACTCTTGTTTCTTCTGTCAGTAGGGGAACTGGATTACTGGAACTTGTATCAGCACCCGTTCTTTAGGCTCCATTCGTTAACCTAAATAACCCGGCGGCAACCAGCCATTTGTCTACGGCACGGTCAATTCCGCGAGCAGTGAACAGCGACTTGGGTGCTGTTATTATCAATCAGAAAGTGAAAGCCCACGAAAAAAAGAACCATCCACTTTTTGCAGATCGGAGAGACGTCCAAGCATGAAAAGAAAAAGAAAAGTACAACGATTTCCCTGTCACCGGTAGCTCTGTACAGATGGTATAGCTTGGATATACATCTCTTTCAGAATCAGAATCAGCAGTTCCACACTAGTATACTGCCCAGTTCTAAGTTCTAACAAAGAGGCTATGTCCTTGACAGCTGACACCGTTGGACATCGTTCGCAGGAAATCCAGGACAGGTCCCGGTATCCCACGCGATTCCGCGCCGGCGCAACAGGCCAAACGGGCTCGCAACAAACCCCAGGTCATGTCGCCTCTCGCTACACGCCTTCTTCGAATATATCGCAGGCGATAACATTTCGTTCTAAGATTAATCCAGAAGAAATAGTTCATTGTGTGTGGTGGCGTGTGAATATGGTGCGATCCTCCGTGACTCTGCAAGCACATTTCGCTCCGATCGAGCCGCTGTGTCTGCTGCGGCAAATCGTCGGCTGGTTCGTCGTGCTCCGGTGCATGCACACCACAGGCAATCATGGTGCCTAAAGCTGTAGTTTAGCGGGAATGGTCTCAGAATAACGTGGAACAGTTAATTGTCAGCCAAATTGCCTCGTAAATTAATCGATTTCGTGTCGTACCCGTTGTCCGAAAGTCGTCTGGCGCCATGCGAGCTGGTCTGATCCTCTTCCCCGGCGGCTGCGGCACCATTATATGACGTGATATCGTCGTCGTCGGGCTCTGGATAGCGTGCCGTCCCACTCGATCAGTTCACTCTGCACACGCAACGGCAGCGCGCGAGAACTGATCCACACGGCAATGGACACCCACGCCGTCACCGACGTCCTCCTCCTGCCCCGCTCCGCCGGCGCGGTCGCCGGCGCGGTGGACTTCCGCGGCCGCCCGGCGTCCCGGTCCGACACCGGCCGTTGGCCAGCCGCGATGTTCGTCCTCGGTACAGCCCCCCCCCCCCCCCCCCCCCCCCTTTCCTCGCCGAACATGCATGCGCACAGCTCAGTCAGATGTAGTACTGATGTGGATCTGATTAACTAACTAATCGAGAGGGATCTGTGTTGGATTCGATGAAGGTGTGGAGATCGCGGAGAGGTTCGCGTACCACGGGGTGTCGGCGAACCTGATCAGCTACCTGACGGGCCCGCTGGGGGAGTCGACGGCCGGCGCGGCGGCGGCGATCAACTTGTGGAGCGGGGTGGCGACGATGCTGCCGCTGCTGGTGGCGTGCGTGGCCGACGCCTGGCTTGGGAGGTACCGCGCCATCGTGTTCGCCTCCCTCCTCTTCGTCGTGGTCAGTTCCGCCCCTCTCCCTCCCACTTCCCTTTCGCACCTCTGCCCCCCGGTTTCTCTTTCTTTTGACGTCTCCACCTATGAAACTTTAGCGTAGAAAAAGTGCATCCACTTCGGCTCGGTTTGTGGATTCCACGATTCCTCGTGCAAAATTGGATCACAAAGTGATAATTGCCGAACTGGGGTGGAGAAGCACTTCAACTGTTTCACTTGTTGCCAATGACTTGATGCCTTGTTCTTGTGACTGCAGAGCATGGGCATGCTCACCGTCTCTGCGCTCCCGCCGTTCCACCACGACGGCTGCAGCCACAACTCCGTGTCCCTGGCCTGCTCCCCGTCCCCCGTGCAAGTGGCTGTCTTCTACGTCTCCCTGTACCTGGTGGCGCTGGCCGAGGCGGGACACAAGCCCTGCGCGCAGGCGTTCGCGGCGGACCAGTTCGACCAGCATGATCCCAAGGAGTCCGTGTCGCGGGGTTCCTTCTTCAACTGGTGGTACTTCGGCATGTGCTCCGGCACCGCCATGACGACCATTGTCTCCAGCTACATACAAGACAACATCGGCTGGGGCCTTGGCTTCGGCATCCCCTGCCTCGTTATGGTTTTCGCGCTGCTCGCGTTCTTGTCGGGGACAAAGAAATACCGCTACTACACGTCGACTGAATCAAGCCCCTTTGCTCGCCTGGCACGAGCGTTCGTCGCGCTGATCAAAGGCTCCAAGTCGAGCCAATGTGACAGGTAATTGTCGGGGATTTCCGATGTTATGCCATTAATTGCCGAATCCAAACTTACATTTACTTAATTTGTTGCATCTTGACAGTGACCATGCGAGCAACGACGCCGGGCATCAGGAAGAAGTGAAGGGTGTGCTGCGCCTGTTCCCCATCTGGGCGACGTGCATCATCTACGCCGTGATCTTCTCGCAGTCGTCGACGTTCTTCACGAAGCAGGCCGCGACGCTGGACCGGAGGATCGGCTCGACGCTGCGCGTGCCGCCGGCGGCGCTGCAGACCTTCATCAGCGTCACCATCATGACTTTCATCCCGGTCTACGACCGCGCCTTCGTGCCCCTGGCGCGGCGGTTCACGCGCCTGTCGTCCGGCATCACAATGCTGCAGCGGATCGGCACGGGCCTCGTCCTGGCGCTGGTCGCCATGATCGTGGCCGCTCTGGTGGAGATGAAGCGGCTCGGCGTCGCGAGGGACGCTGGCCTTGTGGACCAGCCGAAGGCGTCGCTCCCGATGAGCCTGTGGTGGATGGTGCCGCAGTACGTGCTGTTCGGGCTGTCGGACGTGTTCGCCATGATCGGGCTGCAGGAGTTCTTCTACGACCAGGTCCCCGACGCGCTGCGCAGCCTCGGGCTCGCCTTCTTCCTCAGCATCTTCGGCGTGGGCCACTTCTTCAGCAGCTTTATCATCTCAGCCATCGACGGCGCCACCGGGAAGAGCGGTGCGAGCTGGTTCTCCAACAACCTCAACCGCGCCCACCTCGACTACTTCTACTGGTTGCTCGCTGTCCTCTGCGCCGTGGAGCTCGTGGCGTTCGTGATCGTTTCCCGCGTTTACGTGTATAAGAAACGGTTGGCCCACGATAATGGTGCAGCGATGTAGTCATGTAGCAGATGTAATCCTAATGATATACTCCTACAGGACAGTTGATTGAGGTCTAGAAAATGAATGGATGTAACTTTGGGCAGGCTAAAACTTGTTATGTATATAGTTCGTACTTGAATCTAACATGTGCAGATTATGACATTCAGTTCTAAAGTTCCAAGATAATCTGCAGTCTGCACCGATCGATTCAAGCAACAGTTGTAAACTGTGATCAGCTTGTAGCCTTGTACTTCCTTCGTCTCCAACAGTTTGTCACATTTTAATTCATTTTTGAACCAAAACGTGATAGACTTTTGGAGTACAAAGGAGGGTAGAATCCAAACGGTCAGTAGTTCAGTCTGTCTTGATCTGGTTGCCTGTCCCTGTCAGAAAACATCCCAGAAACTTGGAGATAATTGTATGACTGCCCCTTATATCTCAGTTATGATTCTGCCCTCATTTTTTAAATTTTCGCATCATTGCCACCAAGTTGTGGCACCATTGTCTCTACTTTGATGCCAAAACTGTAATGTTTTGTCATCAAACTAAGGGCATATATGTAATAAACTTGGATGAAAACAAGGGCAACGATGCAAGATTGAAAAAAGAATAAGGTAATTTTATAGTACATTGAAAACAGGGGTAACCATGCAATTGCCCTCATAAATTTGAGGCACTGGGTGCAGAATGCATATACTCCCTCCGTCCCCATGAACTTGTCGCTTTGTTGTTTAAAAATGAACTACAAAGCGACAAGTTCATGGGGACAGAGGAAGTATCAGAAAAAAAGGCATAGCAAGCTGTGTAACAATCTAAGAAAATTGCATAAGTAAGCAATGAGAAAAGTTCATATTCCCCTGACCAATGAGACAGCAGAGTTCATCACACCGCCGATGAATGTAGAATTCCAAAGTATGTTTAAAACTTTTAACTCTATGCAGGTTCTATATCTGGCATTACACCAGAAAGATCACTAAACAGAAGTATCTTCTCTAAAACCTCTAGATCCTAATAAGCAATACCTTTTCTCAGACCAGTTACTATACATGCATATCGCCGTCTGGAGTCTGGACATGCAGCGATAAATCCGCAACATAGACCTCCCTACCATTTTTTGCTACTACACCACTTATATGCAATAGATCTTTCTCTCACAGAAAAAGTGCTTCAAGATCATATTCACAAGGAAATTCTTCAACCGCTTCAACAAGCTCACCTGCAGCCTTGGGTTCTTCAACTCCTCTTCCAAGTTCATCCCTCTGTGCAGCCGGCTGACCACCGCCTGCGGCCACGACTGCGGCGGCGTTGGTCGTCGGTTCGGTGATGTCGTGTATGCTGGCCCGCTTGCAGCTCTTGCGTTTTCTCTGCTCCAGCCGTTTGCAGAACTTCTGGTGGTGGCTGGCGATCTGTTCCGCAGTCTTGGTCGTCACGAACACGCTCGACATCTCCTTCCACTTTCCCTTTCCGCAGATTTCAAGGGCCTTCAAGAAGAGACTGCACGCATTTCGTAGATCTACCATCAGTTCAAAATGCACGGTGAATCTAACCATGCTGTCAACTACTACAGTGGTACACGGAAACAGATTCGGTCACCTATTTGAGAACCAATCTACACGAACACGTTTGTACGAAGAGATGTATATATGGAATACAGGCAAGAAGAAGATGTGCGTACTTGTGCTCTTCCTCCGTCCACATTTCACGCTTCGCCATCTCACGCTTCCTCTTCTCACGCTTGGCCCTAGGCTTCGATCCCTCGCCGTCGGCGGCGGACAATGCGGGTACACGAGCCTTCTCCGCGGCCGCAGTTGGCACCACCACCACCGGCGAGGCAGCAACGCCTAGTCGTTGCGTATCCCACTCGCGCGGCGTCTCCACGTGCAGCGCTTGGAGGATACGGGTCACCTCATCGACCGTGCGCTCGAACCGCTGACGAGCCTGCTCCGGCGTCTTGCCCGGGAGGCGCGAGGCGATCACGTCCCACCGCGGCGGGGAGTAGCGGACGACCAGCATTTCCAGGAGCTTGTCTTCGCTACGAGTCCACACGGCCGACGGCTCCGGGGACGCCGCGGTGGCCGTGGCTGTGGCCGATGGCGCCTTCGCGTGGACCATGGTTGAGATTCTGAGCTCCAATCTGTTGATCGCACTAATTAGATAAACTCGGGCGTTCAACCATCTAGGGTATGCTAGCGGACGGAATTGAAAAGGGAAGAACCCCATACCTGTCATATGAAATTATGAAGAATGGATTAGCCCTTTCTCTCGCGCCGTTGTGGCGGAGCAAAAATACGCGTGCGGTGCGGGCATATGCGAGGGCCGAAGCCGTGCACAACGAACGGTAGAACAACTGTCAGGAACGAGCCCGTGGGCCCATGTAGTGAAACCGCGGGCAACTGACTGCCAACTGGATAACAAACTTCAGTTTGCCGTTTATTGTTGGCTGCAGGACTGACAGGTGGCGCAAATCACGGGACTGGCAGATGCTTCAGCCGTCCAGATCGGGACGGAAGAGTGAAACGTGTTAGGCTACTGGATCCTGTAAATGTTTGCAACGCGTGAACACCCTGTGAATCAGCAGCACACCCCCGTTTCCTAGGCTGATCAACTTGAACATCACAATGGTCTGTGGATGGTGATTGGTGTCTATAGCAGGACGTAGATTAACGCCGAATTTGATTTGTTGGTTTGGGCGTTGGACGACTAGCATTATCTGTCACGCGATTTTATAATCACAAAATGGCAGTTGTGACCTCCGATCCTCGTTCGCTTTGCAGAGCATGGGCGCGCACAAGCCTTGCGCGCAGTGCAGGCGTTCGCGGCCGACCAGTTCTACGAGGACCTCAAGGAGAGCGTGGCGCGGAGCTCCTTCTTCAACTGGTGGTACCTCGGCATGTGCGCCGGCACGGCGGCACCGCCGTCACGACCATGGTCTCGAGCTATATAACGTCGGCTAGGGCCTCGGCTTCGGCGTCCCCTGCATCGTCATCGCCGTGGTCCTGCTCTGGAGCCGGTCGTACAGGTACTACACCAGGGAGGTCAGTCCCTTCTCCCGCATCGGGAAGGCGTTCTTGGCGTTGATCAAGAGCTGGAGATCAAATCGTCGTACCAAGTGAGTATGCAATAGAGATTGATACTGCTGGGAATCGGAGGAGGGGGGGAGGGGGCAAAGCAATGGGTAAGTAATGCCTTTTTTGACACACTTCTGAAACAACGTTTTCACAAAAATAAACAGAAGTTGTACCAAACATGAAGTGCTTATTAGTTTAGCTGTTTTTTAAGTAAACTAAAAGCAGAATATAAAAATTAAATTATTTTCACCAACTTTTAAATAAAATAATTTAGTAAACAGAAACTCTGTCAAATAAGGCCTATTTCTACACTCAGCTTCACCAACTCTCCGGGATCCATAAGGCCCGTTTACGTCAGCCCGATCCCCTGTAGTCCACTCAGGTAGCGGGCTGGATGGACTGGAGTTGGGCTGTAACAAGGCCGAAGCTTCTGAAACCGGCGAGTTCCGTCCAACTGTCAGAGGAGAAGCGGTTGTAAAAAACTTTCCGGACACCAGACAAACTAGTACTAGATCAGCATGAATGTTGAGTCCGCTCCATTTTTTAGGCGTTCCTGGCACTAGCGATCGCAGGGCTTTCAGAACTGAAGTCCTCAATCTTGGTTCGAATGGGCAACTCACCTAGGTCCAGTTGCAGCAGCATGCGTCGCTACACTTGCCTGGTGTAGCCATATCCCTATTCTCAAATTTATATCGACAGGACAACAAATCTATTTTAAAATTAAATTAAAATAGTTGATCTAAGGATATCATTTAAAAACGAAAAAGTATATTATAACTCTTGTGATGTTTTGGTTAAAATGAAAGCTCTTGTGATGCACTTGCTCCATTAAAAACAAAAATGATCATCGACGTACTGTCCCGATCTGGACAGCTCGGCCACGCCGCAGCCAGGGATAGCCACCGCAGCACCAGGGATTTTTTTTTAACATATGGGCAGACTGCACTGCATCTCGAAGGCGCAGCAATGGAGTCCGGCGACCTGCCGGGGACGTCCCTCGGCTCCAGACCCGCCGACGGCCGCGGTGGCTGGCGTGCCGCCCTCTTCCTCATCGGTAATCTCGCAGATCCTGAACCAATTCTGACCTCCATCAAAGTTAATTACTTGTCTGGCCTTAACAATGGCTGCTGCTGGCTATTGCTGTGCAGCCGTGGGCTCATTGGAGCGTATTGGGTTCTACGGCGTGCAGGGTAACTTAATCATGTACCTGACCGGCCCTCTGGGCATGTCAACGGCGACCGCGGCTGCTGACGTGAACGCGTGGGCCGGGACCGTGCAGGTGTTGCCGCTTGCAGGCGCGCTCGCCGCCGACTCCCGGCTCGGTCGGCACCGCGCCGTCATGGCTGGCGGCGTGCTCTATCTGCTGGTTAGTACGACTGCTGGACTGGCTCTATTTTTGCTCGCAGATTCATTTCCATGTTCGCGGACAATATTTGGGTTTGGATCTCGGACGACTCGCTTTCTGGCGCTTAATCGTGCTTATTACCTGGATGGAATGGACATCTAATTGGTTGACCGGTGTTCTCCTTGTTGATGCCACGTCACCGGACGGAAACTGCAATGATGTCAGAGCTTGGGAATGCTGACGCTCTTGTCCATGCTGCAAACTCACCCCACGAGCTCGCCAACGTCGTCGATATCTGTTGCCAGGCTCTCCTTATTCTACGTCGCGCTCTACCTATTGGCGCTGGCGCAAGGCTTCCAACGGCCGTGCGTCGAAGCCCTCGGCGCTGACCAGTTCGCGCTGAGTGATGGTGAACCCGGCGCGCGAGCGTCCCGGAGCTCCTACTTCAACTGGTTCCACTTCTTCATATCTTGGGGCTACGCTGTCGCCACGACGGCGTTGAGCTACATCGAGGATAACGTCGGCTGGACCGTCGGGTTCGGCGTGTGCTGGGCCACGATGATGTTGTGCCTTGCCGTCTTCTTGGTTGGAACGCGGACGTATCGTGCGGAGCAACCCGTCGACGGCAACCCGTTTCTTGAGGCCGTGCGCGCATGGGCCGCGAGGGTGGTCCTCCGTCGCGGCAAGGACGCAACAACTGCTGGCACCGAACGGTGAGCACGCGCGCCAACTTCTGCGAACTCATGCATATGTGCCAACCCTCTGCGCCGTAAATCAATTCACGGCGTCTCCCCTTAATTATCTGTGCGTGCAGGCTTCTAAATCGAGAGCCGGAGGAAGGTGAAGGACTCTTCTTCAAGCTGCTCCCAATATGGTTGAGCGGCATGGTCTATGGAGCCGTCACATCGCAAGATTTCACTCTGTTCACAAAGCAGGCCAGCACAATGGACCGGCGCCTCGGCGGGGACACGGGCGTCCTCGTGCCACCCGCGGCGCTCCAGTGTTTAGTCAGCTTCACGTTTGTCACCATGCTCCCGCTCTACGACCGCGTCCTCGTGCCCCTCGCAAGGCGCATCACGGGGCACCATTCGGGCGTTTCGACGCTGCAGCGCATCGGAGCTGGCATTGCCGTATCCTGCGTCGCCATGGTCGTCGCGGCCCTCGTGGAAACCAGGCGGCTCCGCGTGGCCGTGGACGCGGGCCTGGCAGACCGGCCGGACGTGGCCGTGCCGATGAGCCTGTGGTGGGTAGTGCCTCAGTACTTTCTGTTCGGCCTGGCGAAGATTTTGGGCGACATCGGGCTCGAGGAGTTCTTCTACGACCAGATGCCCGACGCGCTCCGCAGCTTCGGGCTCGCGCTGTCCCTGAGCGCCATGGGCGCGGGCAGCTACGCCAGCGGCATGCTCGTGTCGGCAACGGACTGGGCGACCAGGAGCAGCGGAGAGAGCTGGTTCTCCGACAACCTCAACCGAGCGCACCTTGACTACTTCTACTGGCTCCTGGCGGGCCTCGCCGCTATGCAGGTGGCCGTATTCCTGCATTTCGCAAACCGATACCTCTACACGAGCAAATCCGGCATCTGATCCTTGAAACTTTGTAATTACGAATTACAGTATTTGCTTCTAGCATCGAGCCATACATAAATCCAATGATCATACAGAAAGAGGGAAAACTTTTATGATTCCTATCTTGCAAAAAGGAATTCTGCAACCGAATTGGCCGACATGAATCTGTTTGGTGTTGACTCTACAGGTGGATAGAAAAGCGTGAGGAAGCATGATCGGCTCAACCGCTCAAGTAATGAGTTCCATTCTTGGTATGTGAGCGTAAAACGGAAAGATAAGATCCTATATAAAAAATTATCTAGGCCAGTTATGGATGGGATAGCCAGCCATGGTTAATTTAACAGCTATACAAACTGTTACACCAGCAGGCACACTAGCACAACCGTAGTCCGCAGAGGAGGGCAGGAGGCGGAGCTGTGGTACACACGAAGCCGCCGTGGCCTGCGGCGTCAGGCTCACATAGTCAGATGGCCGCGCATGGTGCGTGCGCATCGGCCCACCTCCCTCTCCGCGATCCAGAACTCCTTAAGGGGCCGGCCCACGTTCGGAACAGGCCAGGCCGCGCGCTCGCGAAGGAGCACGACCGGTACCGGGGCGCTAGTACCGGTATTGGAGCTCTGACAATGAACAATATGGGCCAGCATCAGTGCAACGAATTCCTAAGTGACGTTTCCAGTAAGGGGCCGAAAGAGCAAAATATAACAACCAATCAGGATGCAAATATTTTGACCTTGGATTGTTGGGCTGCGCCTGTGGCCCAGCCTGCAGTGCAACGGCCTGGCGACGCTCGAGGGCCCAGGCAGCAAGCTACCTTAACGAGCCCTCCACAATAAAAAATAAATTTAATATCATTGTAGGCCGTTGGCCCACATTTAAACTGATAAGAACAGATACGATCTTAGCCAAAAGGCCGAGAAAGGTATGAGTCGGAACCGAGCACAGCCGCCTAATTGTATACACAGCGTCACGCCTGGGTTGGGTTCGGCTGGCGATGTGGTACTAAAGTAATTTGTCCAAGGCGCAGCAGGGTTGGGCAGGGCTGCTTGTGTTTGGGTGGCCGAGTGATGGTTTCGGCTCCCGCGGCGCGCGCTCAGGCCCAGCCCAGTTTTTCGAGTGCAGCAGGCCGCGTAAGATTCCGCGATACGATACGACGCGCGCATAGCCCAAACCGAAAATTTACAGGTCTTGGTCGCTGTCATGGGGCCGGGTCAGGTCAGTGCAGTCAGAGCCGGTTTCTTGAGCGGCCGGGGAAAATTAAGTTCGATCAAGGTGCTGAATGGTTGGTTCTAGACCCGGCCGGGCGGGGGCCTTTGCACCAGTTCCATCCATCCATCCATCCGTGTATCTATCGGTTTGTACTCGGCCGGCCCACTGACCCCGACCGAAACTATCAGTCGAGCAGAATCCTCCTAGTATTATTTCTGTTTTGTATAGTGCGACTGAAAGAAGGGAAGGAGACGACGCATGTACACGCTACTTTCATTTGCATGCTAACATAACAGTCGAAGCAGGAAGCATTTCATATCTACGTAATCAAGTTGAGATGATCACCGACTGCTGCTTTTGCGCGTCGGATCATGATGCCAAGGCCCACATAATTTCTACTCCCTCTTTCCCATATTAATTGTCGTTTAGGACAAGGATTTTAGTTCATTTTGAACTAAAATTCTTGTCCTAAACGACAAATAATATGGGAAGGAGGGAGTACGTATTATTCTCATCTGCCTGCCTGCTGGGGACAAACAAGGTGCAGCGCCAGAAAAACTTTCGACTGGGACCTGCTTGCTCTGCATGCCTCGGTAGTCAGCAAGACTTTTCCATTCGTCTTTACGGGAGCTTTTTGACGTGGGCCTGGACTGTGCTTCCTCCATCTGTGGGTTCGGCCTAGAGAGGAAGAGTTGGGCCACACATCCTTCAAGGCCTGTTTAGGGCACACGCCCAATTGACGTGGGAATCGCAATCTCGGCCTCACCTCCGTCGCCGTCCTCCGTCTGCTGCACAAAAAAAAGAACCATCGACATTTTACCACGACGCATCCCTGAGCAACGGAAACATTCGATTCTAGCGTGCAACACGAGGCACCAGCACCATCTCCTCCTGGTAGATCTTGATCTCGAGACAACGAGACTGCTGGAATCCGGATCCACTCTCTCGTTTGCGGCTGCCCGTTGGTACCACTAGCTACACACGGGACGAAATTTATTTGTCGGATGGTTAAACACCTACCCCAAAAGGCCAAAAGCCTGTATCAGAGCAGGCGATTTGTTCTCAGTGCTACTCACATGCCAAATCCACCAAAAGAGCATAAGAAGCTTTTATCTTGTACCCTGTTGCTATTGTTTAAAATCGTCATTAAGTGCTCAGTAGTAGCCAGTTGGAACGTGTTCTGCGGCACAGAATCAGGAGTTGATCTCCACGGCCAGACAGAACCAGGAGTTACAGTCCGAAGCAAGCTCTGATCGAAATTCGAATCTTGCAGAAAACTCGTTGCAGTTCCGTCTTATTATTATTGATGAACAATATTCTCTGCTCCCATCCCGCCTTGAAAAAAAAATGTACAAGCGGACAATCATTAACTTAAAATATGGCTTGTGCTTTCTGATTTCTAATAGGGGCATCTAGGTGCATTACCATTGGAACGTTAAGCTTATCCTGTTCATTTTTATATGTAATTTATGATAAAACATTTCTCGTTTAGTTGGATGATTATGCCCAAGTCCACTCCTGCCCCGCCGCTAGTCCTATCTCAGCCAATACTTAAACCAGCACCAATTCATGGTCTGCGCACCTGTTTCAGGTGGCTGCACATTGGTGGAAGGTGGAAGGATAAGAATAGAACACAATTCGCCAATTCCTCTCTTTTCCGTACAATACGATAAGCGGTCAATTGGAACACAGACACGGCCGACATGCATGCTTTGTTTGTCATTAGTCTTGCATCATACTTTTTCATATCTTTAATTTGTATTTATGCTATATTTTTAGTGGGTTCTAAAAATGGAACTCGCATCATGATGTCTTTCTCTCTCTCTAGCTTTAAGATTTGAGAACAACCTATCATGCATATTTCAGAATGCTTGGAACATGTCCAAAATAAACAACCAGCAAACCTGATTATTGTTTGGTACCGCTTGCTAGTAGATGCCAACATGAAGAAAATAATTGTTGTGTCCATTTACTGACAACTGGGTGATGCATTATTTAGTTATCTGCACTCGCATTGCCACCATGTAATATTTTCTAGTAGCAGAATGCTGCCGGCGAGAGGTGGTTGTATGTTGTACTGTCTGCAAGTAAACGTGAAACTGCTTCTTTTACAGTAGGAATGTAACGGTGACATTCACCTTCTCCAGTACACAGTTGCTCGCTTCAGTGATCTAGTGTAGGAGAATCCAAGAAATGCTAATGCAAGAGTATTTAGGTAAAAGCCTGCCGTTACAAGCAGTGATCCAAATCTTATCAGTAGCAAGCTTAGTTGTTTCAATCAGTTTTGGCCTAGAAAGGCGTTGAGAAATTGATTGATCAATCCAGTACTCACAATGCAAGCACCTCCCCATCCACCCACCACCAGTATACTATAGCTAGAGAGACCCCAAATAGTTGGGTTGCTTCATCCTATGGCGGTTAAGTAACACCAACTTATTGATAAATTATATTATACATTATGTCGGGTTTGGATGTTAAAATAATCGTGTACTCCACCTGTCCCTAAATATGACGTTTTGAGAACTAAAATTAGTTCTCAAAATATTATATATATGGGAACGGAGGGAGTACATAGTAGCCAACGTGCCACAATGGTGCTCTTCCTATTTCTTGATGAGAGAAATATGAAGTTATATTAGATTATTTAAGTACATCATTTGTTTGTTGATGTACATCTTTTTTACTAATCATTTAATTATAACATATTAGGATAAGACATCAGTGAATGATTGGATAAAAAAGACATATCCAGTGTTGAAGGCTTCTTATGTTTCATATCCCATAACGTGGTGCACTAGGTACATCTTTTTTTTATCCATCCATCCATCGATGTTTCCTCCTGATATGTTATAATAAATTTGTTAGGTAAAGAAGATGTCCGGCAACAAACAAATGATGTATTTAAATAATTTAATATAGCTTCATATTCAACTCATTGAGAAGTCGTTGTGTTACTTGTTACAATGGACAAATCAATTCTATTCATAGCATCAGGAAGTCACACAGTGATATACAATTATGTAAGAAACACTCTACACTATGAGAGAATTACAAAACATAGATATATACATCTAACGCCCCTTAAACAGGTCTATGCCCCTAGCCTTGAACGAATGATGAGTTTTGGTGATTGATGACAATGGTTGTTGGAACTAATCTCTTTTATGAGTTTGTGCGTTTACATGTTATTAGGTCGTGTTTCAACACCAACTAAGAAGGTCATACTATGACTCTGAACAAAAAAAAAATTATAACAAGTGTTGAGGATCAATGTGAACAAGCTTGTAGATATTATGATTGACTCAACAAATTAAATGATGACGACGCTTGAAAAGAGACCATAGTGGTGCATATGATGATTTGAGTTGTTAGTGGACATAATCAATATCTATTTTTGAAGATAAAGTCATACCATGAAAGATCACCGTATATTGATGAAGACTTGATGAAAATTGATTGATACCATGGGGTGATGGTGAAAGCAAGGAAATGATATTATTGGTCGATGGACTTCAAGTGACAATTATGAGAAAAAATCATCAGTTGATATTTAACTAGAAGAAATATTAGATGGAAATATCAATGACGTGAATAAAATGATAAAGTTTGCACCCTACTCATAATGTTGAGTGTGAAATAGTGTTACATAGCAAGGGGATAAAGATTGAGCAAGACTCGGCTGCGACGAACCATGTCAGGCTGAAGGGCAAGCAAGAGGTTTGGTGCGAAATGACCAAAAACAATGGTGAAGAGCGACTGAAGGCTTAGCGTGACCAACCTTTTAGGACCATGTAAAGCTATGGGTAGTTCACATAATCACATCAGTTTTTAAAAGATTGCAAAATAAAATGGTGAAGTGCAAAAAAGATGAGATTCAAGTCATGCGTTGATTGCAATTGTTAAATGAGTAAAATTTGGTTGTCCCATGTCAAAACAAGAGCAAGTAGCTGAAATATATGGAAGTTTTCAAACTTCGTACGTCAATGAATATCAAGCGAAAATCTCAAGTTGACATTGCTAAAGAAAAAATTTATAAGAAATTGGACATGCGCGGTTGCATCTAATAAAATGGACACGCATGTTTATTGATATTTGTTCAAATAAACACCTAAAGAATATTCATTTGACAGGAATCAATATTTATTACACGGTAATCAATATACTAATGAAGTTAGCATACAAGTGATAGGAGCGACAGGTCACGTATGAGTAGCTTAATTGAAAAGTGAAAGGACGGGTTAATTAATCATCGTTCAGGAATCAGGACCGACCGCTAGATGCTCCTTGCATGTTGTTTGCCTATGGCCAACTGCAATTAGGTGGTGCCGGACTGCCGGTGAGCCGGCCAAAACGATCGATAAATCACCATTAATTCACCGCTGTGCATGGCAACTCGATCGGCGCGAGTATGAAATGTTACAACACGTGTTGGGAAGTGTCGTCCATGTCCATGGCCGGCGACGGGCGTGACTGCGCTGGCCTGACGAGCCCACGACGCCGCGCTCGCCGGCAGTGCCTGTAACCAACACTGCCAACTCACCGCCAACTACCTGCGTACCGCGCAGTTGATGTAGTATGTCAGAGACAGGCACATCTTCTCGGGACTTGGTTAGGCCCATCGCGGCGCAGCTCTGCCGCTGCCGGAGATGACGCGCGGAGGGATAGGATAGGCGGATAGCTCTGCTGCGCTGCAACTGTGTATCAATCGATCCAGATCGGGGCGCTGGGTCCGCCGCCGATGAGCCCAGCCACTGCGCAACGCCCGTGCGGAAGGACAGGCTCGTAAAAGCAGGGCGCCCACCTTGGACGCACCACCACCACCACCGAGTCACCAACCGGCCGCTCGCCGTGACCTGCACCCGCAAGGCCACAAAGTCATTCCGTCCCCATCCAATCATCGCGTGACTTGCCACTGTCACAAGGCATAGGCACTGCCGAATTGGCAATCAGCTAAGGGCCGATGAATATTTTAGCCACTAACCCTCCCAACAGCGACAAATTCAATCCCGTGGTCCCCACGGTCCTGTACGATGCGCCATCGGACAGCGACGCTACCGCGACTCAATCGGCATAGCCATAGCTCGCGCGTAGCGTGTCGCGCCACTTGCAGTTAACTGCGAGGAAAAGCAACGGGATTAGTTGTCGAAAATAAGAAAAAACAACGGGACTGGAGATTCTCCCCCTCCCCGTTACGGGATGAAGCGACGGATGCTATAAGAGCGGTGCCGTCGCCGGGTGCGTCCTCTACCTCCTCCGCCAGTAGCCCACTCCGCAAAGCAACGGACTCGATAGAAAGAAAGAAAGCGTGCAAGCAAGAGGTGAGGTGAGGTGAGGTGAGGCGAGGCTCATTTGAGAGGATGGACCCGGAGGCGGCGGAGGCGGACGCGCTGCTCCTGGCGCTCCACGACCAGGACCCGGAGCCGCTGGCCGGCGCCGTCGACTACCGCGGCAAGCCCGTCAGCCGGAAGCGCCACGGCCGATGGCTCTCCGCCAACTTCATCATCGGTACGCGCGCGCTCCGTCCTCCTCCTGCCGATCGATGGATGAACATTTTTTATTTTCCGGCAACTGGCATGGTGTGAGTGAGTGTGATCGATGGTGATGATGACGCGCGTGCGTGCAGGCACGGAGGTCGCGGAGCGGTTCGCGTTCTACGGCGTGTCGTCCAACCTGATCAGCTACCTGACGGGCCCGCTCGGGGAGAGCACGGCGTCCGCCGCGGCGGCGGTGAACGTCTGGGCCGGCGCGTCGCAGATGCTGCCGCTTCTTGGCGCCTGCGTCGCCGACTCCTGGCTCGGCCGCTACCGCACCATCCTCTTCGCCTCCGCGCTCTACATCCTGGTACGCACACGCCACTCTCCTGCACACGCAACCTTGTCAAAACCGACGAGCAGTCTCTCGCTTCATCAATTCACCGTAAATAAAACGCGTCTCGAGCTAGCGCATGTGAGTTACCGACCGGCCGTCGCTGTCATGCGGAGGTATGGATGGAGGTTCTCACCTCCTCTGCCACCCGTAACAAACTTCTGGTGAAATCTGAATCTCAAGACAAGTCGTACGAGTAATTTAGGACCACTGACTGTGCTCCGTGCCATGGAAATTTAATTATGCTCTCCCAGTTTCAATGACAGTACGCTTTGTATTCATTTGGGTACGGTGCCCTCGTGATTTCTACTAGACTCCTCCCGATGATAGGAAGAAATTTGGACGAGTTGAGAACCTGGAAGCACACTGTAGTTCATCATGTTATGAATTTTTTACTGTTGGTAATTAGTTAAAGTTGAAAACATTTGATTTTAACCAAACATAAAATTCTCATATTTTGGGACAAAGTATTTTGTTTCTTTTCATCTGGTGAAGAGCGTAAAATTCCCCGCCAAGGTCGTTAGGAGATGGTTCTTTGTTTATATGTCATCTGGGATAGCCCAAATAACTTGGACAAGGACAAATCTGCAAGGTGTGAAATATCCCGTTGAGGTGTCGTATGTCAACTAGATGTAGAAAATATAGACAATTTGAAGTATCTATCTAGTCGTGACAAGGACAAATTTTGGTCTACAACTTGCTTCAGAAAAGAAAGCGTAAATCGGTGGGCTGTCCCATTTCTTGTTGGGTTCTAGCCCAAGACATTTCCCTAATTTGTTTTGGCAAATAGCTGGTGAAATTGTCCCGTTTCTTCATTTTGTTTCCTTGCATCGACCACATGGCCGGGCGTTTGCGAAGGAATCTAATCGTGTTCGTGGAATCAAATCAACATATAGTTGTCGGGAATATGAATCAGTATTTGAAAGATAAGAAATCTTTGTGCAACTGAAGGTCGTTGAGACTGTTTATTTCGTGCAATAATCTGTAACAGCAATCCTTCCCAAGTTGTTCTCTCTCTAATCGCACCAGCTTTGCGTCGCGATGTGTTCTTGTCCAGGGCCTAGGCATGGTGACCATCTCCGCGGTGCTGCCGCCAGATGAAGCCAAGAAGGTGTGCACCGACGCCGAGGGCGTGGGGCGATGCAGGTCGTCGGGGTCTCACATGCTCGCGTTCTACGTCTCCATCTACATGGTGGCGTTCGCGCAGGGCTGCCACAAGCCGTGCGTGCAGGCGTTCGGCGCCGACCAGTTCGACCGCAGCGACACCGAGGAGTCCGCGGCGCGGAGCAGCTTCTTCAACTGGCTCCGCTTCTGGATGTCGTGGGGCGACACCGTCGCCGTCGTCGTGCTCAGCTACATCCAGGACAACGTCGGCTGGGGCCTCGGGTTCGGTATCCCCTGGGTCGTCGTCTGCTTCTCCATGGCCATCTTCGTGTTCGGCACGCGCACGTACCGCATGTACCCGCCCGAGAAGGACAACCCCTTCGCGCGCATCGGCAACACATTCCTCGCCATGTCAAAGAGATGGGTCGCCGGTTTTCTTCCTGGTGATCTCAAGTAAGTGCTTAATTAGTAGTACTCCGTAGATGCTACTGTCACTAGCTAGTATTGAAATTGAATGTGCATTAGCATATTTTTTCCTAACTCTGGTTTCAAATTTGTTCAGGCCTGCGATGACAATATCAGAGTGCGACGAAATGGCGGTGCACGTGGAGGAGGCCAAGGGGATCCTGAGGCTGTTCCCGATATGGGTGACCAGCCTCATCTACGCCATCGTGTTCGCGCAGGTGGGCACGCTGTTCACGAAGCAGGCCAGCACCCTGGACCGGAGCCTCGGCAAGGTGCTGGACGTTCCCGCCGCCGCGCTGCAGAGCTTCGGCGGTGTGACCATCATCGCGTTCATCCCGGTGTACGACCGCGCCGTGGTGCCCCTCGCGCGTCGCCTGACGCGGCTCCCCTCCGGGATCACCATGCTCCAGCGGATCGGCGCCGGCATCGCGGTGGCGATCGTGACCATGGCGGCGGCGGCGTTCGTGGAGGGCAAGCGGCTGGCCGTGGCGCGGGAGCACGGCATCGTGGACGACCCGGACGCCACGGTGCCCATGAGCCTGTGGTGGATCGTGCCGCAGTACGTGCTGATCGGGGTGGCGGACGTGCTCACCATCGTGGGCCTGCAGGAGTTCTTCTACGACCAGGTCCCGGATTCGCTCCGCAGCCTGGGCCTGGCGCTGTACCTGAGCATCCTCGGCATCGGCAGCTTCCTCAGCGGGATGCTCGTGTCGGTCATCGACGGGATGACGCGGCGCGGCGGCGGCGAGGGGTGGTTCTCCAACAACCTCAACCGGGCCCACCTCGACTACTTCTACTGGCTGCTCGCCGCGCTGAGCGCCGTGGAGCTCGTCGTGTTCCTGCACTACTCCGGCAAGTATGTATATAAGAAGAAGGACAACGAGCCACCCGTGTACTGATAGATGTGCTACCCTCTCCATCCACTGATGCAGTGTATTTAAATCTTCTCCATGAATATATATCACCTCTTACAAAAGAGATTCCCAGAATTTTAAAGGACACGGAACCTGATGCGTCTCACACTGGCCTTTGCATCACGTAAAAGCGAGAAATGGGCAAGCGAGAAATGGGCACGAACAAGTGCCGTACACTTCCCCGCGCGGCGTTTCACTTTCACGGTCCCAGCCCTCTCGATAGAGAGACAGCAGCTGCTCTGCTGCCGTTTCACGTTCGGTTCTGGTGAGAAATCAGTTGCTCCTGGGCTCCTGCCTCCTGCCTCCGACGCCTTGCGCCGATCGGCACCGCTTGAGCCAAACACACCAACCACCGGTACATTGCCGGACCCAGAGATTACTCCAGTAATAAACGCTGCCGGACCGATGTCCCCTGACAGCATTTCAGATAAACTTTACTCGGATCTGCGGGTATTCAGCGGCGCATGTTCGCGCACCAAGATGCTGGATCAGGTGGCCCGCCCGCTGCCGCCGTGTGCAGCAACTTGACAGTGACACGGCATGAATGCTGAATACACGGGTCATGTTGCTTCCGCCACGCATGTGGAACACAACCCCGGAAGCAGAGAGAGCATCATGTTGTTGCCGCCATGGATCATGGATGTGAGACACGACCCGAAAGCCGAGCATGTCGTTGCAACCTCAGCGCTCGGCGGCCTGGCTCTCGTTTTCGGGCCTGTGTACTGCGTTGCATGTCCGTTTTCGCAAGCTTCTAGTACGTACTAGTACGATATGGCACCGCCTATACTGACCTGGTTCCCAACTCCAAGACAAGAAGCAACTCGAGTTGTACATCATGATGATCGCGACCTCAGGGGCCAATGTGACCGTGGGCACGTCCAGATAACCAGATACATGCGCCCTTGCGATAGAGAAGATCTTTCAGTCGAGCTCATCCACCTGTGACTGTGACACCTGATGGGCTATATGATTTTGCTGTGCGGTGCACGTCAGCACAAACAGTGCCTGCCTGCCCCCGCCTGTAGATTTGGATAAATAAATTTCTTTATTTTTACTAAAAAACAAAGGGATAAGTTCCATTTCGGTGCCAGCATTGTCAATGCAAGTTGCCGCAGAGTGGCTTCATCTGGTTACGTATCATTTTGGCACTTTTGCCTGTAGATTTGGATAAAACTAAAAAAAATAAAAATAAAACAAACGGATAAGTTCTATTTCGGTGCAATCATTGTCAATACAAGTTGCTCTGGAGTGGCTTTATTCGGTTACGTATCATCTTGACACTTTTGCTGGGAGCACCGGAAATGGATTTCGGCAAGAAACATCCATATCGTCTTTGGACCACAACGTTTCTGATCATGATTGCCTCACGCATTCAGTTTATCAAGATTATTCTTCCTAAAAGAATACTAGATATTTTTAACTGCGCTGATGTTCTTTGCAGTTGTTCAACAAGTCGGAGAGGATTTGCTCTTAACCGTCACTTCCAGGCCTTTCAAGTCAACTCTGCATCCATCAGACGATTGAGCATGAAAGAACAATATAAAGGTACAACTCCATGCCACGACTAGGAAAAAGCTAGACATATACCAATTTATTATTCCCAGAACAGTTTGAAGATATTTCTAAGAATACTACACGATGATAACATTAAGGAAACTCTGTGCCAAATAGTACCAGCACCAAATAAGGATAATTAGACAAAATATGACACGCAAATAGTAAACTCAACTGCTGAACTTTCAATGTTTTGCTGAGATACAAAAATTTCACTTCATATATAGAAGCACTGGAACAGAAGACAGATCATGAACTACAACAGTGCTGTTAAAGAGGCGATGCAGCAGTACAATCATGTCATGAAATGGCTTTCTTTGTTGAGTGTTCCTGAAATGGCCGCAACGATTTACAAAAACAAAAGAAACAAAAAATTGTGTGCTATAAGAAGACTTGGATAGAAATGAAAAAATAATAATAATTAGGAGCATCAGTCAATGTGCCAATTAGTGAGTAGTGAATTCCCTGCAACCAGGCATGGGAGCAGGATGATTGGAGAAATATCACCCATGTTCATGTGCAAACGACAGTGTGCTGTACTAACATTGCCTAATTGAGCTTTTGGGTCTTAATTTGAATTGAAAGTCAATTCTTTTGGCGGCGTTGGAGGTCTTCAATTGCGTTCTTCCACTGCCATGCACGCTGTTTTGCATCCTCAAAAGTTGACACCTTCTTTGGCTGCACGAGAAATCAGTAAGGTGTCATGAATATGGCTCAGCGAAAAATACTAAAAGAGCAACAGCAACAAAGATGAATACCGTGCATATCCTAAAATGCGAAGAATTTGATACTTGCACGTTGAGTTCATTTGGATTGTCAGACCAAATTGTGTTCCCCTTGGCCACCATCTTTGCAGGGTCAAAACAGATCAACTGAGGTTTATCAGTGAGGATCAATTGTACCTTCTTGTTTGCTAGCTTATTGATCTTCTTCAGCAATGAAATCAATACTACAGACTCCCCAGGCTCAAGAAATTCTTGCCTGCCAAATTGTTAATGCCACAAATACTATGAGTCACTCATGCAAAAACAGGACCATGGAGCCATTCACTTCCTCCTTTTTATGTTGCTTTCTTTTTCTACGTTATGGTATGACAGTTTTCATAATACAATGTGTTTACCATTTCGAGTCGAAGGAGTCGATGGAAGCTAATTTAAATATATGGGAGTGTACTTCAGAAGATGATGTGGCACCATTATTAATAGCATTTTGGTTGACTGGCACACTTCCCGTATGTGATAACCAATTTGAATCCAGGTCATCATCATCCTCATTTACCTGAATGGGAACATTTTCAGGAGGAAGACGAGAATCAAGTAAAGGGTTGCATTGACATATATAACAAAAAGGGAAATACATTTGCCTCCAGTGCAAGCTTTGGTGCTCGTGTTTTCCTCAGATTTTTCCAGTCAATTCCTCTGAAGAAAGGATGCCTCTTCAAGGAAGCATAACCATCAGGTCGTGCACCCAGCCGCTTGCTTGGATCAACATCCTACATACCAATAAAACGAAATCTTATGTATACTGAATCATCTCGGCATATTACATTTACAGTTTTTGAATTTTCCAGAAAATGTGTGCATATTTATCGTGTTAAACAACATCAGCTTTGCATTTGAACAGGAAGGTAATTAACTAAACGATGACCCACACCATTGACAGTGGACATTCCCTTTTTTTATGGGGTGGTTGTGCACAAGATCAATACACTGAGTACTTTTGGCACATACCAGCAACTTGTCGATAAGATCCCTTGCTTCATCTGAGAAATAGTCAGGGAATTTGAGGTCCCTGGCAATAATTCTCTGGAAAATCAACCACTCGCTGGCATCTTTAAATGGTGACGAGCCAGAAAGCATTTGATACAGTGTGCACCCTAATGCCCATAAGTCGTTTCTGCCAAGAGCACACAATGGTCTATAAGAAAATATGCAGAAGGTTATGTACATATCACCACTAAGAGCAGCTTCTGAGACTTGCTGGCTATCAATCAGACAACATGAAATTTGAGATTGTTTTTTATTAATGTATCGTAATTTATGTTTCCTAGAATCAATCTAAAAGAAGGCCTACCAGAATCAGATTTAAAACGCTCAAGACTGTTTTATAGCATGCTACGCACTTAGATCTTCAGAATATTCATTTTATAAATGGATCCCTCATGACAATTGCCAATGATTGATTAAAAAAATGCAGTGTGAATATCTTATGTTAGTATAGCGCTGATACATGATACTTGATTTTTTTTCTTCTGTGTTTATCAGATGCAAGTTATTCACTCACCCAAAAGTTGCTGGGGCAGAGTTCAGGACCTCAGGTGGGACATATGCAGCTGTGCCCACAAATGTACAGGCCCTTTCATCTGTACAATGAATATAAGAGAAAACCAGACTTTACAAATGCCGCATTTTGAACACTAAGGTAGTCCAGTGGGGTTAATGATTTGTCTTACTAGTTGAATCTGGGAGGACTTTGATTGGAGTGTCCCTCGTAGGCTTCACACTACCAAAATCAGCAATTTTGATGTGGCCATCAGAAGTAAGCAACAAATTTTCTGGCTGGAAGATTAAGAGTTCGTGTGAAATACAAAATAAACAGAAATGCCAATGGGCCACTCCATTTTGAGTTACGCACCTTGACATCCCGATGAATTAGGCCAACGCTGTGCAAATACTCCAGTATATCAACAATTTCAGCAGCATAGAACCGTGCCTCGTCCTCGGGAAGCCGTCTTTTCTGCAACATGATTCTAAACATCAGAAGCAAAGACACAGCAGGAATGAACCACATTGCGGTCGAGCAGCTTAACACTAACCCGTACAATCTGGTCGAACAACTCCCCGCCTTCGCATGACTCGAGCGCCATGTCTACAAGGTAAAAGTGACATCATGTTCATTCAAGGGCGGAATTATACAACGGAATGAGTAGCTCTTCGTTGCTAATGCTGACTAGTATGGATTGAGAAGCCACTGACAGAGGGAGTAGGTGTCCTGGAAGGTGAAGAAGAGCCTGATAACGCCAGGGTGGTCGAGCTGATCGAGCACAATGCGCTCCATCTTAACGTAAGAGATCTTGTTCTCCTTGGTGATGAACTTCTTGTCCATGATCTTGAGTGCGTAGACGTTGCCGGTGTCCTTCTTCTTGGCCCTCACAACCTACCATTCCAGCACATGCAGCAGAACATGCCACACCGATCAACAACCGTAATTCCCACGAACACGTATACGCGGAATGAAAGTACTGGAGAGAGTTAACAACCTTGGAGTAGGAGCCGACGCCGTAGATCTTGCCGAGCTCGAAGTCTTCGACGGTGAACTGCTCCTGCGGCGCGCGGAAGGCGATCCCGCCGACAGTGGGTGAGGAGGAAGCGGACGGGGCCGCGGGCGCGGGCGAATGCGCGAGGCGCAGCCTGGCGGCGAAGTCCCTCTCCATTTCGTCGTCACCGCCGACCGCCATCGGGTGCTGGCAGTATCTATAGGCGGCGGAGAGGGGAGAGGAGGCGGGCGCGGGGGCCGAGGCGGAGACGGTCAACGGGTGGAACCATCGGATTCGGCTTCGAAGGGTGGGAAAGCGGGCGGGCGGAATCGATGATGGGACTGCGACGGCCGCAGCCTTTGGCGTCGTTGGCTACCTGGGGCCGCCCGCAGCGGTGCGGAGGAAAGGAATCGAATCTAGCGAGGACGACCGACCGACCGGCGGGGAGAGAGACGACGTGCTGCGGCTGCCGCCTTGTGATCGAATGATGGGAGGAGGAATGGAGGATGGGGAGGAATGGGCTCTTTCGCCTCTTTCCGAAAAACAGAAAGAAATTCTTATCTTAATCAGAAAAAAAAACAGCCCCTGACACATTGAAATACTTTCAAATTAATATAGTATTTTGTCCATTTCCAAAAATTCGTCGTAGTTCAAAAATGAGAAAGTACTACATTAGAGTTGAACATTCTATACAGTGACACAACAATGCAGCTGATGTCCTCTGAAATCAAAACAGAAGCAACTGTACTTTATCTGAGTGGTCCTTGTTACCTTCACTTGCAATATCCTCTTGTTTTATCGGATTCAAGCAACCCCGCAACAACGAAAAAGCAGGAAATCATGCGGTCGTCTGCGTCAGAACGGCCCCAGCCATGACATGGAACAGGGCAAGCAAGAGCACGGCACATTATCATTTCCTTTTTTTCTGGCCCCGTTGCGTCCTCGGTCTGCGCTCCACGTTGCGGAAAGCAGCACTGATAGCCGGGGCCAGGCTTTCAGTTCTTGTGTTGTGCGCCCAAGAAATTATCTCCGTCCTCGACGGTCGTCGACGGTTCCGGGGAGCAGGACCAATACCGGAAAGACGCGACGTTTGAGATGAGATGTACTCTCTCCGTCCCATGAACTTGTCGCTTTGTAGTTCATTTTTGAACTACAAAGCGACAAGTTCATGGGATGGAGGGAGTACTGTATTTCAGTTTCAGACAGTGGCGCTCGCGAGTCGCAGCAGCTCGCCTGCTTGAGTATGTACTCCTTCCGTTTCGTTTTAATTGTCGTTAAGACAACCTTCCTTAGTTCATTCGGTTGTCTGAAACGACAATTATTTCGGAACGGAGGGAGTATTCAGTAGCGCCCGAAACATACAGTCATACAAGGAGATGGATCCTGTGAATACTAGTGCCGATACCGGAAAAACTTGGAAAAGGTGTCTTCGGCATACGCTAAGTTCACAAGTCAGTCCCTTGCCCTGCAGCAGTTAAACCCATACAGTTCAGCGCCACTTCCTCTGTTCCTAAATATTTGATGTTAGGATAGATTATTTAGTTTAAAATTGAAGTAAACAACTTGTACTAACATCAAATAATTTGGAACAGGGGGAATATTTCATACAGAGACGCTATACTGGATGCATCTTAGTAGTAGCACAGTCTTCAATAATCCATATAAGCATTGCGGTGCAGCTATTAGCAAAGGAGGAAGAACGGGAATCTGAACTTAAGATATAACAGACTTTCCAGGTCATCGGAATCACAGGTGAAAGTGAAAGATATCACAATAACCTTCTTATGGTTAGTGCAGTGAAACAGCAAAATGCCTCTCTATCCTGTTAAGCACCTTCAGCGAACTAAGGCAACAGGTAATATTCGTGTCAGGTCAACTTGGCCATGGAAGACTACTTCAGAACAGGACCACGGATAACTCAAACTGCTTCAGGGAAACCATACAAAGCTCACCATGCACAGTTCTACTCCCTCCATCCCACAAAGACTGTCGTTTTGAGATTTCTAGGACAGATTTAGAGAGATAGATAATGACGCATGTGCCCTCATTAAAATGGATCAATTTAATGTTGTTAGCAACTTTTCCAAAGTACTAGCACCAATGAAATGGGTTGGCTGTGGGAACCAAAACAGTTGTTGATTTTCTATTTGGAGGCAGTCAATGAAGAAAGAGAAAGTTTGATGCATCTTTACTCCAGAACGACAGTCATTATGGGACAAGTCTAAAGACCCAAAACGACAGTCTTTGTGGGACGGAGGGAGTAGTGACTATTGCCAGCAAAATGAGTACATGTCTCAACCAAGATGTGAAGAGAATGATAAGGAAGACAAAGATGTGACATAATCTGAAGATGTCAAATCTAAAACAGATTGGAGTCAACATACACTAGTATGGAAGAAAAGCCCAAGCAGCAGCCTGAAATGTGAAAACCTTGTTGAAACAACTATTTTTTCTCCAGCCTCGATTAAACATAAGCAAAGTTCATATCAACACCATAACGTTCTGGTTTCCTCTGTCTCGGACTACCAAATCTTGAACACAAGTCAATATCTAAACGAGGACTGTTGTCGTATGACAGACAAATACTCCCTCCGTTCCCGAAAGTTTGTTATTTTGTAGTTCATTTTTGAACTACAAAATGACAAACTTCCGGGGACGGAGGGAGTATTGCTTAAGTTTACATTTAGTTGCTTGACTCCAGGAAATCTCACGCTTGACTTTGCAAATAGACATTCTGAAACTATAGTTGGCAGACATACTTCACTTATTCAGCAAGGCCTTGAAATTCCAGTTCATCATCGATTAAGATTGGCCTGCTTTTAAAGATGAAAGGAGTCTTGGTCAACCTTTTTTGAGAACAACTCAGCTTTAGAAAAAGGGTTTGAACTTTAATCCGCGGGGGGGGGGGGGGGGGGGGGGGGGGGGGGGGGGGGAGATGCAAAGCTTGCAGCTCACTTGTTCAAACTTTAGCCCAGTCTACAGCAACAGAACTTCAAGTAGCATAGCAACATTACCTGAATTCTGCATCAGCAGAGAACCTAAGCACGGATGGAACTACGTTAAAAAGAACGAAACTAAGAACATGAAGCAAATATGAAACAGCAGCACAGTTAACCGAAAGTGCAAAGATTTTAACCCTGTGCCATTGAGACAATTATCTTGTTCATCATCATCATGGCAATCCAATAGATTAGATCAAACTCACAGTAGCAGTTTGATCAGTTTATAAACCATATACTCCCGAAAAATCAGATGGATGAATGCTATTGCAAAGATAAAAGTTGCCATGACCAAAACTGAGTCTAAATACTACAGTAAAGCATGCGGAGTATACATCCACTCGCTTATAGTTGCATGAAATGGTTAATCTTCGAAGGCTGACACCAACTCTGGTACCGGCTCTGGCACTGTGGGCAGCACTGGGTAGTTCCGAGAGAAGCACGCATCACAGAACTCATGTGCTTCATCGCCATAGATGCTGTGGAGCTTGTCAAGCGAGAGGAAAGCCAAAGAGTCGCAACCAATCGTCCTCCGCAAGCCCTCGAGATCCATCCTGTTGGATATCAGCTCGCCCTCGCTCGGCGTGTCGATGCCGTAGAGGCAGGAGCCGATGACCGGGGGGCTCGCGATGCGCATGTGCACCTCGCGCGCGCCGGCGTCGCGTAGCAGGCGCACGATCTTGCTAGAGGTGGTGCCGCGCACGAGCGAGTCGTCTACGACGACCACGCTCTTGCCTGTAATGACCCCGCGGACGGGCGCAAGCTTCAGCTTGACGGCGAGGTCGCGGATCGCCTGCGAAGGCTGGATGAAACTGCGGCCGCTGTAGTGCCACCGAATGAGACCCTGCTGGAACTCGAGGCCCGATGCCTCAGAGAAGCCGAGCGCGGCGTAGAACCCCGAATCCGGCACGGGGATGACAACGTCCGCGCTTGGGGCCGGCGACTCCTCGGCGAGAGCGCGGCCATAGGCGCTGCGGCGCTCGTGGACGGCGTGCCCAAACACGACGGAGTTGGGCAAGGCGAAGTAGATGTGCTCGAAGACGCACGACTTGCGTGGGCGGTTCTGGACGAGGCAGGCAGAGGACACTGACATGTCGCGCCGGTCAACGACGACCACCTCCCCGGGCTCCACCTCACGCTCGTAGGAGGCGTCGATGAGGTCGAGCGCGCAGGTCTCTGAAGCGAACACCACGGCGCCGTTGGGGCGGCGGCCCATCACCAGGGGCCGGAAGCCGAACGGGTCGCGCACGGCGAAGAGCTTGTCGGCCGTGAGGAGCAGCAACGAGTACGCGCCGTCGAGGCGCTCGCAGGCGTCGCAGATGCGCGAGAGCAGCGGGCGCGAGAGCGAGGTGGCGATGAGGTGGAGGATGACCTCCGTGTCCGAGGAGGTGTTAAAGATGGACCCCTGTTCCTCCAGCCGGTTGCGCAGCGCCTGGTAGTTCACGAGGTTGCCGTTGTGCGCCACGGCAACCTGCCCGAACCGGTACGCTGCGAGGAACGGCTGCACGTTGCGCAGCGCGGCGGCGGCGCCGGCAGTGGAGTAGCGCACGTGCCCGATGGCGGCGTTGCCCGGGAGTTCGGCGAGGCGCGAAGGGTCGCGGAACACGTCCCCGACGAGCCCAAGACCCGTCACCGACTTGATCTTGCCATCACCGGCGGAGGCGGCGATGCCCGCGCCCTCCTCCCCGCGGTGCTGCAGCTTCTGCAGGCCCAGGTAGCAGAGCGACGCCGCGTCTGGGTCTCCGATGACGCCGAACACGCCGCACTCCTCGCGGGGGTGGTCATCTCCATCGGCGTCGAAGTTGAACGGCGTGACGCGGTCGGGGAGGAGGGCCGGCACCGGAGTGACGCGCGCGGCGGCGCGGTGCCGCAACTCGAGAAGATGCGATGCCCTCGTTGAGCACCTGAAATGGTGGTACCCGTGGTCCGGTACGCCCGCGGTCCGTCGGAGGAGGCGGGTGGAGGCTGAGACCGTTCCGGCGGCGGCGGCTGTGGCGGCCATACGAGGTGTGTGCGGCGGTACAGGAGGCTTTCGATTCGAGGATGCCTCCCGAACGCACGTGAATGGACGGGATTTAAAGCGCGCGGGCGTGTGGAGGCCGTATTCCTTCCGTAATTATACAGCAAATATACGGTTTGTCTAATCTGTCTATAGCTTGATTCCTACACGGTGGGAGAAAATCCGTCTAATCTTTTATTTGAGGTACGGAGTATTTGACTTGTTTAATGACTATAGATTCAGTATCTTGACGCGGTAATGCGTTTCTACGTACACCTGGCACCATCTGTAGGTAATTATGAAACAGGAGCGCGAGTGTCGAACTTTGGTTCCTTTTCTTTTCCATTTACATATTGAATATAATTTACAATGCATATAAATGCAGATATTAAATTACAACATTAATAAAAACTCACTACCCTTTGAAATAACATTACTCAATTACGAAAGCTTATCAGATTAAAAAACATAATGGAACCGTCAAGCTCCGCGACAATACATTCTATTTTTTTGTCTTATTTACCGTTCTTTTATGAAGACGCCATCAATCTATCGGAGAATTAATCGTATATACAAGTATTTAAAAAACCGTGGCATCTTGATTTGATCATAAAATGTAGCTTTATAATTAACACTAGAACAAATATAACATGTACAAGATTGCCCATATGTGATATTGTGAACTCAGTTTTTATATATATATATATATATATATATATATATATATATATATATATATAGAATTGTGATATTGATCTATTTGAAGGTCCATGGTGTGAGGTTTTTGAATTAACAGGTATAGCGGTCAATGACACATTCGTTAAGCTTATGTTTTTTTGTATCTGGTAAGTTGAACTCAGAATGACATGTGGGCCGCATGACCTTTTGTTTGCAAATGCAAAAAAATGGAACCGACAAATTTAACTTCTGTGCTTCGAGATAGAGAGATAACTCAAGTTGATCGATCCGCGCTACGTCACAATACGACAACATGACACCTTATAGATCTGGATGTATGATCAGGCCCGGCTCTAGCCCTAGGCGGGAGGGGCGACCGCCTAGGGCCCACGCCTGGTGAGGGCCCATAATGCTTTATTTTAATTGTTGTGTTAAGAAATGTATCACATAGTGAAATATATGGTATGAGCTGCGCTGTTCTTGATTTCGAAAAAAATGAGCTGCGCTGTTCTCGTAGACCAACCTAGACGTAGTTTATGTGACTAGCTGTGCTCGTGTAAGTACTAACTGCTGGTGTGATGCTGTGTGATCACGTGAAGGCGTCAACGTGAATATTTTATTCTAATACTTTTCCGTATTTATGTCATAATATGATATTACCTTAGTGTTTAATAGTTATTATAAATATACCAAACTAAAGGTATATGTCTAGATTATACTCGCATAAATATGGAAGATTAAAATGAAAACAAATTTCTGCTACAATCGTGCAAAAATCTTTTCTTACCACACAATCTTCATCGGTACTTTTTTCACTCAGACACTTCCACTTGGTAACGCTATTCACATTTTATTTTTGAATTTACATTGCTAGGTGCCAGGATTTAGGTGAAAAAAATGTTGTGACTATAGAAAGAGATAGTATTATTTAGAAAACAGTTTTTGCACGATAGTATTAGAGAGTTGTTTGAATTCCAGTTGTCATTACACATATATAGACACACACGCATATCTGTAATTTTATGGGCCCACGACTTAAGCTTTGCCCTAGGGCCCTCCAAAACATAGAGCCGGCCCTGTGTATGATATACAATGAACCCAAGTTGGACCACCAAAATCAATGTACATGTCACTAACCTACAATGTAAAATTGTATTATCCATTATCTGATTTGTAAGTCTTCTGGAATAAGCTAAACTTATTGAAATCTCCGTTATAAGTTATATATTTGTATAAACCTTTTTGTTTATAGAGCCAGTTGAACTCCTTCGACTCAAACGAAAAAGAGGCTTGAATACGTAAATAAACAGTACCGTAGTTTCTTACTTCCTCCGTTCTAAATTTTTTATCACCTTTTAGTTATAAATGAACAAAATTGATATTTTTTTTAAGACGGAGTGAGTGATTAATTGATTTCATAAAGGGAACAGCACGTTTGACACCTTAACCGCACAGCTGAAAAATAAACTGTAGACCATGCACGTCTACTTAAAAACATAAGAATTGAGTTTGAGAACTCAACGGCTTCGCGGCTCCATGGACGCTGACGTGTTCGCTTCCATTTCTTTTTTTATTTATGGCCGGTTTCACGCATTCCGATATCGGAGCACCTGTTCCCGCGGTAGGCTCGAGGAGGAGACGGGCCCCAAAAAGCCTGACGCGTGGGCCCACCACTAACGGCCGGCAGCGGCGGGTGGTCCCTCCTAAGCAAGTGGGCGTAGTGGGTGGTTTCGAGAGCAAAGTTTGGGCCCACATAGCATACACGTCGGTTTCCGGCGGATACCCGAATGGGATACGACGGGCCGCCATACGGCCCACGGTACCGTGGCTGGTAACGGTGATTCGCTTTTTACCTGCAGGTACAAGTACTAGCTTCACGCCTTGCCTGTCATCATCTCGAGGAAGGAGGAATGGAAGCAAAGACGGGCGAAGGAAAGGAGAGAAGAGGGCTCGCCATCGACGGGAGGATCCGTCGAGACAAGGACAACAAGGATCAGGAGTCACCGTCCAAGTTTATAAAGTTGTTAATCCAAGCAGAGCAGGGAATGGGAATCCTGTGGCTGCCCGTGTTCTCGAGAGAAGAGGCAGCAGGAGGAGTTCTACCACCCCGCGTCGTCAGCACGTCGGGTCGACGAAAGCACGGGCGGGATCGCGGGGACGGGAACCAGCGACGGGTGGTTGAGTTGAGTTGTATCGCGGCCACACACGAAAAATCTCGCTAGGGTCCAACGGGGCGAGTCCCCGTCGCGGAATCTGAGGCCGCCGCCAAGCACATCTTGGCGGCGGTCGGGTGGTGTGCGTGCACTGTTCAGCAGCCCGGCTGGCTTTCTCATCCGTGCAGGGGCGCCGTTTCTGTCCGTCCGTTCCATACGCACCACGGCTTCGACCCCTCGTCTCGTCCGGGAACCGAACCCGGTGGTGGTCGGCGTGCCACTCTCTCGTCCGCACGCGTCACCTGAGCGGCTTTTTGTGCTAGTGCGAGTACGTATCCGCGTCTGGAATATGAGAACCGGGTGCCTTCTTCACCTGACGCGTACGTCGAACGTTGCGTACGAACCGCGGCGCGACCCACCGCCGCGTCGCACCCCCCCCGCGATGTCCTTGTGGTACGTCCGCCGTAAGCAATCGCGGTATTTCCTTCGTAGCTAGCTAGTATCGCGTAGTACGAGCTCTGCTCCGAAGCTAAGTTGGCGGCAAAATGAACCTGTCTTCGATCAAATCAGGAGAGAACAGGCCTACCAAAGCTGGAAGAGAACACAACCTGTTCCAACTTGAATCGACGCATCACAACTTGTGTCAAAACCATATAAAGCGGCTCAAGATGCCCCGCCGTGATGGCGAAGATGAATGTGAATTAAATACGAATTTGAACGGCCAATAAGTTAACAGTAGTAAGTGCGCCATAGCTTATTTGGTCGAATTTTTTCGTCGTGTAATTGAGTGATCCGCGTTGTTTAGTGGCTAGCGGGAGTACGAACAAGCGGCTTGGCAGTTGGCACCTGAATTTGTCGCCGGCACCAGCAGAGCCCGGGGGCGCGTGACCCGCGGCAAGAGCAACAGCAACGGCGACGCGCCCGGCAAGGGTTCTCGGAACTCCAAACACGAGCGTGCTCGCTTCGGCAGTCGGCATTCGGGAACGAGCGGAAGCCTGCTGGGCTCGGCTAGTCGGCTGCAACTGCAAGTGGTAGCTTAGCCTTCTGTTTCGAGGTGGTGAGTGAAGGCTAGGGGCGTCCGGCTCCGGCCGCGACGCCATCTGGGTCGCACGATAGTACGCTACTACGCTCTAGGCGGACAGGTCCCAGGGGTGATGGCGCATACGCTGACTACTGAATGGTTTTGAGATATATGCAATTAAATATGCTCGATACAAGCCAGGAGGAGATCAAAATTAAATCACTGTTGGACTTAATATTCTTCTTATTCATTTTTATCAGGGAAAAACTAATTTTATCTGAGAACTGCAGCAGCACATGTTTATGTCGCCTTGAGTCCCAAGTCCCAAACCTCAAGTCGAACACGACACTGCGTGGCGGAAACTGGCGGTCCATGTACTCCAAGCAATGCCAAAGCAAAGCCCAGTTCCTGCGTGGCTCCAGCCCCCATCGAGAGCACCGCCCGGACAAAATTCGACCGAGCACCCCGCTTCGAAATCCCAAATACGAACCTGAGCCCGGGAGCTCGCTTCAAATGCGCCGGCCGCGCGCCGCCGCACGCTAGCGATGAGCCCCGACGTTGCGGAAGCCGAGGGCGGCGACCTCTTCGCCGCCAACCTCAAGGGCGCGCTCCTCGCCGTCGCCTCCTCCGCGTTCATCGGCGTCAGCTTCATCGTCAAGAAGAAGGGCCTCCGCCGCGCCGGCGCCGCTGGTTCCCGAGCAGGTAACTGTCGCTTTCTATTCTACCCCTCCCGCGTGCCTCTGTCTGTGTTGCTCGATCAGCTCACCGTAGCTAGCTCTAGGGCTTTCTAGTTCTAGGATTTACGGTAATTATGCTGTGGAAAGTGGCAAAAGTCGCGCCTCGATGTCCAGTCCGGTCGAATTCATGTGACAGACAGACGACGTAACCTCGTTTGAACTGCTACGAATTTCAGGTGTCGGAGGTTATGGCTACCTCTTGGAGCCGCTCTGGTGGGTTGGGATGGTCACCAGTAAGCATCAATCAACGGTCCCTTTGGCCTCGTTCGTTTTAATTCGTCCTAGAGTTGGGCTGAAATGTTTAATGAGAACTGGAACTGGAACTTTGTAGTGCTTGTCGGAGAGCTTGCCAATTTCATAGCTTACATGTTTGCACCGGCTGTTCTGGTCACACCACTAGGCGCACTCAGCATCATTGTCAGGTAGGTAGAATGGCGGATGTTTTCTGTTGGTCTGTTTTCTGAATGCATCTCTGTATTATTCTGAGGTTGCTTGTTGGATGCAGTGCTGTTCTAGCCCATTTTGTACTGAACGAGAAGTTGCATCGGGTGGGCGTGTTGGGCTGTGGTCTGTGCATTGTTGGGTCAACGATGATCATACTCCATGCTCCCCAGGAGCGAACCCCTAGTTCAGTGGAGCAGATTTGGAACTGTGCGACACAGCCTTGTATGTTGTTATGTTTTCTCCATGTACCTTGTCCACTTGCCATCACATTTGACTTAGGCTTGGGCTTCTTCTATAATTTTGTCATTTCAGCCTTCCTCTGCTATGCTACCATAGCAGTGGTAGTGTCACTGTTCCTGATGCTATATTGCTCCCCACGGTATGGGCAGACGAACATAATAATTTATGTTGGAATTTGCTCGGTGATTGGATCTCTGACGGTAAACGTCGTGCATGTTGTTCCTCCTTTGATATCCTTGTTGTTTTATTTGTAACATGAAATTTGTTTGTTATTTTGTTGTTTTGCTAGGTGATGAGCATAAAGGCTGTGGGCATTGCCATCAAGCTTACAATTGAAGGCATAAACCAGGCCGGTTATTTTCAGACATGGATATTTGCAGTGATAGCAACAACATGTATAGTTATTCAATTAGTTTACCTGAACAAGGTACACACATGCCTGATTAGTAAATCAATATTCAGCAAATGCAAAACTGTCACTCATGATGCTTTCTTGAAACACTGCATTCTGTTTATATCTAACTTATGCTGTTTCAAAACTGTTATAAGTTCCCTAAAATAACTTTGTCTCAATTGTCACGTATTAACATCTACATTGAATAATTTTATTGCAGTGTCACTTGAGTGATTGTCTCAGATATGTCTTCATTGTCATCTTGGTGTACCTTATTTGAAAATATTACATAATTTTATTCCAAAGTAGCAGCTAATATACTTAATTTGTCGCTACATGTTGTGCTGATTTTTTCAGGCCCTCGATACTTTCAATACAGCAGTTGTTTCTCCCATCTATTATGCCATGTTCACGACCCTCACCATTTTAGCAAGTGCCATAATGTTTAAGGTGAGCATATGTTTCATGAACTACAAATAACACATCTAGTGCCATGTTAGTTTGTTAGTAAACTTTATCTGGCGACTATCCAGGACTGGTCTGGGCAAAGACCAAGCAACATCGCCTCTGAGATTTGTGGATTTCTGACTGTTCTTGCCGGTACTATTGTGCTACATTCTACTAGAGAACCTGATCAAACTGTAGCAGCAGGTAGATTCTTGTTCAGTTTGCTAGAACCTGGACACGTATATTTATCCATACTGTAACCTTTATAACACACTTTCTGTGTACTATTACTACTGCAGACCTGTATACACCCCTGCCTCCAAAAATATATTGGCACATCCAAGGAAATGGCGATACTGGGAAACAAAAAGAGGATGACTCCCTTACATGTGAATTCATCACTGTCGTGCGGCAAGACTACTTTGTGTAGGATCACCCTTGCTAAAATTTTGTAGGAATCATGAATCCAGCTGAGGTGGTTCCACAAATCTACATATGAATGGCTCCTAATATGACAATGCTGTGGAGATGCTCTACAAAGTTCGTCAAGGTCTGTGAATTATGTACGTAGGTTGTTAGCTTCCAGTTGCTATCCTGGCATTGTGTTTAGCCGTTTCGTCTCCAGAGTGTAAGTTAATGTATATGAGGCTTGCATTTATGCAGTCCATTGTGAACACCCCCAGATCAATGACGTTTTGAAACCAAGCAAGCTGCTTGGGCTGTCACTGTGTTTTCGTAGTCTATTAAGTGACAGGCGCTGCATGGTTTTGTTAGTATTACCTCCGAATGCAATCCGGAACATTCAGGTAGTTCGTGATTCGTGAGCAGGCACATCTCCGTCGAATTTTTATGTCGTTTTGTCGTGCTTTATTTCGACACTGTAGAGAAAATCTTGTCTATAGGGATAAATGCAGTACAATATGGTACCTGCAGATTACAGTACAATACAAGTTTGCATTGTAACGAAATTGGGTTTGCCTTTCCAACTCTCCTAATCCTAATGCTCTACTGGACTCGAAAATTTATTTATAACTCCGACCAGATCGGAAAAACAAGCGTACAGTGAAAACACAAAATACAAACATCGTAATAACAGCTACAGTATGTAATAAGATGCCAACGACAATAACTGATGGAAGGCATTTGCGAAGTGAAGCTGTTAGGAGACCCAAAGCTTGTGTAACGCGTGCAGCTGTCCAAGAGAGGTAGATTTGAGCGACAGGCGATACATCTCTTTCAGTTTAGCAGCGTCTCCTCTGCTGCTGGCCTGTCCGACGGAAGCAAGTCTGCCTGTGCTGCTGGGTAGTGATGCAGCCAGCATGCTCTTCAGCAGGCTCTGCAACTGGCTCCAGAATTTCGGTTTTATCTCCAGATCCACGTCGTCCGAGTCTTCATTTGCTTCTACCACATGGCGACCTTCCAACAAGTAAGCCAGCGCGGTTTCAAGCATCTACAAGCAAGAGACGCAAGATATTGAATAATAAGAAAAAACCATTGGCTTAGAAACTACATACATGATATGGTCAGAACAAGGTGCAAATAAAGGAGACCTCGATGCAAAAACAGCTCGGCTGGTTTCTACCAAGTATCTAATATTCCCCCCCTTAAACGTCTTTAGTACAAAAAGAAAGAAGAAGATGACAAATATATGAGGATGGAGTGAGTAGTAACTATATAATGAAACTGTATTACTAGCCAGAATAGACTAAGGGACTTTCAGTTTATTGCCACTATAAAAACGTACAACTCCTTAGCAGAAACAAAACTACCCTGCCACTACAGTAGTATCATATCATAAAGCATAACTCTACAAAAATTATGCTACACATATATCATCTGTTAACATATGGTGCACTATCACATATTCACATGGAACAATTAGGCAATATCCTTTTCAGAATTCCTGACAGAACAGGGACTGAACTTAATATAGCACAATAAGCAGCTGTGAAATGGAATAGTTAGAAAGACCCAGGGTAACAAACATACCATACTTGAGTGGAAGGAATCATAAAGGTTAATGGAGAGGGCACATTGCGCCATAAGAATATTAAGAAACATAGTGGGATGTGTCTTTGGGCCATAGAATTCCAAAGCCTTGTGCCAGTTCTTCTCTGCTAGTGAACCGTACCACTTACTTTTCTGGCGATATTTCTCCTCATTTTTCTGCTCAATCTCCTTGTCAACTAAATCAAGGAACCTTAAGCATAGATCCCTCTGGTAGCAAGCAAGCTGAAAATGACCAAAAGCAGCTTCCTGTTTGCGATGCTCACCAAGGGACTCATATGTAGACAAAGCCTCTCGAAAAGCATCGCTGGCTGAAATCTCAAGAACTGTTCTGTTGGATGATTCATCAGCAAGTCCACCTTCATACCTGTCAGTTATGAAGCTTTCCCTTGCCAAAAGCATTCCAAGCCTCAGATGGGTATGGGCATACTGTGTATGAACCTCATTATATAGTTGTTTATCAACCTTATCAGTAACCTTTGTCAGTTGCCTCTTAGCTGCTGAATAGTAATTTATTGCTTGGAAATATTCTGACTTGGCTGACTTGATAGATTGCATATATGTGCCTTCAGGAAGATCAAACTTTTGAAATTCATCTATCTTTGACACCAATTCCTCTGCTAAAGATCTTCTGCCGTGACCTAGGTTACAATTGATCAATATAACATTTGTGTGGTCAAAGACCTCTTGAAATGCTCTAATAGCATCAGCAAAAGCAATCTCAGCACTACTCAGATTGCCGCTCTCAAGTCTACAACGCCCCAGTTCGTTAAACGCCCAACCTCTTTTCTTAAGGATGGTAGATGTTTCTGCCGAATGCACAGGAAATGCAAACAACGCTTGCTTTGCTGCACCATAGCAGTTGATAGCACAAGACAAGTTGTAATTAACATCTCCTGATCTGGGACCATTAAGGAACTTGAAAATGCCACCACTCCTCATGCTTGAAATACCATCATCAGATTTAACAGGAACCCCATCAGAATTCCTTGAAAAAGTTTCTGTTGCATGATTGCAGTGATCAACACTGTCATTTGACACTGAAATCTTTTCAGAGCCTTGTGTACCTTGGTGTGCATTGGGGATCTCGTTATCTCTAGATTGTGAACGAATGTTCCTGCTGAGTGATTTTTTATTTTTCTTTCGACCATAGAATGTAGAGGCCTCAGGACTACTGCTGCTTGCATTACTGCCACTACTTGCCCTATCACTTTGGCAGCTACAGTTTATCAGGGAGCATGTGCCACAATTCTGTTTATCCTTTCCCAGTTTTCTCTTAAGGCGTTTGACTTCCATTGCGACTTCATTTGACATTCTAACTTCACCATGAGATTTTTGCTTTTGTACCACCTGTGCTTGATGACCATTCAATCTGTGATATTCTGCATAGACATCACCTACAAGCATCCATGCCTTTGCCCAAAATAAATAATTTTGAGGCAACCTATGAGATGAACCCTCATAAGCGAAGCATTTGGTGTTCTCGCAATAGTCTGCCTCATCAAGTACAAGTTTGGTTTTTAGACCAACACCTTCACGACTCAATGAACTGTCAGACATGGATGAGATGAATTCATCACCATCAAGATGTCCAGGCATAGACCCATATATCAGACAAGCTAATTCAACAGCTTTAAGGGTGCGCTGTAGCTGTCCATCATTCTTGTAAGCCTCTCCAAGTGCCAAATAAGATTCACCAAGCAAAAGAACAAGTTTCCATAATTTATGATCTATTTTTGATTTTGGTAGCCACTCCCTGATGTCACAGACTTCGATGCAGTCAACATCACCACATCGGCATAAAGAAAAGTCAACTGATCTTTCCCGCAAGGTATCTGCACTGTCGAGACAACCATCCTGAGTGTTCGGCAGCTGTCGATTCCACCTAAGAGATTTGATAGCTTGTGATATGTGATGTATAGCAGCCAACTTAGAGGAGATTGCATCACCAATTGCTTTTGATATCTGGGATGTACCAGCCTGACACACTGCCAAGCTATCCACAGAAACATATTCACTTGTAACTGAAGCTGAAGAACCATTATCAACATAGATTGGTTCAACTAAACCATTTGTTATACCAGAAGACTCTGACTGTGAGCATTCCAATGTATTATCAATCGTTGTTGTCTCATTATTGCCAATTTCTTGCAGCACAGCATATTCCTTTGATGGTAAGTTATCAGCGCTCAACTCTGGAGAACCATCATCTAAATCAGTAAGGGTAACTTCAGAGTCAATCAAAAATGATTCTGATGTCAATTCCAACTCCTCATAGCATTTAAGGATGAGCCTTGCAAATTGTTCGTGAGCACATGCCCGAACAACCTAGAGGATAACAAAAAAATTGACATAAATACTATGCAACAGTATAATAAGAAAAAAAAACACTGTCATGATGAGTAGAATACCAGATGATCCTGCTCAATGAGGAAGTCCAAACACTTTCTGAAGAATTTTGCACATTTTGCCCTATTACTAGGCACCTATAAAGCAGATATATCATTAGTAGTCAACAAAATGTATGAAAATGAAAGCAAGGTAAGACAGATGATTATATGGGAGTCGAGTGGGGGCTCGACTGGCCAGCGCTGCTGGGGCAGCGCTGCGCCCGCCCGGGTTCGAGGGCTGCTCGCCCCGGTTGCCCACCTCCTTAAATCAGCACCGCTGGCCACTTGGACCAGCTGGCTTTCAAAAAAAATACAGGTGATTATATCGTGTACCTTTGATAACGACATCCTGTGAGCAATACGATAGAGGAGTGTACCCAGAGAGAACAATGATTCCCTTCTCCGCTTTTTCATTAAAGACGTCATAGGACCGCATGGAGATCTATGGTCACCAGTTGGATGTTTTTTTGGTAAGATAGACAGATCATACAACTGTATGACATCTTCTTCAGCACCTTTGAATAGCTGAAAAAGCAACGTTCAGTATACTGCACGATAACAAGCATATGAATAGCAGAAAGGCAAACTATTTAGGTGATATAGATGGAGGACTAAATACTGAATAACACATGGATAACATTCCCTTAAAAAAAAGCATATGTACAACAGTTGCCCTGCTAGCCAAAAATAAACATAAAAAGAGCTTCATACCCAGTATGCACCAGGGTCTTGCTTACAGTTATCCTGAAGGAACCTCAGCACAGCAAGGCCATTTTGCTGGACAACCTGAGGATTAAACGCAGGTGTACCATCGTCTGAGACACCTTTAAGAAGAAATATATCATCATTTTTCAGAAGCTCGTAACCTTGAACAACACCATTCCGGTGATAACATATGGCCAATTCTGGCACACTTGCCATGACATTGTCAAGCCAAGCTTCAAGCCAGTTCAAGGGCATAACCTATATAATACGATATGTCAACACGGGTATAGAAAAAAAAAGTAAAACAAAATCAACAATAACAAAAATGTACCTGTCTTGAAACATCCCATAGGTGCAAGCTGACCGCAATATATTTCTCATTGCTAAATATAAGCAAGTCACTACCCAGAAGCATATTGAAATTGTGAAATTGCCAAAAGCAAACCTTCCGAAATCCATTATTTCCCACTCTCTTGCTCTTATCAGTTTCTTGCACTTCACATCTGGTTTTTTCATCAACACGATTTGTTTTATTGATAGGATCAGATCCTTTGACCTTTTGCTTATTTTCCCTTGTTCCCAAGTATAGCCTTTCGTGAGTACCACATGATGATTTTCTACTGCTACTGAAATTCTGATCCAGATACGGTGATTTGCTATAACTAGATGATGACGAATCAAGGGAACCTTCCCTACAACCAATGGGTGCATGCAAAACAGTGGATGCTGTTTGCTTCTCTTGTAAAGGTTGATGACTTGGGGGGCAATCACAAGCCTCTGCTCGCACCGAGTGCATTGCAAAATTCAGAAACATTGAAGGATCGGATCCTTTAGGCTGATTACCCTGTCTTCTGAATATCTTTTCACCTTCATCAATATCAGGACTACAACACAATTTGTGTTAATATTAATTATATTGAGATTTGAGAATACTTACTATAATGGAACTACCTACTTACCCTGTGTTTAAAATGAGAGTATCTCCTATACGGTTCACAGCAATAGATACTTGTGCCTTGGAGTATGGTATTTTGAAAATCTGCTTCATGATATCAGCTGGTGCAATCACATCTAACTCATCGCTATATTCTGCTAGGCCTGACACAGCAAGTGCTTCACACTTCCTTGATAAGTTCTGGTTGACAAGTCCACTGTCATACCGTGATCCTGAAGAGTAAGAACAATGATGACAATTAGAAATGTAGTGTAGTAACAGCTATAAGCATAACAAGTTATGAGTTCTGGATGGCTTAATACAATTAACAACAAGCCAAATTGTTTTCCCTTTTGTTGATTAGACTTTGATTATCAAGAGTCAAAAGAGATCACCATCTGCATTCTTCGCATCGTTTGGAAAACCCTTCTCTGGTGGGTTTGGAATCATGGGGAGCATGTTGAGGTTAGTCTCCAATGGCAGCATTTGATACCTTGGGGCTCCGGTCCTTCATTAGTTTTTACAAAAAGAAAAATTAGATAGCAGTTCTCCTGAATATGGAATTTAAAGGCTGAATAGGATAATAATAATTATGTGTGATTTATATTTTTATTCAATAATATTCTAAATACATGCTTTTAGACACTGCTAGAGAAAATATAAAACCAAATCGGGAGCGGTATCCACTAGAACATATTTATATCTTGTTCATTTCTAAGTTAAATACACTGAATTCAGATAACTGAAATTCATTGGTAGCAAGGGATTTCAGCGTCTTCATTAGAGAAAAATTTAGATAACATGCTGTAATGTTTCAAAAGTTACCTAGATAATCATGTGTTCAGTACACAAAGAGCTAAGTGAACCGGCAAAAAAATGTTTCCGAATTCTTCTTGATACCGATTTTCCAAAAAAAAAAACAAGCGGTACTATTAACAATTTACAAATGAGGATGCCAGATTAATTCTTGTCTATTACGTTTCTTGAGATCTATGACTAATTTGCTGTCTATGAAGAATTAAAAGCAACCGGCACCTTATCCTCAAGTCTTAAGCCTACTATCTCCAGGGTCCTCCCTACCACAAAATCACAGACACAGACAACTCTAGTTCCACAGCACTAGGAGTGTTCATTCCCATCACGTTGTAGAGAAAATTCCGCACATCAACGGTCAACCCTTGAAATCCTAGCAACACACAGAGGCGCTTTTGGCCCTAAGCAGGAGCCACTCGTGACGCATTGAGTCGATCAGGAGCCACATACGACCGCCACAGATCCTACCAGGCACATTGAGTCAACCCTTGAAATCCTACCAACACATCGAGGCGCTTTAAGCCCTAAGCAGAAGCCACTCGTGATCCGGACCAGGCACATTGAGTCGATCAGGTGCCATATTTGACCGCGACAAATCGCACAAGCACTAGGTAGAAGCCTTAACCACGCGCATGGGCGTCGAAGGCGAGGGCTTACGGGGACGGTGAGGGCAGCAGGGCGGGGAGAGAGGCTGAGTCGTCGGTGGGGACGGGGAGGGAGCCCACGCGGAGGTAGCGCGCCGGCGGCGGCGCGGCGACCTCCAGTCGCCCCACGCACTGCAGCTCGCCCGGCGCGTCCATGTCCATCGCTGGCTGCCGTCCTCGGCGTCGCCGGCTTCTGCTTCTGGCGCTCTACCACTTCGATCGCCACAGCTTCCTCGTTTGCTTCGGGTCGGGTGCTTTGCTTGGCGGTTGGAGGGTTGATGGGTTCGAGAAGGCTCTGGGAGTGACGGGGTCGGAGCAGGGGCGTCTTGGGATATACAGGCTTCCAGTAGGATCGGGCCTGCATATTTTGTTCACATTGCCACTAAAAGATGTTAGTACAGTATTCATTTTAAAAGGATGGCCGAATTTCCTGTAACTACTGTGACCTTTGAGAAATATTGTTCCCATTTGTCTGCGTGTGTGTGAAGAAAAAAATCTACCCGAAAAAAGTGCTCACAAAAATGTAAAAATAAAAGTAAATTTTTAATAGCTATGATTATTCTTTATTCAATCATCACAAAATTACATGTTATGCTACACCCAACAGGGGGTTTTATTTTGTTATTTTCAACAGTGAGACATATTCTGCCAAAAATAAAAATGATTACCTCATCTGTTCTAAAATAAAGAACGTTTAGGGTAACTAATTTAGTTCAAATTAAACTAGATTTTTATTCTAAACATTTTTTTCATAACAGAGAGAGTAATAAGTTTTGTCATGAAGAGAGATTTATTGATTAAACCATGGAAGCACTGTAATCTTATACCACTAGGTGTTCAATACATAGTGCAACCCGTATTAAGCACACAACCGACAAGTTGAATCCCTGTTTGGTAGGATTTTCGTTTCAGTTTCTTGCTAAACCACAATCAGTTCTCGGTGAAATGTTCTCGTTTTCACACTATAACTCAAAATTGCAGAGGATAATTCCAGATTTTTTAAAGAATCATAAACGAAAATTAATTTCATTGAGAAACTAGAACACCACCAAACAAACCCTCAAAATGTAGTAACTCTGGTAACCACGCTAATAGGCGCTCCTATATATAGATTTTCTTTATGGATTATTTTAGGCGGCACACAAACTACACCTTATGGTTTATTTTGCATGGTCACCTTAATTACAACAAATAACACTCCCTCCGTTCTCAATAATTGTCACTTTCTACTTCATTTTTGAATTAAAAGGTGACAATCTTTAAAAAAAAGAGAGTATATGTTATAAATTGCCATTTTGAATACGTGTTTCAACAGCTACTGATATTTCCCAATGCAAATCACAAGTTAAAGTCACCAAAAAGCCTAAATCAAGGTTTGCCTGATTTGAGGGCGCAACCTGAGTATCTGACGCTGATCCCAAGCTCTTAACATCAAAGCTGCAATACAAGGTACTCTCCCCATCTAAGTTTTATCGCTTTATAGTTATTTTTTACTACAAAACGACAAACTTTAGATATTCTCTCCATCACAAAAAGTTTTATCGCTTTGTAATTATTTTTATACTACAAAACGACAAACTTTTTTAAACAGAAGGGGTACATAATATCTCATGCGATGCAGATCGGTACGTTGCCTTTCTACCCTGAGCCGGTAGTTCAACTTTGAATGCTTGACAATGAAACACCACGAGAACTTTGTCACCTTTTTTTTCTACAAAACTTGCATTCCTCGTACAAGAGCTAACAAACACAACAGATCCCTTTGTACAATAAAATTTCTCATTTCTTTTCAACCCATCATATACCACTAGTTGCCCCATGGCCACCCATCTCAGGCAGGCACCTTAGCGCGAATACAATTCAGCCCAACAGATTTCATGAATCCTTGAGACAATCTGGATGTAGCAGATCGCAGCAAATCTCTCAGGTTTTGGAATTGATCGACTGTCCATTTAAATTGTCAACTCTATCGATCATATCAAGAGCTTTTGACCGATCCATCTCGAAGTCAATCACAGGAAGCAGCCTCCTGAACGATAACAACTCCTTCCTGTTGCCACTACTTGGTGAATGACTATTACTTTTGCTTAACCTGCTTTGTTTGTTATGTCTTGACGCGGTGTCAAACTCTTGGCTTTTACTTATACCAGGAACGAACTTCCTGTATTTAACATCCCTTAGCATGTCTTGATCTTCTTGAGTCAAAAGAGGTGATGAGTTGCTGCTGGCTTTGTTTGGAGACAACGTGATTGTATAACCTCTTTGAGTAGGAGACCGGACAGGAGACTTAATTGGAGATCTCTCACCATTAGCAGTTTTTGATTGACTGATAAGATGATGAAGCCAAACAACAAGCTCAACAATATATGTTTCCGTCTTCTCCTTGTCAGCATGGTACAATGTCTCCATTCGAGTCAGGTCCATCTGCCCCGTTGGCTTGCAGTTAACCTCTGACCTGCATACAGCAAGAGAAAATTCCCTTGATATTCTATTCTAGTAGGAAACCTTCATCTTAAAACTGAAATTAGATACCAACCCCGTATTTGCCCACTCTCCAACCCAACCAAAACCATGGTGAGCCCTGGCATGGATAGATAATCAGAAATTCAGCAACAAACAGAAAAGGCTAAAATTTTTAGCTGATTTTTCACGCTATAACAGTAGCATAGATTACTTGGTGGTGTTATTTGCGATAGGGACAAGCCACCGCAGAGTCTTTTCCATTTCAGCCTTGATTTGAGAAATAGTAAGCTACACAGATGCAGCAAAAGCTATCATCAGCTCTAGAGTTACATGTAATAACCATAGTGTTATAGTATAACGTTGACTGCTACAGTTCACTTTCTTTTAAAAAAAATAAGTTGTGGGCCCTAGCCTGTGTACCTCTTCCTTGGCTCCAAATGAATGTAGCTTAGAACGGAGGGAAGACTTAATTGTAGGTGGCAAACTTTGATATAATGAATCCCTTGTTGTTTGAGGAACAGAACTTGATCGGGAAACCTGCCAATTTGTTGGATTACCATTAAAGAAAAACATGTTGAGTTTTTTTAGCAGAACAAAATCAATATCACATAGGCTTGCAACAAAATTAGAACTACCCCATGAACTGCAACACTAAAATGATATTCATGGAATTTGCATCAGCAAGGTAGATAGATCTATTAGCTGATATGGAAAAAAAAAACCATTCAATTATCTCCCCAAGCCATAGAATAAGGTTTTAAAAAAAATTGGAGTCTGTGAACTTACAAGGGTATCAATCTGACTGATGATATTGGCATAATGCAGAGCGAGACCTGCTGGACCCAATCTATTACGTCGTTTGGTAGGTTCCTGTGACTCTTCATTGTCTACATATTTGTAGAGCACAAGTCTAAATCAAAATTGTGAACATATAAAGGTGCAAAATGCATCATCACATTCAGCACGAAACATAATCTGTTTAAGCAACTAACATGATTACGCTTTCACTATATGCAAATTATTAAAATAAAAGTTAAAATTTGTTTAAAGTTCATGGATGGATTTTAATTTATACTCCTGAGATTTCTTCCACAATATTTTTGCAGTGGCATAACTGCATCTAACATAGTAAGACAGTTCAGGCCGTCCACTCCTCATTTTCAATGACAAATGAAGCCACAGTGTTATATATAGCCGGTCACTATTCATTTCGCAAGCCCGGGTAAAGGGGGGGCTTTGTGGTCTAGTAATACCTAGCCATGCTTATGGAGATGAAACCCCAAAGAAATATAGCAAATGTTTACAGTGCCAAACCCAGATCTGAATTTATTAGTTCACTTTCATAAGAATCAAGAATAAGAAATTGTTCATGAACATCAATTTCAAGCGACTAAAAAATGGGAGAATGCTTCAAGCATTCTTGTTTACACTGAACGTGTGTTCCATGGAATACTGATGGTCAAGCATGCAGTCAACAGGGCTAAGTTCCACTTCTTCGACAAATTTATGAGGAAACATGTGGCTATTTAGCAAGTTAATAAGGACCACGATTTCAGAGCTGCTGATTTGCTTCTCCTAATAAGAGGGAAGTATGACTCGTGTGCTGTATCAACCAGGCATGAAAATCCAAACCTTTATTGTTCTATAGAAATCTACATTAATTGTGTAAAATATTTAACACACCTGGTAATCAGAGAAAAATAATGGGCACCGCTCTTTAAAGGGGAGTGGGTGTGAATGTGACAGCCTAATAAATCCCAGAGGGATGACAAACTAAAAGGTTTGATTTTGTAAGAAATAAGAACCTGATCCAACTGCTAATGAGAGTCTTCCAAGGCAAACATACACGCCTGGTGCTTACCCAGGGCAACTCAAGTGAGAAGGTGAACTGAATATGACTCATAATAAATTTGTAGTATGGTTTAACAAGTACAAAGCTCACGGTAGCTTTAAGCAGTGAAGCAATCAAAATGACAAACAAGTCAAAAGCTCAAGATGTGTGCAGAAATTCCACATTAGATAATCACAAAGCTTATTACCTGATTGCCCAAAGGAATTATGGATCTCCAAATGCAAAAAGTGCACAACATCTACAAGCTTTTCCATGACCTATCAGGCACAAATATTACTTTCTTGATCAGAAAAAGATTGCACGAGCAAATTCAGGGTCAAGCTCTTTCAGGGTATCAGAGGGAGTGAAATTTTAACACGGAGATACACAAAGATGTTCCATAGCCACAAAGCTAGTTCTCAGTTCTCACAAAAACATGAAAAACATCCGGTGCACGATTTGATAGAAACTTAATGGTTAACAAACCACAGCCAATGGATATTAAGAGAATATGTATCCAGTTCTCATTTTGACAATTGTAGCTACTAGCTACCAATGCTACCAAGGCTACCAGTTAGATGTTATCAAGAAACACACATAAATCCAAACATGACCGAAATCACAGGACTAATGGCACCCTTATTTTATCCCTTAACTTCAGGAGGCATCACCATTGCAGTAGGCACAAACACAACTGCAACATGGACAAAAGTGCCAAAAGTTATTTTACCCCCTTATTGTTTTCTACTTTACGGTAGAAGATGAGACAATATCTTTACAGATAAGTGGTACAGGATGCTCCTATCTGATTTTATTATTGCTTGGAAGGGTCTTTTGTGTGCGCAGAGTACCTGTAGTTGGTATCATCCACAATATATGCAAATAAAATTACGGCCAGGTTGTTGCGTCTAGCCATATAATTGTGAACACATACCAACTAGTTATAGTTATTAAAAAAAAAACTACCTACCAACCTCTTCCAAGTTCTTAGTCCACAGAGACTTTTTCTGCAAACTTTTAACATGCTTGCGTTGGCTTTTCACTTCCTGCTTTAGTATGTGTAGGTTCTCACCTGCAAATTAACAGGGCCATATTAAGCACCACTATAAAATGGTAACAACAATATAGAGCGGAGGTTTATGCTCAATCCGTAAATAAAATAAATTGGCATGTATCAGAGGCCAGTAGTTTCAGAAACTAATTCTTAGAAGCATACCAAAAGAAGAGGAGGGGGGCACGCTGATGTCACAACCAATGATTCAATACCCATAACAATGAAGGAAACAAAATAAATTCAACCAGTAACAATGGAATAAGCTGACCCAGATAGCAGTTGTAGTTGTGCACTTGTGCTAGCTGACAAATGATCAAAGATTAAAATAGGTACTGGAAAGTTGTGAGATTTCTTCCCTTGGGGTAATTCTTAGTCACAATAAATGCTTCCGGTGTCTGGAGACTATAAAGTATTTTGACAAGAAGTGAATACAAATCCAGGCTGTGGTGCAGGCTAGGTGTCCGATCATACAGTACATCTAAAGCACAATTAAACTTCCACGGTATTAATTATTGTAGTGCTAGTGCACTAGTGCAGTCAATTCAACCAAAACAAAATTTATATTATCTTCTCAAATGAACAATTATCAAGTGCAGTCGATACAGTCAGATCAACCAGCGCAGTACACCACTACCCCATATAGATACATCAGTCAAAATACATTAGCCGTTGCTCACCTAATGACAGTTACAGATAGCTGACAGTGAAAGATGACAACATAAGAAAGAGACCTCAACTCAGTTTATGTATGCACAGAACAATCAATGCTAAGCTGACAATCTTAACAACTGATGTCTATGAATAACAACATCAAACATGTCTCCTCGAACAGTGACCCTAGAGCCTAAACAGTAGGTATCATGAGATGCTCAATCTTCTTCTTTTCCTTTTTTTTTTTTGTTGTCAAAGACTTGAAATGAACCAATGGTGCGCCAACGATAGAGGCTAAAGTTGATCTTCAGTCAAACATGGACATCAACATAGTTTATACTTCAGAGGATTTCTTACATATGACTCCAATATATCATGCAAAAATGAACTGACCTCTTGGGACTACACTGGAACTATCCTCCTCTTGCTGCTTACGCTGATAATCTTGCTCAAATCTATCCAAGGCATGCATTTCATGGTATAACTCCTAGAAGTTGAAAATGAAATAGATTAAAATTATAACACAAGGTACAACAAACATAACTGATAGGTTTCTAGCCAATGGTAGTTAAGATTAGGATAAAATAATAAACTTCATGGCCACTGGCAGATGTGCGTTAAGATTTAAAAATTGTTACATCATCAGTCGTAAAAAACCTAGTCACCTAGTCCATGCATTATTTCTGTCAGTGTTCTGAAAATAGATCTTGGGTGACTAACAATCTTGGTACCTCTCTATTTTTATTAGAATGAACAGATTATGATTTGTCAAGAAACCTTCAGCCTCATTATCTTCGGTCATTTACAGTCTGCTAAACTACGGTAAGCAACCCTGTACATAAATGTCACTAGAGGGCACTAATTTCAAGGCAGATAAATATTACTTACAGCTGTAAACTGAACAGAAGTCACCAATTGCTGCATCACTGATTCTGCCTCTTCTTTCAAGTGATGTTGAGGAGTCTTTTCTGATGCCAGCCTGAAAGAGGTTGATGCATGAAGGCACTTGTTTTAGCTTACATCACCAGCAAACTCATTGCCATTATTGAATGTAGGAGCCAAATTTGGGCTTACTTGTCAAAGTAGCGGTCCAAGTTGTGCCATTGAGGATCCTTGCAACGATTCCCAAAGCGAACGACTTCTGTAGAGAACACTTTCATCTCTTCCCTGTTGGATCAAACAAAACATCAGGACCAACAAGTATGGCAACACGTTGAAGCACATCATTTCATATAATCTTGTTGAAGTTACCTAATACGAACAAAATAACTTCCAAAACAACTGTTTTAGTTAGTAAAAGTCCAAAACTGAAACAAACCTTTTATCAGCAGCAGCAATCTTAAGTAACTCATCCATATCTTTGGATATAAGATTCTGAACACCTTCCGATTGGAGAACAACTTCTTTTAAGTGCTTTATGCTATCTTTTGAAAGGGCACGCATGAGATTGCAACCTTTGACTATGGTATTGGCAACCTCAAATGCTAAAATAGATATCTTGTTGCCTTTTGTTGTAGTGCCTGATCCAAAACCACTTGCATTCAAATTTGTCATGCTGCTACCAAGTGTGTCTAGCACATCCACCGCTTTCTCAAGACCAGCAGTACTAGCTCTACCCAAAATTGAGCTTACTTCCGAAACCTGTTTCAATGTGGCAGGGAAACATGAAGCAAGTCATAACATTGGCAATCTCTCTGACCAAATGACAGACACGACAAATATCAAGGCTAAATAGTGAAAGGCGGAATCTATTTAGCGATGATCAAAAGCTCATTATGATTCACACATTTCCTAGTTGTAGCACAACTACTAATTTTCTAGCAGTGAAGTAATAAAATCACAGTAGACAAGGCAATAAGTAGCAAAACCTACAGGTTCTACAGAAATGCTTGGCAATAGGAACGCAGGTCCTACAGCTCTACCCGAAATTGAGCTCACAGCTTTAGGTTTGAAGGATGCGCACTAAACAATGTGCATTGATTCCCTCTCTTATAAAATATAAAGCGAAAAACAAATTAACAGAGAATAACAAATGCCTTGCCGTCCATCACTCAAGGTGAAGAAGCACATACTTTCTGCAAGGATGCTAGTAGATCATCTGGTAGTTCAAGATATTCGGAAAGGCTACTATTTACAGAAATAACTTTAGAACCCCATGTGTATGCTGCATAGTGTACTATCTCTAGAAACATCTTATCTGTAAACAAATCATTGACATAAGAGAACAAAACATTTTTAACCATATGATATAGGCAAAATTGGATAAAGCTACAATTGGTCCTAAGTTCACCACAAAGTAAGAAGTACTGAAAACTTGCCTTGGCTGCACTAGCTTTTGCAACACCCATCCCTGACTTTTGGGAGGGCAACCGTGCCAGCTGCGGCACCCCATCCCATGGCGTTGCGGCAAGACCTCCAGGCATGGCAGCATGTGACACCGATACAGGATGCTCCTGCAGTGGCGGCTGGTGTAGCTCTTGCGTCCTCCTGGCAACAGCCTCCTCCCTCGGTAGTGGTACAGTCTTCTTCTCCTCCTTCACCGGTCCACGCTCATGGTGGTCGAGCACCTGGCCCAGGCCCAGCGTGGTGTCGCTGGGCGACTTGTCCACCGCCGATCCCTTAGAGCAGAGGGCTCCCATTTCCTCCGCCGCTCCACTACCAAACCCTAATCTCCCAGTCCCTCCACCGGGCGGCTCTCACCTCCAACGCACCCAAACACTCCTCCTGACAACCACGTCGCCTCTTCCCATACACACTAAACCGATCCACGCGGAAACGAACCAGCAAGGAACGAGAGTCCCGGCGGCTCCGCGACTAGCCGCCCACCTGCATACGCCACGGCAACAGCGCCAAGTCAGAAGGAAGGCACGGAGTTTCCGCGCAGAGCAGGAGATTTTTCTCCGATATAACCCATCTTTACCGCAAATTGGGGCGGGAGAGCACGACAGCGGCGGATGGATCGGCGAGGCCGGACGGAATCGGGCGCGGAGACGTGGTCTCGGCAAGGGGAATATTGACCGATTCGGCGGAGGCGATGGACAGGGTGGGTGAGCTGAGTTGGTCCTTGGAGTGGAACGCGGGGGAGGAGGATGGAGTAGCCCAGCCCCAGCGTCCACTCCGCCAGCAGCGGCAGGCAGGCAGGAAGGGTCCAGTCCCACTGCAGCAGGCTCGGCTTCGGCTCGGAGGCCAACTGCTGCGGCGCACGATCGATAACGCGGACGCACGGCGGACGTGTCGCCGTCTTTATGTACGCAATTAAGAGGTTAGTCACTGTAGTCATGCCAACTTATCTGTTGAACTTCATCAGAACTTTATTTTTATTACAATTATGAGCATTTAGGGCTTTCAAAATAAATGGATACATCAGATAATACGATTATTTCATTTTCAGGGAGTCATTTATAAGTGTTCGAGTTTTTTGTTCTTTCGTGCAATCGGTCAATGATCATTCCCGGAACTTTGACTGAATAATAGCTTTATACAGTCAAAATCTATTCTAGACTTCTAGTTTGCAGAGATCTACTGTAGCTAGTACAGCCCGATGCAAGGAACCGAAACATTTTTCAGTCACCGAAACCAGCAAGAACATGTGCATGTGACATGTGAGTAGGTTGGAGCTAGCCAAAACCTAAACCAAAACGGACATCGTACAAAAACGGACTTTGATCTATACAGAGTTGGACTTTGAGCTATATATGGCTTAAGCTAGAACCAGGCGGGATTTTAAGGCAAATAAAGCAATCCATGGTTCCTTGTCAACAAATTAATACCTACCCTCGTGCCGTCTTTATCTCGTACCAGGTCAACTTTCCCAGCACTTGGTTTGTGCCCCCAAGGAAAAATAAAATGCGAGTGAAAGGACCTTTGATTGTATCTACCTGGTTATCCGTGACGTCACTGGACAGGAATGGGACGATACACTTGTCACGCAATATGAATTTCTCCGTCGATTTTCCGTGCTGCTACCGAACCCCTGGGGATTTCCTCGCACCGGCGGCATGTTGCTATCGTGATTTACAATATCTGTGGGCGGGGATTCCACGGAAAATAAATTTCATTTGTCACTGAAATAGGAGTGTTATTCCGCGTTGCGTATTAGAGGTTTTCACCGCGAGTCTGCGAGATTAGAGACCGGTCACGGGGGTAGCTAGAAAAAAAGCTTTGTACGGAGAAGAAAATTCGAACAGAACAGGCAAGTGGAAAAATTACAGTGATCTGAACACTCGCATGGTCAGTGATTCCAACCTTTGGCTGGAAGCCTTGTCGTTGCCCCTACAGTGAGATTGGCGGATTTGACAAACGCGAACTTTCTTTCCGCCGAAGCGATGATGGCCTCACATGCTCTCGGCTCGGTATAGAAGGTAAAGATCACTGCACCAATTAAGCACAACTGTTTGCATTTCCAAATCGAAGTTGGCAGCGATTCTTTCCTCTAAAAAAGCTGTCCACAGAAGCTCCTTAATTCAGCGAAGAAAAGCAACGACAACTACGGAGCTCTCTGAACCTGCATGTCATGAACTCATAAATTGTCCACATTGTTAATTTTCTTTTTTTTTCACATGTATTATTTCACCCCTTTTGTTTCTTTGCTTACGAATCGAACTGTTCTTAGCTCGGTGGTAAAAAGTCAATCCCTCGTCGCTGTGGCAAAGATGTCTGACGAGTTTCCTCCACAGCATCATGTAGGCACAAAAAGTGTTGTGCAGACAGAGCCACTTCCCGTCAGTCAGCCTCACGCTGGAAAGGACACGAAGAAAATCAACTCGAACGAAAGCGGAGTTCAGCACTTTCCCTTGCTTGAACGTTGATCGCAGCCGGCTGCTAAATCCTCACTTTTCCTTCGAGAGAACAGCCTTTGAACCGGTCCGCCGCCCTCGAGCCATTGAACCGGTCATCACGCTGTACCCACTCGTCAGGCCGTCGCGTAGCGTAGCAATCAGCGACGGCGACAGGAGAGGAGGGGTCGGATGGCTGGGCACAAATGGCAGAACGGAACCCGTGTTAGCCAGCACGGCACACGACCGCGTAAAAGCTAGCGGCCTCACCACCTTCCATCCAACTCTTTATTATTATTCTTCGTCGACCTCTCGAGTCATCAACCGCGCCAGGGGGAAATCATGGCCCGGGCCCGGTAGACGGGGCCGACCTGCGTCGTCGTGGTCCATCGGAAAACAAAACGTTCAGAGACGGCCCAGCGTCTCTGTCTGGGCGCCCTTGCTTTTTGGTCCTACGACCCGGTGCGTGGGCTGCGAAGACAGTGGCAAGGCCTATTGAGCCCCGCTTTCTCAAGATTTCTTGGGCCTGACCGTATTGGTGGCCCGTGGTCAGCGAAACCAAGGCAGCGTTGTTGCGACAAAACTATGGATCGCCTACGATCACAGATCACCTCTTCTCATTCTGACAATGCGCCACACAACTGTTGCCGCACGGCACCGCCGACGCCGAGCGACGAACATCGTTCCAGTCTCCACCTCCGTTTCTCTCGAGCCGCCCAAGGGCAAGGAGGCAGCGTCTAACACATGGAACTTACCGAATTCGCACATGAAACCGTCAGCTTGCCCGGCCGCTGCCTCCGAGAGCTTGGATGGCCGGCAATGGCGTCGTCGACCAGAGTTAACAAATGGAGTCAAACGCCAGCACAATATACAAAAGCAGCAGGATCGACTCACGTATGCTGCACAATCTCCAGCTGTTTAAAAGCAGTATCTTCTCTGAAGATGTCAGTCTGGTTATGCTATCTCTGACTTGGTATCTTCCAGTTGAATTCGCACGCAGCGCAGGAATGGGAGAATACAATAACCAACATCTTTAAGCGTGCCTGCGCACGTTATCTGTTCTTGGAAATGTCATGCATGACGAACTCGTCAACCTTAGCGGGAAAGCCGTGGCCAAACAGAAGTTCTGAGTCATAAGGCTTTCTCTAAACCATGCTTACACACTATTTCTTTTCTATTTTTTCAGTATTTACTCTAAATTTACACATATCTACTTTACAGTATGCCACTCTGGCCTAAGCGAATATGCACAGAAAGCAACATCGGTAGTGGAGCAAGTGGTAATAAAATAATTGGAAATTGCAAATAAAAAACAGGAGATTTTTTCTCGTTTAGTGGATGTATTGGAAGTCAATTCACGACTAGTTCATGTATTTAGAGGGGTCAGATATGACTTGTTCTAAATGCAGAGCAGAGTCATTGTTTATCGAGTTCAAGGAGGAAGTAGTAGCGGGAATTTCCCCCGTCCCATATTACATGTTATATTGGTCTTCTTTAGTTTCTAAAATTACTTATCATTATCACTTCCTAATTAACGCACACTTTCCTCTTTTCAATACATATTTATAGGTCATGTCTATTTATTTTGCTCCTGAAATCTGGAAAAAAATGCAGTCACCGGATAATTAGTAGCTAATTGTTGTTATTAACAACTAATTTTGTAATTAACTGTTAATGTTCCATTCTATATGTTAATAAATCACAATTTTTTCTTATTTGATCATTTTATAATTAACATAACTCTACAAATTACAAATTAACGAGTATAACTTTACAAATTACGGATTAACAATTAATAAAAATATACCTATCTTCCTCCCGTGCGGCAACCGCCGGCCGCCGTCGTGGCTGCATCGCGCTGCCGCTGTGGAGGGGCTGCGCCACCCGCCGGCCGACGTTGCCCATCGTGCCGTCCGCCGCCGCGCATAACGCCTCTGTCGTCGCATATCGCACCGCTGCTGCCGTGCTTCAAGCTGCTGCTGCCGCCTATTACGCCGGCGCTGCTCGTCGGCTTCCGCCGCCACCGCCGTGGGCGCCGAGCCTCGCCGCCGTCGGGAAGACGACTGTTGCGCCGAGTCGCGCTGCCACGGGTGGAGATCGGGAGGAGCAGGAAGATTAGGGTTGTGAGAGAGGTTTGGAAAGAATTAGAGTTGAGTGTACGAATCTTAAAGCACATCTAAAGATCGCATGAAGAGAAGTTTTTTCAGACACTTGATATATAAGATTACTGTATTTATATCTATATGTCTCCTCATTTTCTTTGAACTATACATTTGTCATTTTTCTTTATGCTTCCCGTGGGGATCTCCCCCACCCCCACAATTTCACTTAAAAAATGCTCGATCTCTCGGCGATTTGGTAGAGATGCACTATCACATGTCGTGTATATGCTGAGTGCGCTCTACCTCTGCATCATCCCGAACTATGAATTTGGAGCCAACAAAACAAACACACTCCAGCATCCTGCCAATCAGACGGCCAGAAAACTTCAAGTGGAGGAAATAATGTCGTCGGTGCCTTGTTGGTGCAGAAATGATTTTCGATGCCAAACTTATATGCTTCCGTTTTCTGTTCTGGATGAGGAATGCACAATGTTATCTATGCTAATAAACTATGGAACCACACCTCACAAAACGGTCATGTATCTTCAGTTAACAATATTTTCCCAACTCCTCCTGACGACCCAATCAACAGCAACTCGTCGATATAAACTGGACGTCGAATATTCGGAACTAATATAATGCAGCAAGTTGCGAGGGAACCATCAGCAGGTAGGTTTGTAATGGCACCCAATTGCATGTGTAAACAAAGAACCGTTGCAATGAACTATACGTACTCCACAGTTCGGTAGGCCTTATCACCCCCCAGTCCTCACATGATTAGATAGTGCAGCGCCTCCACATGGACATAGCAAACGAACAAAACACGCCGTGTGTTTGCGACCTGTCTGTCATTCACGTTCAATTCTGTATGTGTATGTACCTGTCGCTTATAAATGTGATGCATAGTTTTCAGTAGTACAGACTTTGTGTTGTTATTTCGTACAGTATTTCAACAACTGTAGCGTCATGCTTATGCTTAGCTGTAGCTGGCCTGGTAGCTGACCTGTCTAGAATCTAGATGCAGCATACTGTAGTTCACCACGCACGCTTGTCACTGCACCGCAAGGCGCGATCAAAATTTGTTACCTGACGAATCATAAGGTTATCTTCAGTTAACAAAATTTGTTACCTGTGAACTGTTTCTAACCTCGGTAACCAAAGAATTGCAATGTCGAGAGAAAGAATAACAAGACTCTGCACCATCTATGAATTGATCAATAACTGCTAGGACGACTACATGCTCTATATTACGCAGTTTGCTACCAACATCCTATTACCGCCTCTCGTTCGCTCAAATTACTCCCTCCTTCCTATATTATTTGCCGTTTAGGACAAGAATTCTAGTTCAAAATGAACTAAAATCTTTGTCCTAAACGACAAATAATATGAGAAGGAGAGAGTATTTTACAACAGCGTAGCAGATGCTGGTTGGGTAAACAATTTTACTGACCAGGTTCAAGTCACAGGCTGGTCCCAAAAGGTCATCTGACAGTCTCAAAAAAAAAAGGTCATCTGACAGAGATACGTATATCCAAAACCTACTGAACTGAAACCAGCACCCCCTGTCACCACATGTAAACTGAACGAGTCCACTCCTTGATTCTCGCGGACCAAACACAGGAATCCCATCAAAGATACATTATTTGTTGATACGTATTGACTTTGAACTAGTCTTTGCCAAACAAAAAATTATTGCTGCATTGTCAACCACTGGCGGCGACTGACTTAGGCGGTTAGGCCTCAAAAGGCTGGTAATCTAGCGGACATCAAGAGATCCTCCCCCGGACTGGACATGGTTCAAATGAAAAGGTCGGCACCCGCCACCCGGCAATCAGCACGCCATGTGCTGTGGACTTGGCGCGGTCTTCCTGAATCCTAAGCTGTCATCCCGAATTCCCCATCCCCCCTCTCTAGTCTCTACGGCTGCGCGTGCATGGATCGGGCTAGTGGGGGACAAGCGAAGCGAAGCAACGTTCCAATCCACGACTGAAGACTGCACGAAGCCATGACTTGAAACTACTAGGATTTTTGCCGGTGTTGGTAACGGCGACACGAGCGTGCGGCTTCGAGAAAAAACTTCCATCGCTCGGGGTAACCCCGTCTGCTACAGTGAAGCACTCATCAATCGTACTGTACATCGACATGGAGGGTTGATGGTTCTGTATTGACCCTTCTCAACTACGCTAAAACGAAAGACGGCGAAACGCCAAAGAGAAAAGGCGTTGTACTACCAGTGTACTAGTCGTGCCTATCGTCTCGTATCGCCCGTGTCCAGCGTCGACGACTTTCTGTCTTTCCGGACAACGACTTCTCTACCGAATCACTTTAACCGCCACACTAGTCTGCACTAGCTAGCTACCCGGCCGTGTACCGCCTTCAGTTCCAGATCTGAATCTCGTCGAGTCCGGCAGATACGTATGGGTACAAAGTCGTAGTTGCAGGGGCAGCATCATGCATCATTAATGGCAGTCGCAGAACGACGAGGTGCGTGCCGAACCGACGGTTCAGCTTGCAGATTCCTCAATTCTTAGATTAGATCCGGCCGGTGGATGTTGCGTCTAGTACCTGTACTACGCGTACATCGACACGGCACCAACCAACCCGAACACGCGAACGGGAAAGCTGTAGTACTCGAGACCTTTCACCAACCCGCGCTACACGTCCGTCCTGTTCCCGCACCGCACTATAGCTGCTATAGGTAGTTGAAGTGGAGGGATGGAGAATCAATGGCGGTCCAAAATTTAGTGGTGGTTCGTTGATGGGGGCAGGGTGGATGGGCGCGGCCAAAATGTCTGGATGCCTCCATCCAGCCAAAATGCCCGGATGAGGCCGCCTGCGTCGGGCTCCTTCTAGCGCAGTAGGTCACCTTTGTGGATACGGATACGGCCGTGGTGGTTCGTTCGGTTCGAGCATAATCAGGACATGCATTGTTGCCTTTTGGCATGCACTTGGCTGAAAGCGACGAGCCCCCGACCGCTTATTAGATCCGGCCGGATCTAGCGCAAGTGCAGTCCAGGGACTAACGCCACTGTGCTTTTGCGATGGCGGTAATCGGTGGAATGAGGAACCGACGCCAAAGTTACAAGGCAAAGGCTTTCATGCTTAAAAAGTACTCCCTCCATCTCTATAAATTTGTCGGCTTGTCGCTTTGTATTTCATTTTTGAACTACAAAACGACAAGTTCATAAGACGGAGGGAGTAATTTTATCTTGTTTGAGCTCAATCCTAATATAGAAATATACTGTAACTCTCGCGTCGAAGGAAAAAATAACGCGTTTAATATATGGGCATGACAGGAAAGAAACTGCAAAAAGCAAACGCGTCACGTGATCTAGCCGTGACTATTCGTCTCTACGGTGTTCTCTGATCACCACACACTAGAGCATGCTCCGTTTGAGATCTGCTGACCATCAACTGGCATGGGTACGCATGCATGCAGCATGCGCAAAGGCAGAAGCGACTGCCGCTCCCGCTTGATGTGACAAGCTGTATTCACCACATCCTGCCTAGCGGCTGCCACTGGTACGAGCACGCTGCACCTGCAGCAGACCTGTGCTACGATCTCCCGCGCGGACTCCGGTGCCCACAATGACTTCGTTGTACTTAAAACTGCAAATTGCCATGTCGTGCACGGACTTTCCCCCCGGTTCTACAGCTCGCACGCTCGACCGACCTCCTCGCACTAGCTATACGCTATAGCGCACTACTTTCAGCTGGTCGTAGTCCACTGTAGCTAACTACCACCCGCTACTTGTTCTGTGCAGTAGGTCTCGGATCCTCAATGTGCACGCGCGAATCTGCCAAAAGATCTCCCGCTGATCGCCGTAGATGGAGCTGGGTTGTCATTAGCCCATAGTTGACTCGCCGTTTAACCCGGGCAATTTAACGGAGAGAATCTACTGCTAGTACTACTAGTAGCTACTCGTACCAACAAACAGTAGCTTTTTGTCGCGATCATCAGTGGCAAGTGGCGATTATACGATACCGCCATAAAGGAGGTTGGCCGCCGAACAGGGAAGTACCGCTACTGTTTGTTGGTAGAGGCGAGTGATTAGTGCTACTGGTGCGCGGACGTTGGTAGTTTACCGGGCGTTGGGGAGTTGTGTGACGGAGAAGCAGCAAATGGGAAAGAAAGGTCGCCGGACATTAAATGCACCCCAAGACGCCGTGCAGCTTTTTCGTGCCTCCCCGATCAAATATCTTTCAACGGATCTGCGGGCAGGGTGTGTCTGGCTGCTGCCTCTCTCTCTCTCCTCCAGTGCCGGCGACAGACAGGTGAAAACGACTCGGATCATCAATCGCAACGCCGACGCGGTGGATAACTTCTCCGGACAGACTCCTGCTAATGGCTTTGCTGCTCGCGAACTCTCTCTGCGCGACCGAGATCGAACGGACGGATCTCTCCCAACCCAAGCAGTTCCCAACGAAAAGGGCAACCGCGCGCGCAGCGCATGTTCGGTTTGACCTGGGGGGCGCATTTGTTTATGCGATCCGACGCCACCAACGCTACCAACCTCCTCAAACTACACAACCGGCTAGCTGGCCTGGAGGACCGCGAGCTACCTAACCAGGACTAGATTATTAGTACTCTATCATCAACAACAGCGCCCCGTGTGTCCCGATCGAGAGGGATGGGCCTGCGGATTACCAATAGAGAAATCGCGGGCTCGCCACAACACACACGACGAAACGCTAGAGACCACACATCGGCACGCAGAAACAGCTCACGGGTTAGCTAGCCAATCGGTGGCGGTTGCTCCACCAAAGTTTGGAAACCAGTACCAACCTTGATTCTCCTTCCCGGCCCTCTCTGATTGGCCCTTTCGTTCCTTAATCATGAACCTGTCCGATGACGAATTATGGAGTTCCTTCTGGTACTCGATGAAGTTAGCTGCTGCTAACCACCAAGAAGGTAATAAAAAACGGATCAACTGGATGAGGAAGTGGGAACAGAGAAGCAACTGCTGCTATCTAGTACTGCAACCGTAAGGAGGAGGAGTTGTGAACAGGAGGAACTAGTACCAGACCACCACTCTACCGATCGAGAACGGGCGGTCCGATGGTAACCGAGGGGGGGCTGAACCCGGGCACGTTATTAGTTTCTCTGGTACTGATCATACGGGTTTGAAAAGTTTTCATTCAATAGAAATCGTCGATCCGTAGACAGCTTGTTACGCTTTCTCTAGCCTGGAGTACACGTTCCTGCCTTCTCAGTTTTCAATGAGTCCAGCACTGCCGCCAGGTCACCCGCTCATCCGCACCCGCGCGCGCGGTCAAATGCCGCGCTCCCAGTGGGGTGGAGTCCAGTCAATGAAGCGAGCAAATCACCCTGTGTCATGAGCGCCCGGCTCCCATATATACGCGAACCTTTGCGCCTTCTTTCCATCTGTGTTAGTATAACCAAAACCAACCAACAGCGTTCAGGCTCCAGCCAAACTCTGCTCACAGCAGCTCGGAGAAGATCAAAAGCGCCTGCAAAGAACGCGAGAGAAGTAGTGAGGACCAGCGCCATGGGGAGGTCGCCGTGCTGCGAGAAGGCGCACACCAACAAGGGCGCCTGGACCAAGGAGGAGGACCAGCGCCTCATCGCCTACATCAAGGCGCACGGCGAGGGGTGCTGGCGCTCGCTGCCCAAGGCCGCGGGCCTCCTGCGCTGCGGCAAGAGCTGCCGCCTCCGCTGGATGAACTACCTACGCCCCGACCTCAAGCGCGGCAACTTCACCGACGACGACGACGAGCTCATCATCAGGCTACACGCCCTGCTCGGGAACAAGTAAGCAGCTCGTCCGATCCACCAGGATGCTCTGTTCTGTTCCACTCCTTCGTTCTTTCTTTCTTCGTGCCGTCAGTGAAAAAACGTAGCGATGGAATAGCAGCTGATTCGATTGAGCGGTGGCTGCTGGTGATGATGATGCAGGTGGTCGTTGATCGCGGGGCAGCTGCCCGGCCGGACCGACAACGAGATCAAGAACTACTGGAACACGCACATCAAGCGCAAGCTCCTCAACCGCGGCATCGACCCGCAGACGCACCGCCCGCTCAGCAGCGGCGGCGGCGGCGGCAGCGGGCTCACGACCTCCAGCACCGCCGGCTTCCCGTCCGCGGCGCCGGCGCCCAGGCTGACGCGTCCGCTCATCACGGTCCCGGCCAATGTCATGTTCGCCGCGGCCGCGAGGTCCGCACCATCGGATGACCGCCAGAGCAGCAGCGGCGGAAGCACGGACGCGCCGCGGTGCCCCGACCTCAACCTGGACCTGGACCTGTCTGTGGGCTCGCCGCCCGAGACGCCCGCCGCAACCGCCTCGACGCCCACGTCGCAGCAGCAGCGGGCGCCAATCTGCCTTTGCTACCACCTCGGCGTCCGCGGCGGCGAGGCCTGCAGCTGCTGCAAGACGGGGTCGTCGTCCTCCGCGTTCCGGTTTCTCCGGCCACTGGAGGAGGGACAGTACATTTAGGCGTAGTCAGGAATCACGTGAAACCTGTAAAAACAAACAAGAAAGAGATTTTCTGTTGACTGATGTGGATGATAACTGCCAAATTTCTCACGAGTCCTTCAGTTCAAAATCTAACATCAGTTTCTTCTTCCGTTTTCGTTTTAGCGTCAGGTTCGGTTAATCTTTAGTAGGAGTATGTATCTCGTGACCAACTGCGCATCTGATTCGGGCTTCTGCGTCACAATTGTGCCTTGTGGTTTGTTACAACGCGAGAACACATCATGCTTCGTGCTTTTGGTTTTGGTAGGTACACAAAATTTTTCTGGGTGTTCTGACTTCTGCGGGAGGGAAGGAATGCAATTTCAGGTACGCTAGGCACGGAGGAACCGGATAAACTGATGTGGCCTTGTTTTTGCTGGAAAGGTTTGGTCCATATTTAACCGTGACAGTGAAATGGTGTTGGTTTGTTCTTATTTATAACCGTGACAGTGAAATGGAGTTGTGAAGTGGTAGTAGTATTTCCTCCGTCCTGGAAAGCTTGTCGCTTTATAGATCATTTTTGAATTATAAAGCGACAACCTTTTTGAGACGGAGGGAGTAGTTATTAGCCAGCCAACTAGGTACTAGGTCTATAGTTAAAAGGACAGGGTGGTCATCTTTACTGAAAAACAAGATATGCGTCGCCCACTTGTTGGACGGACGGCGGAATCTTCCAAATTTTGGGAAGTTAATTTTATCTTGGTCTCGTACGACAATATATATTAGAAAACACAGTTTGTTTATGTTAATTCTCTTAATATACTTCTGTTTTTTTTTTTCCTGCGAAGGCTTCTCTTATTATACCTGGGGTAGAACTTTGTTCATGTTGCGAGATGATGCTTATGTTATTCTTGTGTTACTCGCAAATTATTCGGAGCTGATTCTCAATGTGTATTGTGGAGGTTGGTGGTTTGGTGTCACGCATCGAATGCTAACTTTTTGCTTTTTGCTGTAGGTGCAGCACTCGAAATTCTTTGGAACTGTTGGCTGTTCTAGAACCCAGCAATTGGATTGCACGGAAAAACACATTCCGAGCAGGAAAAACAGATGACCCACCACGGGGGAATCTTCCTTCACTTTTGAGCTTTGTCAGCTACAGCTTGTCAGCCTGGAACAAGAATTTATTAACCTCTTGTCAAACTGCAGACAGGAGTTCCTTGCGGGTAAGTTCGACGTGGACTGGATATGGTCGACCAATCATCCTGGGTTGCTCTGCGCCGGCCGATGATTCCGTTTCTTATCACGTGACTACTCCCTCCGTTCCATGAACTTGTCGCTTTGTAGTTTATTTTTGAACTACAAAGCGACAAGTTCATAGAGACGGAGGGAGTACATACTAGCACTAGTTACTGTCTCCTGGTTGTATTTCTGCACCTGAATTTTCGTGAGATGGTTCTGGCGTGCCAACTGAAGCATGAAAGATCGGTGAGGTAACGTGTCCCCTTCTCAGAATTCCATGGGTCCGTATGACGGGATAACGTGAATTGTTCCGTTTCATCTGCTACCATATTTTAAGACTAGGATATTTGAAGTCAGACACTAACCGGAAATCTCCTGGAATCAGAGAACGTCAAAAGGACAGATAAACTACAGAATCATGCCAACGAACCACGTAAGCAGATGCAGGTGATCTCCTGATCTGACCGGACAATTGTACTAGTTTATTGCTTGCTAAATTCCCTATCTATCTCGTCGGATTAGACAAGTACGCCAATAATTTTCCAAACTAATATGCGTTCTTGGCAGCCGCCTGCAATGTGAACTGAAGGTGGAACGCATCAAAGAAAGGAAAACTGCGCGCGATGCAACGTTTTTTCTCGTCGATGGCGCAGGATTTCCTCGCGGGGCACCGTATCTGGTAAGTACGTATCCCAGATCACAAGTTGCTCTCTGGCTCCGTAATTCAGGGATGTGAACAGTTCCTCTTGGTAGGCGCTCGTTTTCTACGCTCATCTCTGTTGCGAGATAATACCTGTCGTAGTCGTAGCGACGCATCTCGTCACCTGTTACTTCAGGGACAACAATAGCTGTACCAAACCGCTGCCCAACGGAGTGCTGATCATCACCGCGGAGATTAGTAGCTTAGCTTAACCCACCCGTGTCTAAACACCTCGGTTGCTTGCGCGGCGCGGCCTCCGTCCTCGTCGCCGCCACCGCAACCTCGATCCGCCCGTCCACCTCGCCGTCACTGCGGCCGTGTGGACACGGCGAGGCCGCGCGCCACACGGCTGAAGGTTTTTCACGCGCTCTCGTGACGTCCGCCGGATTGATCTCCCTGCCAACCTAACCGAAGCCATGGCGTGCTCCACCACGCAACGCCGCTGGAGGCCATGCATCCTTTTCCTTTTCGCGATGAGAATGGAATGAATCTGAATAGGAAGATGCCACGCCGCTGAAAAGTTTACCACGGAGTGAGAGATTCACCAATACGCATGCTGGTCCGGACGGACCTCTGTGTAGGTATTGCCTATCACGGTTGCTGCAAGTGTCACAAAACGCGTCAACTGTTCTCAAGCTTTACTAGCCTTTCCCGTGGAGGCGTGTAGTCATAACATTAACAAGCAAAAAAGCGACCTATATCAGCAGTCATCTAATGATGATTGAACAAGTCTGGATGGTATCAACCAGTTAATAGATGCGAGACCCCACTCGGGTGCTTTTGGGCTGCGTGGCCCAGCGAAACCCCTTAAAAATCATTCAATCAGAGGGGGACCCCCTGCACCGGGTTTCGATCGATGACGACAAGCAAGCAAGCGGGATCGAGAGCATTTGTGGAGAGGTTGGCGGGTGAAGCGGAGAAAAACAACGTGCGATTTGGTACTTGCTGGTAGGTGCGCGGATGACATCACCGACGACCACCGCACCTAACCGCTTCGTTTTCATCATCGATCGGCGCCGAGGTCCTCATCCACAACGCGATTTCCTCCGGGCTGTGGTTCGCGCGCTTCCTAGATGCCCCGGGCTCCCCGGCGCTGTAACGGGAAAAACGGCCACATGCCCATGCCCATGCGTTCTTTTTTCTTGCATGAGGCTAAAAGCATGCAAATTCTGAGAAAACAAGCCGACTATCCGTGTTCCAGTCCAACGAGCTCTTCGGCAGGAATTAGGCGTTGGTGCCGTACGTCGGCTTGGCAGTGACACGAACCGCTAGCATCAGGAACGAACTAATCAGAAATTTTAATGCTTGACGCAGCCAAACTATGCGGGTCTCGGCAAACGGTTGCCGGTTTGGCCCAGAAAGCTGGACCCCGGACGATGACGCTTCGATCCGGGGTGTGGTGTGGTGCTGTCATGGCAGAGCATCCATCACGCGGTTGGAAAGTTATGTGTCCAATCTTGCAGTTCATATCAGATCGATCTCACCCTTGCCATGAAAGCATCTAGCTGTAAGCACAGTTGTTGACAGAAACTGTACTAGTGCGGCTCTACAGATTTGGAGGTGGAGTAGTCCAGGCGTCTTTCCAAACAGTAGCATCGTTTTTTTCAAGGGACGATATACATACAAGATGATGGAGCTAAGCATCTTGTCAGCGGTTATAATTCGTACACGCTCCACATCCGATCGTACAGATTCAAGGACTATATCCCTTTCAGGGTCTATCATTATACGGAAACGAGGGGATCAGTGCATGTAAAAGCTTTATGTCACGGTACAGAAGATGTTTGGAATAGATTAAGTAAAGCTAACAGGTTTATCGCTTGATTGCCCTACCTAGTTCGCTGGTTGGTTCGGCCATACCCTGGCTATACCTTCCATTTTGTCCAAGCAGCATGTGAGCTATGGCAGATGTCATAATACAGCAGCAGCCTGTCAGGCGTGTGACACTTTGCTACACTTCCGATCCATCCACGCTGAAAGTTGCACAGTACTTCAATGATGATCTCACCCTGTGTGCAGTGGCATCATACAGCAATACGCGGACTACAGTAACCTGAATCCGGGATAGTGAAATAAAGTAACGTTGCAGTCAGGAAATGATCGTTTGCAAGTTGGAACCAGACAACAGTAAGTTCCTGCAAACAGCAGTACCTCGTGTAGCATTCGTCAATTTTGGTGTGACTTGCGAGCAATCAACCAGCGAAGAAGGTGGTGGAAGCGTCCCTGGCCCGTGACGCAACTGAAACGGTCAAAGCCTACTCGTTGGAGGGTTGGGACGACGACGTCACAGCAAGGGATGCAGGCAGGCACTGACGGAGCTTCACTATGACGACGCCCCCTCCGCGCCATAGCTTAAACTTCATGGATCAGCTAATAAGGGTCTTGACAAAGCTTCATCACTGACTTGGTACAAGTTTCCATGTTTATGCACCAGGTCACCGGCTAGTACTTTGTTGACTTCCTTTCCTTTGGCCCGTGTCTCCTGCTGGCCTGGCCGAGCGACCCCGGAAGATGCTCTGAAATCTCGACGCGAGATCTGCGCAGCCTAGCTCGCCAAACCCGGTGCTGCGACGACGACCGCGTCCTACTAGCACTGCGGCGGCTGCAGGCAGTGCGTGTTGCATCTGAGATCAGTACTCCATCGTCGGTCAAACCTTGAAAACCTTTTTCCCACTCTCTCAGGATTCCGAGCCTCTGGTCTTCTTTGACTTGAGTCTCATAATTTTTAGCTCATGTCATGCGTGACCGCGTGGGCCGTTCGAGTTCTGGGCTGCAGTGCTGCACGCGACATACGTGGGCCGCGAGCGTGTGACCCCTATGTTGGGCTAAGGCAGGGACCGGGTAAATATATAGGCCGTTGCAGATTGGTAAGTCAGGTGTGGTCTGGGCTAAGTCCATGGGCTGGATTCGATACTTCTGGTGGCGAAACTTTACAAAAGAAAACCACTCATCGAAGATCAAACATAATCAATGGAACATGGCCAATCTGAAGTTGTAAGCAGTTACTCTCTCCGTCACTAAAAGTTTGTCGCTTTGTAGTTCAAAAATGAACTATAAAGCGACAAGATTTTAGAAACAGAGGGAGTATTACAATAAACCTATCCATGGTAGGTGCAGGGACTCGATAAAAATAAAAGAGGTTCTCCATCAACTTTCTTGAAAAAAAAATACGAAGAGGAAAGAAGTTTCTTCCATTTTTCTCAAAAAAAAAAGGAACGTTCTGGGCTCCACGTCTGCCAGGCCGGATTCCAGCCTGTGGCCGCCTGGCTGGGCGCTTCTGCATCGTGCGTGGAGGCCACATTTCAGTTCGTGCCTGTTCCTCCGTCTATCTGGCTACTTCTAGTCAATCAAGGATTCAAGATGATACGAGTTGCCGAGTTGGTGCTGCTAAAGTACTTATATGCGTTAGTTCAAAAGACATAAAAATGTGAGCACGATACGAAGAAAATGATAGTTTGGCCAGTTTGTTTGGTTGGTTGTCCTGTCCCTCCCAGCCTTGCACGAGCTGTAGACGTCCTCGCTCTCTAACCGCCCCGAAACCCCGGCCAAATTCAATAGTAATCGTCGCAATGAACCGTCCTCGAAGTCGTAGGCTCCAGCGTGTCCTTGCATGCCTGGATCAATCATCGCCTCAATTCGCTTTAGTTAGATGCTGGTGGAACCTAATTCCAGTAGCCTTCTTATTCACTCCAGTTACGGGCTCTGGATACGCCGCACCTAAATTAATACGTATACACTATATAAGCATAGACTAATTGCCGGGGTTGTACCAGAAAGCATTTCCAAGCCGTGACATCATGTGGATGGGGACGTATTTGGTGGAAACGATGGTGCACGCGATTAGTCTGCTGATATTTAGGTGTGAGTCGAATGCTGCTTTGCTTTTGGTTGTACGGGGTCAGGCCAGGCACGCACATTGCGGAGTTCCATTGATGAAATAGGTAACTGGGTCGTTGTGGAACGCATGCATGCATATGTGACGGGATTCAAGACATGATGGTGTCTAGTTGTCAGCCAGCAGGCGGATGCAGGGACCAGTCTGTCTGTGTGTGTGAGGCGCACCTGTACCGTACCTTGATGCATCAGTCGGCAGTTCAGTTTCTTTTGGGTCTGGTAGGCTCTTGTCTGTTTATTAGTGTTGTCAAGGTTCTATTCTACCAACCATATAATACCCCCCGCTTCCGCTAGTTTGTTGAAAGAGAGAAGATTGCTATCGGTGACGGTGTGTTGACATTCCTCTGAACATCTGTCCCAGATATGCTGATGCTTTTCATGTTCGTGACGTTCGATACGGAACAAAGTTTTGGTTACCCTGATGCCAGCAAGAGATCGTTTGAAAGATTATACATAATGGTGGCACATCAGGATCCAGCATGGTCCACCGGCCCCATAGAAAAATTGCAACGTAACAAGTCTCTCTGCACGACTACCGAACTTCAGACCAGCCTCAGCCTCCCACGTCTAGGGGAACACGCTGAAACAGTACAAACAGAGCGGTGTCTTTGCAGCATAGGATTCTCACGGTAACCATGCCTCCTTCCCCATTTTTTTTTTCAGATAAGAAAGGCAAAAACAAACAAAAGGCACACAGGATCCGTCGTTCCGTGCATGTTTGACTCATGGATCTGTTTGTGCTCGTATCTGAAATAATGGACTGGGTTAGCAGAACTAGCTGCCAATCGGGCCTGCAAGAGACACCCGTTGGTGAATTAGTTCAGTTCAGCGCACCAGTCCTGCTCATATCCCGTAATTGTCCAGCGTCCAAACCTTTCTGACGATTATACACTTAGGAGACGGGCTACTTCAGTTGTACTCGCTACTCCTAAGTTCCAAAGCCACAACGATGATGTGTGAAAAAAAAATCATAACGATCATTTTATATTGTAGAAGAAGAAGCTAGAAGCATCACCAAGCTGTGACTGCTGTGTAGCTTGCTGATACGCTGGCTGCTGCATTTTTCTAACCCGGCTTCGTAAGTCAGCATTCGCTGCGATTAACACCTGATGCTTGGAATTATAAATGTCATCTTTTTATTATCCGGACACCCGTTTCGAAGCGGAGATCTTACTAGCGGCTGAGTAGAAAACGCTGCCCAGAATAAAACAACCGTGCTTTTATTATAGAATTGCCACCTGTGCGTGCGCTTGATTGAGACGAGTGAGCACGGAGTTTGTGATGCGACAATCATGCAGGCAAAATGACAGTTTTAACTCTACTCGGTACTGCCAAATCTGGGTTTACTAGGAGCATACGGTGAAATCAAGTCTGTCGATTGTTGGAGTCGGTAGATCTCCTGACACAGCTAAAGTGTTGAAGGAGTTCGTAGTTCGGTGTGGGCGCGCGGAGACTCAAGAAGGTGAATTGCGGTTTAACACTGGAGACACTAGGATTTACGTGGTTCGGGCCGCCTGAGCGTAATACCCTACTCCACGGGGTGTTGATGTTGTATTGGCTTATCACGTATGATTTTCCCTCTGTCTCCTGTGTATCGTCAGCCTGTCCTTTTATAGTACAAAGACAGATCGTTACAAGCTACCTGGCCCGACATGTGGCCCTGGCGGTTACTAGTATTGATACACGATTAATTGTTGTTAATGATCCTGTAACGGGCTTCGACAGTGCCGTTACAGGTGTTAAGATCGTCCGTTTAAGTGTCATTAATATGACATTAATGACATTTAAACAAGTCTTGAAGTCCTTGGCTCTCCTTTGAAGATCCGGAGCAGTTACAAGGTCTCCCGGAGGTTAGAGGCGACTTGCTCTGATGTTTAGACACGTGGCAGCTCCGGAGCTTGCTGCGGAAAGCAGGAAGCTCCGGGGCTACTTGACACGTGTCAGGTCCGGAGCTTCTCTCGGTCAGGGGTTAGGTCCGGAGGTGTCGTTTCGGTACTCAGTCCGGTGCTTCCTCCTTGTGGGCGGTAGCTCCGGTTCGGTAGTACACGTGGCGACCTAGGGATTAACCATGTTGGAAAAGCTGGTCCGGTCATGTCTTACAAGTGGGTCTCCGAGCGTCTTCAACTCGAGTAGTCGTCCTTCCCCTGAGATCTTTGTAATCTCAGGGGGTGTACGGTTTTTAGGGTACCGACAAAGTCCATTCATGCCACCTGGTTTATTTGGGTCAAAAGATAACTAAGAAATTAAAATGAAATTGGATGAAAATTATTTCGAAGTTTTTTTCCCAAACCCATGTTAAATTTCATGCGTCCACGAAGACTTGCAGCCTTTTAAATTTTGCGCCACAAGAAAAAAACTCACTTGCCAGCCGCCGTCGGTTTCGCTTTATTACCGGCAGAGAAAGACAACAGATTTAAAAAAGAGGAAAAATATTCGTTAACCCGCCATTAGTCAGGACTAATCTGCCGCACAATGCGGGGCCGACCGCGCTCCGCCTTCGTCCCCCCTGCCCTGTTTCAGTTGCAGCCCAGCGACGGCAGAGCGCAGCAAAGCTGGCCTCTTCTGACAGTTCAGCCAGGCGAGTAGGCGATTCCTCCAGCAGTCCTGCCGAGCTCCACACCCCCTATATCTCTCCCGTCCCATCTCTTCCAACACAACATCCAACCTCCCAATCTCTCTCGCTCTCTCTCTCGTGCGCCCAGGCTTGAACCATTCGAAGAGGCGAGATGGCACAGGAGCCGCAGCCAGAGGCGGCCGCCGCCACCGCACCCACCGCGGCTGAGGTGGTCGTGACGGAGACGGCGCCAGCGGTGGCTGAAAAAAAGGCGGAGGTGCCCGCACCGGCGGAGGCCGAGGCCAAGGCGGAGAAGAAGGCTGATGGGGCGGCGGTGTCCGCCGACGACGCGGGGGCCATAGGCACCGGGTCGTTCAAGGAGGAGAGCAACCTGGTGGCCGATCTGCCCGACCCGGAGAAGATTGCGCTCGACGAGTTCAAGCAGCTGATCGCCGCCGCCCTCGCCGCCGGCGAGTTCAAGCTGCCTCCACCACCGCCACCGCCGAAGGCCAAGGCAGAGCCCACCACCGGTGAGACTAAGGCGGAGGAGGCGAAGACAGAGGAGGTGCCCGAGGCCGAGGCGCCGGCGGAGGAGGCAGCTGAGAAGCCCAAGACCGAGGCGCCTGCTGAAGCATCTACTGAGGAGGCCAAGGCGCTGGCCGAGGAAACCAAGGCTGAGCCAGCGGCCGAGGAGGCCAAACCGGAGCCTGAGGAGAAGACCGTTGTGGTCGCCGAGGGGGAGGGCACCGCCAAGACGGTTGACACGTTCGAGGAAACGGTCGTGCCGGCCGCACCTGAACCCGTTCTGATCTGGGGTGTGCCGCTGGTGGGCGACGACGAGCGCACGGACACGGTGCTGCTCAAGTTCCTGCGCGCGAGAGAGTTCAAGGTGAAGGAGGCCATGGCGATGCTCAAGTCCGCCGTGCTGTGGCGCAAGCGCTTCGGCATCGACGCGCTCCTCGAAGCCGACCTCGGCCTGCCGGAGCTGGAAAAGGTGGTGTTCTACCGCGGCACCGACCGTGAGGGCCACCCCGTCTGCTACAACGTCTACGGCGAGTTCCAGGACAAGGATCTCTACGAGAAGGCCTTCGGCGACGAGGAGAAGCGCGAGCGCTTCCTCAAGTGGCGGATCCAGCTGCTGGAGCGTGGCATCCTGTCGAAGCTGGACTTCGAGCCCAGCGGCATCTGCTCCATGGTGCAGGTCACCGACCTGAAGAACTCGCCGCCCATGCTCGGCAAGCACCGCGCCGTCACCCGCCAGGCCCTCGCTCTGCTCCAGGACAACTACCCCGAATTTATCGCCAAGAAGGTAACGGCTCACAGCGCAAAGAACTGAAATTCTTGAGTTGCCATTTTGTAGTTGCTGCCATTACAGACTTACAGTTGAAATGTGCCGTAGCGTGATTGTTAAATTTAGTTCGTCAATCCGAGAGATTCCACTTTAGCGCTATTGCATTTCAACGTTGAGACTGAATGATTCAGCCAAAGCTGATTCATTGGGTTCTGCGATAAAGGTGGACCTTTAGGGTGCCTAGGACTTTTTTACTCTGATCCGGCTGGATTGAGTTGACTGTTGTCTTTCGGTGTGTGCTTTAGTAATCATAGCATAACTAGAGATCTTTTCCCGTTATTATTTTTCTTCGTCATGATCAGACTTGGATAACTTGGAGAGTTTAAACATTGTCTGAAGATCGAAGTTGAATACAGTTTGAATACTATTCCAAATGTGAAATGGAATCATAAATTGTTGGGTTACCTTGCGCAGGTGTTCATCAACGTGCCATGGTGGTATCTCGCTGCCAACAAGATGATGAGCCCATTCCTTACACTGCGCACCAAGAGCAAGTTTGTGTTTGCTAGCCCAGCAAAGTCGGCAGAGACCCTCTTCAGGTTTGGCATGAATGTTTCTTGATAAATGATAATTGCTTGTTACCTACTTATCCATGAACGTTCCTAAGTAATGCTCATATTTTCCAATGCATTCAGATACATCTCACCTGAGCAAGTACCTGTTCAATTTGGGGGCCTCTTCAAGGAGGATGATCCTGAGTTCACCACATCTGATGCCGTCACTGAACTTACTATCAAAGCCTCGTCCCAAGAAACCATTGAGATCCCAGCCACCGAGGTTGTCCCTTGTGTACGTCTTTTATTGCTTAAAGCGAACCTTTCAGTGCTTAAATTGTTGATTCCAACTGCTTACATATGTGCTGTGTACGTTTACAGAACTCCACAATTGTTTGGGAACTCCGGGTGCTTGGTTGGGAGGTGAGCTATGGCGCAGAGTTCACCCCTGCTGCCGAGGGCGCATACACTGTCATCGTTCAGAAAACAAGGAAGGTGCCCGCAAACGAGGAACCAATCATGAAGGGCAGCTTCAAGGTTGGCGAGGCCGGCAAGCTTGTGGTAACTATCAACAACCCTGCGTCCAAGAAGAAGAAGCTCCTCTACAGATCGAAGGTCAAGAGCACCAGCGAATGAGTTCGAAGGTTGCAGCTGGCCGTGTCCTGCAGCGATCAACGGACAGTTCATCCCATCCTGACAGAAGGGAGAAGCCTTTGGCTTTTTGGTTCGTTAATTTTTTGGTTTTTGTTGGTAACATTGTTTGCAATCGATATTTGTTTAATTAAACCAAAGTGAGCTCGTGTTTTTGTGATGGTAGTTGAGAGGAAGAGGTTGATATGATATAATGACATTTTGATGGATGGCTGTTGAGTGCGCAGGGGAGAAATATCATGCTCCTCTGTATATCCGTTTGTACATTGCGTATCTGGATTCTCATGGATACGTTACATTTAGAAGTACTTGCCATCATTATTCGATCTCCATGTTACCTGCATATTCTTCTGTTGTTGGTTACCTACCTGTTCGTGTCCTGTCCTCTTTATGAAGAGAACGTTACGTATGTGCTTCCCATTGATGACAGGATCTCTCTCTTGTTTCACCCCCTCTCTTTGCCCGTTGAAGCCTGGGAATTACTACTTGCACCAGTCAGTCATTCTTACTTAGTGACTGCTACACTTCATTTCTCATTAGGGAAAGGATGATTAAAGCAAAGCATGTTTCAACCTCCTTTATCATAGACGACTGCCTTCTAGTAAAGGCGTAGCAGCAAAAGGACAAGGCTGCAGGCCAAACAAAGAGCGTGTGTGGTGCTAATGATGAGCTTAAACTAAGCGTGGGCAGGAAAACATCCCACGGGACCTGCAGGAGCTGCCGCCCGTCCCGATGCCCCGTGGTCATCGTGTTGTTCCTCGAACGACAACACGCGCAAAAGGAAAGGGACCAAACAAAGGTGCAAAGCGCCGGCTGGGAACAGCTGGTGCGAATAAAGAACGCTGCTCCTGGTCCTGTGCAGCATTTGCAAGGCCAAAAACTCGCGTCCCCTTTGACTATCCAGCTATGGATGGATGGATAGCCTATGGGTCAGTACTACTGTACAAAACTGCTCACGTCCAGATTGGCCATGTCCATGTGCTCGCTGCTTTTAATGGCCGAATCGAGAGAGCTTCCGTTCTGTCTGTGTGCTAGTGAGACGTGTGGGTCGCTGACGAACTGGGGCCCGCTAATATGGAGGGCCCGTTCCGTTGCGTTTTTCATCGTTGGAAAGGGTTCATGGATCATGATTCATGGAGAGATGCTCTTCTTCAATCTGAGAATCAAATCAAGGCCAATTTGGTCCCCTGCATCTGGGGTCCATTTAGGTCCACCCCGAGGTAGTAGCCTAGGACGCTCACGTAGTCACGTTGCCCTGCACCCCCCTGCCTCCAAATTCCTACTACCATTGAAACGGCCGCACACACGCGGATGATGAAATGCTGCAGGTGCACGAGACACGCATCATTCGTGGGCGACTGGACCCGGCCGTGCTGCCGTGCGTGATGAATCGAAGGGACCAGCCGGCCCGACAACCCCGGGCCCGGCGTCCATCCGGTCCACGGACTGGACACCGATCGCCTTACAGGGCCGTTGCGTTGCACATGGCCGTGCACTGTGCCTGGCGATCTAAGAACTAGCTGACAGTAGAATCTGGGTGCTCGTATTCGGACCTGGTTCCTCTGATCTTGCGCACCGTGCTCTCGGCGACCTAGCTTGGCTGTGCTCTTTGCGATGGGATTGGGATCAGTCCCAATACCGTTGCGCCCCTGTTACCTGCTCGTTCCATTCGTCCGCCCTGCCGTTAAGCACAGCAACGAGCTGGAGGGCCTGGTCCTTGCAAATGCAAAGTTGCATAAAAGCCCCCGCGGGCGGCTAAAGTTTCCGGACCCCGGATGGCGTCCACGATCCGCCGAGCAAAAGCGAACAAGGCAGCGCGAGCGCGTGTTTGAGATTTACGAATCGTAGTCGGACTAGCGGCGGAGTCCCGGGTGGCGGGCAGCCGGTTTCTAACACGGACTCGTCTCGTCATCGGCGTCGGTGTCGGAAACGAGATTCCTCAGCAGCGTCGGACTCCGAAAACAACAACTACAGGTTTCTCCTGCCGATAAAACTACGATCCACCGATCCTCAGGAGGCACACCACAGCCACACCACCAGCAACTCGCGCAAGGTCTTTTGCATACGCGGCTACACGAGTTCGCGACGAAAAGCAAGTTCGTTCGACGACGCACGAGCTCGCGACGACATGGATCGGCGCAACCCGGCGACGTGGCTCCTTCTCGTCGTCATCGTCGGCCTGCTACCCCCTTTCCTCCCGTCGTGTGCCGCCGCGCAGGTCAAGACCACGGACACCCGCTGGAGCTTCCACGTCCCGCTGCCCAGCGGCGTGACGGGCGCGGAGAGCCTGGCGTTCGACGGCAAGGGCGAGGGTCCCTACGCGGGCGTCTCGGACGGCCGCGTCCTCAAGTGGGGCGGCAGCGCGGTCGGGTGGACCACGTTCGCGTACACAGCGAATTACAGGAAGATCCCGCTGTGCACGGCGTCCGTGGCGCCGTCGCAGGAGACGGAGAGCATGTGCGGCCGCCCGCTGGGCCTGCAGTTCCACGCCGAGACGGGCGACCTCTACATCGCCGACGCGTACGCGGGGCTGTTGCGCGTCGGGCCCGACGGCGGCGAGGCCGAGGTGCTCGCCACCGGCGCGGACGACGGCGTCCCGTTCCGCTTCGTCAACGGGCTGGACGTCGACCAGGCCACGGGCGACGTCTACTTCACGGACAGCTCCGCGACGTACCCGAGGCGGTTCAACACCGAGATCATGATGAACGCGGACGCCACGGGGCGGCTGCTCAAGTACGACGCCGCGACGAAGCGCGTCGCCGTGCTCAAGGCCGGCCTGCCGTACCCGAACGGCGTGGCGGTCAGCCGCGACGGCGCGCACGTCCTGGTCGCGCACACCGTGCCCTGCCAGGCGTTCAGGTACTTTCTTCGCGGCGAGAGGGCCGGGCGGTACGAGCTCCTCGCCGACCTGCCTGGGTACCCGGATAACGTCAGGCGCGATGACAAAGGCGGGTATTGGGTTGCGCTGAATCAAGAGAAGCAGCGGTTGGACGCGACGGCTCCTCCTGTCAAGCACCTTGTTGGCGTTCGCCTGAACGCCGACGGTGTGGAGGTCGAGGAGCTGACCGCGGCCAAGGGCGTCACGCTGAGTGACGTCGCTGAGATGAAGGGGCAGTTGTGGTTAGGGTCTGTCGAGCTGGAGTACGTCGGCTTGGTTGCTTGACCTCACAACATTAGCTGTGAGTGCGTAGGTTCATATCAGTAGTTCGTAGATTCATGTTAGTGCATAGGTTCATGTTGTATGTGACAAAGCGTACGTGCTACTCTTTATGTAATCACTGAACAATTTTATTATACTCCCTCCATCCCCATAAACTTGTCGCTTTGTAGTTCAAAAATGAACTACAAAACGACAAGTTCATAGAGACGGAGGGAGTAAATTCTTACTACCTGTTCGATCTAATGTGTGTTGCTTCCATGTCTTTTTTTTTTCCTGTCGCGGATCCAATCATGTTGACAAATATGCTCAGCTCTTTTCCCTCCCTCGAGCCGTTAGGCACGAGCCACGGAACCGAATTTTCTGCGGCAGGGCCGCATGCCCGCCCGCGTGCGACCCTGCCCCAATGCCGTTGCCTTCCGGCTGCACGAATCCAAAGATCATGAGTTCCGTCCCCGTTCGGCTCCTTCCATCTCGATCCCGCTCCGCTCCTTTAGGCCCGCTCGGCTCCCGCGTCCCGCTGAACATAACAAATGAGTTTTTGCAAAAGGAATGCAGCCTATGAATAAATGTGTCCCGCGTCCCGGCTCCTCAGCCTTTGGAAAACGAATGCAGATTTGCAAGAACTAACATGTACAAAGAGTTGTACGAACATTTACACTTCCGTTCTCGTACGAGCAGTTCGCTTCGCTTTAGAGAGCAAGCATGGCGAAGCCAATAATATGCAGGCCTCGATCGAGCCGGCGAAGCCAGCAACTGTCAGGCCGGCGCCGTTCCGGTGGTTGTTGAAACCGGCAAAAGGTGGCTTTGTTCCAGTTGTCGATCTGTTCCCGTGTGTTCCGGAGTGGCAGGGGGGCAGTGGTGAAGCAGGTGGAGCCGTGCTCGTCGGCGTCTTGGGAGCAGGAGCGGGAGGTGTGGGGGTGACGCGGTGGTCGGAGACGTGGGAGCGGACGACAACGTGAGGTGGTGGTGCGGTGCTCGGCACCAGGGGCAGGGTAACGGGAGGCGCCGATGCCGTTGCGGCCCGTGGCGAGAGGACCATGGTGGTGAGCTTCTCGTTGAAACGAGCGGATCCGTTGAGCCTATCGGGAGCGGAACGCGAGAGCCGAGAAAGCCGAGCGAGGACGAAACTCAGGATCTTTAGGATTCGTGCGGGCGGAAGGCAACGGCATCGAGCGTAGGGTCGCACGAGGGCGGGCGTGCGGCCCTGACGGACGGTCCACCCTGACCAAACAGTACGTGCTGATAGTCTCGGCAACATCGCGCATACCATGCATCGGTCCCATCATTCTTTTTATATTTTCTTTCGACCCAAGATCAGAATGATTCCACCCAGGTCAGGCGCTACTGTTCTTGCCGTTGAAAATCAGATACGCAGTACCAGGTTAAAGGATTCAATTGCACGGTACTGAATTAGAAAAGGATGAACTAGACAGCAACTGAAAAAACAAAGCGTCCATGAAACGTGAGCAACGACGAGCATAAGCTTTACCTGCTCTGTTCCTCTGACCCATTTTTCACCAGCATGCATTGATCAAGTGCATTCGATTTTTATTTGTCATTAGTTCTGCAAGGATATGAAAGGGGGAAATTTTATATCTCCAATACACTAAAAATGTAACAATTGAGTACACTGGTACCCCAGAGAGCCCTGGAAAAGAATAGAGAAGAAAAAGGAGAAAATTAGAAGCTGAAGTTGGTGAAGAAATAAAGGAAGGAAAGGCAGAAGTAAAGCGAGAATCCATGTTTGAGAAACCAGGGAAAGCTCTTTTGCTCAGTTTGCAGTCTTGTTCTGCTAAACGCTACTGTAACACATAGGATGGCCTGCACGTTGCTACTCAACTTTCAGCCAGTACATGATTACCGGCTTTGGTGGGTGAGATAATGAGCCAATGTTCTGAAACAGATAGTACCTCCTGCCCGAACATAGTTACTAGTGATCGGAAAGTTAACAATCCAAATAATCTGAACTAGGAGTACATCGCTAGCCTGTGCACACACGCTTCCTGGCAACCAAGAAAAGGTAGGGCCTTGGATTCCATCTCCATTGCAGCGGTCGCAAAACCGATGCCCACTGTTTTCAAGTGCTGCTTTTTTGGAGCCTCCCTTGAGTTGTGCCCAGCTCGTGGCTCAAAAAGCAAAAAGATGCTCTCGTATTATTTTTATACATAATTAACAAGATGCACTTTCTCCTTTCAATAAACAGTTCCTTTCCCCAGCTGCTCAAACTTCAGCGCCTAATTGCCATAGTTTTAGGAATTTAAGTCTAAACTGATGTAAGCTGAGCACATGATGTTTTAAAAAGTATTTTTTTTCAGTATGCAGACTGAGCTAGCTGAGAAGTACTCTCTCCGTCCCCATGAACTTGTCGCTTTGTAGTTCATTTTTGAACTACAAAACGACAAGTTTATGAGGACGGAGGGAGTACGGAGTAGCCAAGAAAATAATTCTGTTCGACCCTGTTAGTGTCACATCTGTTTTGCAGTGAGCAGTAACACAATAGTGCAAGGATAAATCAGTGTCTGATCTATCCTGCAACCTGGTGGTGATTTAAGATGCTTACTGACAATTTCAGGTATGCTATAGCTTACTTGTGAATTGTGAAAAATTGTTTTGCATTCTGATGAAGACGACCCGGCATATTCGAACCGCATTCACGTGGGATCATAAGGACAGCCAATAGTGCAATAAGCAAACCAAAATTAACCAATAAAGAACAACGTTGTTAACTCTTCCACTGTGAAATCCTAATGTTTAGTATTCTCAAGAAAGTTCCCTATAAGCAACATTTAACTTCAGATCACCAACCATAGCCAAGTCATTTCTTCTCAAAACCAAAAGTTTAAGAGTTTAACTGTGTTACAAGCAAGTTTAGAGATATTGTCACTGATAATAGCAAATCATAGCAACGGATTTACAGAAAAACTGTGTCCAGGGTAGTAACAGATTTGACTAAATACTGATGATAACATCCCATAATTGAGTATCAAAAATATTGTAGCTTTCTAATAAACATGCATGATCTGTCTTGCAGCATTTAGATTTCTGATTACGTAGTTACTTGCCTTTTTTTTTTCAGGTTACCGTTTAGAATCCAAATGTCTTTCAGACAACACTGATGCTTCAAAAGAATTACATGTTCCAGTACCGCAAATTACCAATGTACAAAGTAGGACTAGAAGTTTCAGTCAATACTTTTGATATTAGGTAGATTCAGCAGACAGGGTGAAGATGGCCGTGTCAGTTCTTTCCGTCTGTGTAACAGTATCTTAAACATTGAAACATTTTCTGGCAGAATTCAGAAGACGTTAACAACTTGACACTAATTAGACCAGCTGAAGTACTGCAAAACTGACAGCAAGTTTAGTAGCAAGCGGAAGCTACAGGTTGTAGCCGGAGAGCAAGAGGCATTGATGTGAGACACTACTAAAATTCCAAAGGACTTATTGTATTCTTTTACTCCTGAACGAGCATTTCATAAATTTGCAAGAGTTAAGATTCATTACCAAATCTGCTTTACTGATCATAATCATCAAATTCATTTCCCCTTGATGTATAACAAAGGCATCTAATTGTAATAGGCAACTCGTATAAGCTACTCTGAGAAGAGGAAACAGCTAAGCACACAGGCAAGCTAATCGGCAAATGAGTCCAATAGCTCTACAAAAAAAAAAAAGAGTTATTCAAGTGAATGAAGGCAACTGCGATAACATGTCAGTATGTCACCTACGAATCAACAGACAGTGAAGATGGGGCGCAATCCAGAGTCCAAGAAGGCCCAAACTATAAATCCAGGCGAAACAAAGAAGCCAACCATACACAACCGACCGATCTCAAGAATGTGTGATGAACACTATACTTTGGAGCAAGTAAACAGTATACCCATTTTTTCAGCAATTGGCTCCTTCGACAATCAAATCATTCTTTCTTGTTGATTGATACAGTCTCTGAGGAAGAAACACACCTTGTGTAACATTCTGATAATTTGACCACTCTGGTCACGTAGCTCCTGCCTTGTCAAATTTAAGGATGAAGTCAGATAGAACACTGGTGTCATTGCATGAATTCCTTGTGGATAACCATCTGTCATCAAGCTGAACATTCACATCCCTGTGGAGGATAAAGGAATGAGTTCAGTTGATCCTTTGAAGGTTTCATGCAGCACCACTACGAAAGATAGTGGTACACTTCGTTGACCAAAATGCAGGCTAGCTTCACACAGATCAGTAATACTACAGTTGATTATATAAAAGGGTTTAAACCTGATGCATCAAATTATGTTTTTTATTCCTTTTACTATCACTGATAATTGGAAAATTCATACCTCTTCAGGCTGAGAACCTCGTAGTTTTTACGCAAGTAATCTGCATGCTTAGTAAGAGCATCCTGGGCATAATCTTTGCCTACAGTTCTAACTGCAGCAGTGTTGAGCAAGTTTTCTAAAGAACCGTGTTTTTGCAATAGCTTCACAGCAGTCTTCCGACCAAAGGCTGGAACCAAGTGTTGGATTCCTGGAACACCATCTGCTTCATCACCTATAAAGCACCCTGGGAAGAATAACTTCCAACTAATTAGTTAATTTGAAGAACAGGTTCCAAGGATAAAACCAACTTGTACTTTCGCTGATTAATAACAAAGCAAGTATACTCACTAAGGCTCAAATCTGCAGTTGGATCACATTTGTATTGTGTGATATAATGCCTTAAAGTATAAAATGACCATCGACCCATCTCAGGAATGGGAATTACTAACTGGACATCGTCAGATATCAGCTGCTTGAAGTCCTTATCTGGTGAGGCAATGACAACTTTGAACCCCTTTTGTAAACCCTGCTCTGTCAAGGTAGCCACCACATCATCTGCCTCATAACCATCGACTCTGACCACCTGAATTTGCAGTTTGCCGGTTATCATCCAGTAGAATTTTACCAGAAAAATATATTTCGAGCACCCCCTCCGGTTCTTAATTGAGGGAGTACGTACTAGACATTTGTGTTGATTCACCGACCGGAACATTGCACTGACGGAGCACATCAACGACGCGCGTGTCAGCGCCGGTGCCAAGGCCGCGAGTCCTGTGCGCCTTGTAAGACGGCAAAAGCCGCCTCCGGTACTCGTTCCCACCCTCCCCGTCCAAAACCTAAGACGAGAGAGTGAATATGAGAAATCATGATTCCTACGTTGCAGAGGAGAGTCTGAATGGGAGTTCTCACGGCGATGACGGGGTCGCGGAGGCTGACGTGCGAGAAGAAGAGCGCGAGCCAGCGCGCGAATGCGCTGAGGCTCCGCTCGGAGCCACGGAAGCAGAGCGGGTTGACATCAAGGAAGAACACCCGGGGTTTGCTTGGCTTGGACGAGATGCCGCCTCTGCCCGCCAGTTGCTTGAGCGAATACCTCACAGACGACGGCGCGCTGGTGGAAGTAGAGGGCAATGAGGAGGCCGTAGCCGCTACGAGGCGTAGCGTACGAGATCTGTGGGCCGCCGCCGCCGCCCCCGTCGCAGAGACCGGAGCTGGCGGCGAGGCAGTGACCATGCCCGCGGCGAGCAGTGGCAGTGTCGCTGGCATAGGCATGGCCCTTGGTTTGGTGAAAGCGGCGGGGCGAGTTGTGGATAACAGGGCCGAGAAGAAATAGAGATGGGATTCAAATGTTTCATGAGTAATGGGCTCTACAATTTTGATATTTTTTTAAAAAAATGAAATTATTGAATATTAAATCGTTTTAACATCACCAAATTGTCTAACATAACGTGGTTGCCCCAACTAGAATAGTTATTTTATCTATTACATACTCTCTCAGTCCCCAAAAACTTGTCGCTTTGTAGTTTATTTTTGAACTACAAAGCGACAAGTTCATAGGGATGGATGGAGTATGTACTCCCTCTGTCTCACCTTAATTTTATTTCTACATTAGGTCAAACATATCTTTGACCAGTGATTTTATATATTATATTAAATTTAATAACATGTAAATTATAAAATATAAAAACATTTTCATGATAAATTTAAAAAATCTTATATTGTCAAAGTTGATCAAAGTATATAAATCTTTTGTGAAAGGTGCATTTGAACAAACTCGGGAATAAAGTTGATGTGGGTCGCAGGGAGTAATTGAGAAGACATCCTCTAATATATGAAGAACAGATTTCGGTCGAGTTAACTCCATCTATAATTCAGATATGAGAATCACATCATAACATTTTACTGCATTATTTTTGGCCGGTGAGCAAGAGTCTGGATGCAGAACTCTCCATTTTTTTCCCACCTTTTTGATGTGGTGGTACCGACACTAATACAAATTTGGTAACGAAGCATTGACGCGGTATTGAAAGAGAAGTCAGTGGTGATAAAACTTCATTTTTCTGTTCTACGAAAGTGGAGGCTACTTGGAAATATCTAGGCAGATTCGCGCTTATGACATCAATCTCTGTTTTATATTAGTATAGTCTAATCAAATGAAGAGGGGAAATCAACGGTATCAAAATTTAAAGGAGTTGTCCTACTCGGTTTTTTGGCGGAGGGACGAAAAGAAATTCCAACAATCGTTGATGAATGTAGATAAAACTTCTGTTATAGTCACAAACCTGACCAACGTTGTACTCCCTCCTTTCTCAAAAAATTGTCACCTTTAGTTCATTTTTTGAACTAAAGGTGACAATCTTTTGAGAAAGGAGGGAGTATATGCATATGCGTTAATAGTTAATAAAGAGCACGGTTCAGCACTGGGATGCCTACTGCCTACTGGCATGAACGTGCAGGACCGGTGGACCCCTGGCTGCATGATATTTTTAGTAAAAGTCTATGTAATGAAGTCTTCCCATTTTTCTCGGGGTCAGAGTGACGTGAACCAGGACATAATCTTGAGATAATCGTACCTTTGTGGCGCAGATTCACCGAACCTGGCCTAGATTGTGCAGCCTGACTGCCTGACCGGCCATGAGAGTGACAAGATTCAATGTTTCTAGACTTGAGCCCATTCCGTTGTTTATTGCATGCATGTCTCCTTGTTTCTTGGGCGAGGGGTGTATTGACGATTTAGCGTTATCACTGCATTACTGGTTTTGTTAAAATATCGTGATGGCACACAGAATGCGCTGGCCTTGCGCTGGAAAAGTCAAAAGAATCGAATGCCGCGTACCTGCTGCTTCCGCGGACTATGGAAGGCCAGAACAGGAGTTGAATGATCTTTTCAGCCGAGTAGGCTGCTAAGAAGCAATATTCTTCATAGCTTTGCCGATTGCGTATTTGTGAACATGAAAATTGGGTTGTGATTCAATGAACCTGTACACTTTGAATCTGATTTCTAGACTGTACAGATCAAAAGCCAAGCCTTCGAACTCAGATTACGTTAACGTCATCCAACGAATTTAAGAATAAAAAGTATTCTTATCACATGCGCATGCGCGTCCATATCCAAGATTCCGTGATGCACTACTGACTACTGCACCAACGTAAGCACATCCGTGTTCCGTCGCTAGTCTTTTCGAGCAATAAAAAAATTGGCGCTTTAGTTCTTTGCATCTACACACGCTGGACCGCCAACGTCTCATCGGACGGCCGGAAAATCAGCTGTCAACGCGGTCCATGAGGCCGACTGATACTCTAGGCCCACCTGCATTGACCAGCGACTACGACGGGCCGGCCCAGCAGCCGGCACGTGCCCATCGTTCCGGCCCCATGGCAACCGCACCGACCGGTTACCCGTCCAGGTTCGTCCTCCTGATTCCCCAATCCCGACCCCATCGCACGGGGGAAAACACGGCCACGCCACCGAGCGGGCGAGCACCAACCCTTCCTCTCCCCTTCATCAACAGGAGCACGGTGCCAATCCGCAATCCATTCCCCTCTCCTGCGCCTTCCCCGATTCCAACGCCTGGTCTCGTGCTTCCGAATTCCAAACCCCTATTGATCCCCGGCGGCCCATGGTCGTCTCCACCGCCGCGTCGCCTCTCGTTGCCGCCGCCGCCGCTCGCATCCACTGCTGCTGCTTTCGCGTTGATTGTTGTTGTTGTTTGCTGCTTTTGACGACGCAGTAGCCAGCTAGTGTTTGTGATTTCGCGCGGATCGGTTGGGGAATTCCAAGGCATGGATCTGTCTCGGCCCGAATCGTCGGACCTCTCGCTCGGCCTGCACTCGCACGGCCTTCCCCGCGCCCACGCCCGCTCCCGCGTACACGCCGTCGCCACGCCGCTGCGGCTGTTCGACGACGCGGAGGACGTGAAGTCTGAGGGCGCCGGCGGTGGGGAGGCTGAGAGGGACAGGGACGAGGATGACGGGGGCGACCAGCACTTCTCCCTCCTCGGCCACGCGCTCTGCGTCAAGCGCCCGCGCCGCGCGCTCAACGGCGGCGGTGGGGGAGGAGAGGCGTCCTCCTGCTCGTCGTCGTCCGCAGCGCTGCGCCCTGCGAAGCGGCAGGCGACGGGGGAGTGCTGCGGAGCGGATCTGGAGGCGCGCCGCGCTGCGGTCCGCGCATGGGGTAACCAGTCACTGGCGGAGGCCGACCCCGACGTGCACGCGCTAATGGAGCTCGAGCTGGACCGCCAGGTGCGGGGCATCGAGCTGATCGCGTCAGAGAACTTTGCCTGCCGCGCGGTGCTCGACGCGCTCGGCAGCCACCTCACCAACAAGTACTCCGAGGGCCACCCTGGTGCTCGCTACTACGGCGGGAACCAGCACATCGACGCCATCGAGAGGCTATGCCACGAGCGCGCCCTCGCTGCCTTCGGCCTCGATCCCGCCTGCTGGGGCGTCAACGTCCAGCCCTACTCCTGCACGTCCGCGAACTTGGCTGTCTACACGGGGCTCCTTCAACCCAAGGACCGCATCATGGGGCTGGAACCGCCGTCCGGTGGCCATGTTAGCCACGGGTACTACGCACCCAGTGGTAAGAAGGTGTCAGGCGCCTCTATTTTCTTCGAGAGCTTTTCATACAAGGTGAATCCACAGACTGGATATATTGACTATGACAAGCTTGAGGAGCGGGCAATGGATTTTCACCCCAAAATCCTCATCTGTGGTGGAAGCTCGTATCCCAGGGAATGGGACTTTGCTCGCATGAGGTTGATTGCTGACAAGTGTGGTGCGGTTCTTATGTGTGACATGGCACATATCAGTGGGCTTGTTGCGGCAAAGGTACATGACTACTGCTCAGGCAATTTCTTATAATGCTACAGTTAGTTTGATTGTATCCTGTATAACTGTGTGCATAATAGGTGTACCTGTTAGTGTTCTGTGCTTCTGCTGATTGCTTGGAAGTGAGTGAACACTAGTGCTGAAGAACATAGATCCTAGTAGTTTCCTGCTTTCCTTGGACAGACTACAAAGGTTTCTGGCTTGACACCATCTAATCGAGCTTGCCCTCTTAATGCTGATGGCAGTAGAGTTGTAGACAGTAGACATAGCTGTTATCTTAATATTTTAATTCACACTACAGCAGAACATATGAAAAACTAGATTATATCTTGTTGATCATGTCATGGAGGAACTAGGAGTGAGTTCTATTGTTTAAGTGATTAAGCATAAGCTCTCACTCTTGCACACTGCAGGTGCAATCTTTCACCCCATTTTATGTTTTTTCTTTTAACTATAAGGCTCCTCTGTATGGATATAACTCTCGGTCTAGGAGCTAGGGCGCTTTTTAGCAGACAGGCTTAAAATTTATCCATAAGCCCAACCACCCCGGTGATAGAAATTATTGTTGATCTTCAGATTTTCATGGTTTCTCTTTATCTATTGCTATCGCTACCTTTTGCGCCATGAATAATTTGTAGGAAATTCAATGCATAATCTTAATACGTAAGCCATTCAATGCAATATCTGCATGTGCTTAGTAACATATCTGCTTATATCTTATGATGACTTTGCACTTAGTTACTAATGTTACGACCGACATAAGCATTTTTATTTTGCTTTAGCGTATCAGTTATGACCTTGCTCCATTTTTCTTATTCTTTCTCATAAGCTTAACACTGTATGTGTCTGTTAACTGTTAACACCAGAGTTTGATAATCTATGTTTGTTGTAAGAGGCACCATTCAATGAAGCTGAGCAAACCCCACCCTCCACCCCAGCACATACCCACATCCACATGCCCAAAAGAGCTTAAGCAGTAGCATGCTGCATGCCTTATCAGCATTCATGTTACTTATGGTTGTTCCAGGTGTTACAAATGACAAAGCAATGAACTCTTGTATCCTTGTCCTTGACTAGGAGATGAGATTGATTTTAAGTTTTTAACATTCATTATGATCATACTTAAGTCATTTGCTATAGTTTTATGGTTGCTTAGGTAACATTAAACTCTTCTTTTAAAATTATTTATTAATTTATATGATAAGAAGAAGGTTGTTGTTTGTTCTTAGTTTGAACTTTGTGTATTTGTGTGTGTTGGTCATGGCGCATTACTGTTTGCTGATAGTTGGTTATTGTTGTTTTGTAGGAATGTCGTAGTCCCTTCGACTACTGTGATGTTGTTACATCAACTACACACAAGAATCTTAGGGGTCCTAGAGGTGGTATAATATTTTTCAGGAAAGGAAAAAATTTGAGGAAACGAGCTGGATCCTTTAGTCAAGGGGATGAAAATGATTATGACTTTGAGGATAAGATAAACTTTGCTGTTTTTCCTTCAATGCAAGGAGGACCTCATAATAATCATATTGCTGCCTTGGCAATAACTCTGAAGCAGGTAGCAACTCCTGAATATAAAGCGTACATTCAACAAGTAAAGAGAAATGCTCAGGCTTTGGCATCAGCCTTGCTAAGAAGAAAATGCATATTGGTTACTGGTGGCACAGATAATCACTTGGTGCTTTGGGACCTCAGAACCCGTGGCTTGACCGGTATGATTCTGCCTACCTTCGTGTAATTCCTGTAGTTCTTTATTTTTCTGGGCACTTCATGTGTACATTTATGTGTAATGATGCATATGTCTTATTCTGTTGCACCTCAATTTTGGACAGGCAAGATATTTGAGAAGGTCTGTGAGGCATGCCACATATCTATCAACAAGACACCAATATACGGAGATAATGGCTCAATATCTCCTGGGGGTGTTCGAATTGGTTAGTCCATTCAGCTTGACATTCCTTTTTGTATTTTATCTCCACCCTTCATGTGTGAATGAGAAGTCATTGGACTGATACCTATTATCATGCCTCTGCAGGAACACCTGCAATGACAACTAGAGGTTGCTTAGAGGATGACTTTGAGGTGATCGCAGACTTCCTCATCAGAGCTACACAGATTGCTAGCAATATTCTTAAAGAACATGGGAAAATGCAAAAGGAATTCCTAAGAGGCTTGCAGAATAATAAAGATATCATGGAACTGCGTCGTCAGGTTGAGGCATTTGCATCACAGTTTGCAATGCCTGCTTTTGATATATGAGTGTCCATATACATTCGGAGTTGGGATTCTCGAGATTCATCAGCAAAATTGCAGGACTAGAGTTCATACAATACATTGCTTGCAGAAGACTAGGAGGGGTTGTTTAGTTGGCAATCAACCTTAACTTTTGAATTTTGATTCATGCAATTGTGTACAGTTTACTGCCCAGGTCTCAAATGGTATATGTAATGAACCTTCGGTATGACAAATTATTGTGTAGCCTTTTGTTATCTGTGGTTTTCCGGGGTAAATAGGCTTAACAATTTGAGCTCTAGTAACAATTTTTGAAACTTGGTTGTTCTGTTGAATGCTTTGACAAAATCATGCTGATATTCAGAATGGCATTTTGACATGGTTGCTAGGATTTGTATCTGCTAACGTCATCATGAAACTCTGGTAGCTGGTACTCCTTAGCTAGCAGGTAACTTCCAATTATAGGACTCTGCCTCAGCTTGTTTCTTAAGTCTTGATCGTGACTGTAAGCTCCATTTTACTTTTCGTCGTGATTTGCCTCTCAGTTGATCCCGATCATGGACATGACATCTGCTGCTCCGTGTTTCTTCCTCGAGAAAATGATGGCCCGGCATCCATCGATGGATGGAGTCATGGAGCGAGCAAGGGAGCACTTTTGTTCAATGCGCTGCAGAAAGCCACGCGCCCAGTCCAGCTGCCGTTCCAGGAGCACTTTAATCATTGCGACCATCTACTGCACCTTGGGACACCGGTCCAATCGGACAAGCGCCAAAAGACGGAGGCGTCAGTGTTCCTCGCTGTTCTCATGTGGCTGCATCGTCGCACTCCATCCCTCTCCCCCGTCGCTGTCCTTCTCCCGTTTGTAGTAGAACACCACACCACGCCATGGCCGGCGTCTCTTTCTTTCCTCGCCGAGCGAGGCCGGGGTACAGGGAATCCGAACCCCGCCCACTTTTTCGCCCCCAATTCTTGCGGCGGTGGAGTCCCTAATGATGGTCTAGGCGGAAGTGAGCTCGCCACTCACCAATAAACAACTGATCGAGATCTCTGGCGTGGCGGTGTTTCACGCTCTGCCATGCCTTCTTCAGTTTTTTTTTTTTTTTTCCTAAGCACCAACCATGCCTGGCCCGAAGTGGCACCAATGGTATGGCGGCATGGCGCTAATAATGCACACGCCGCTCGGTCCTCTGTTTCCTGGTTTGGTTGAGCAACCACCTGGTCTTGAGAAAAGAAGCCATGATAGTTTGGCTTTTGCCGGCGGCGACGGGTGTGGGCGTCGCCGGTGAGGTTAGGTCAGTTCTGGCAAGGCGCGAGAAGTGACTTGACGACAAGCATCTGATCTCTGCGGTTGGTAAACCAGCACTGTCGCCTTGGGATCAAACGAAATTAAGGCCATTTTAGGTTTGGGTTAAGCTCACCAGGCCTGTACTAATATAGTGTGAACATGCGATATGCTAAGAGATTGCTAGGTTAGTGTACTACTCCCTCCTTCTCAAATTACTTGTTATTAGGACAAACTTTTTATTTCAAAATTGAACTAAAAAACTTGTCCTAACGACAAGTAATTTCAGAAGGAGAGAGTATATAGTAGTGCTTAAAATTTAAAAAGCATTAGTACGTTAGGTGTTGTTTTCATGCAGATGCCTCGGAGGAGAGTGAAGTTGAAGCCGGGCGGTGATCGATGAGACAGGGGGAAACAGAAAAGTGTAAAGAGCAGTAGTTGCAAACCAAAGTTCACCCGTTCTTTATCCCCGTGGTAGATTAGATCACTTTTCCGCTCAGGCGAACAAACAAAAAACAACCTTTCGACGTGCAACTGTTGGTGTGTCACTGATTCCTGAACCAAGATCTCCTGTTGCGATCACTTTTCCCCCTCGGTCATCACCATCATGTCCCTCCTTTCATGGCAGGGACTACAGTCTACAGACACAACAACGAGAAAGGAACAGCATCATGGCCGAAATGCTGCGACACTCTCTATCACACTCCGTTCCCCTGCAGTGTAGAGAGAGAGAGAGAGAGAGCGGGGGGACAACATGCTGGGGGACACTACTAGTACGTACTGCTGGTGCGGTGTTATGGACTAGTAGTAGCATTACTTCACTTGTACTACAGTACCATGCAAGCAAGCAAGCAACAAGCATCATTCATGTGAATTTGTGATCGATCGATGATGATCTTTATGCTGGGACCTCTCTCTCTCTAATCGAGGTGTGATCCATCAGTGGCTGCACAGGTCGGAGAGCACCTTCCTCCCCTCGACAATGTCGTCGAGGAAGTCGTCGAGCTGGCACACCAGGCCCTCGGTACCGGTGCGGAGCACGTCCAGCCACGCCTTGAGCTCCTCCACCTTGTCCTTGACGACGCCGCCGTCCTCGCACTTGCGCCCCGCCGCGGCGGCGCGCTCCACCTCCTCGCGCGCGGCCTCCAGAGCGGCGCGCGCGCACCGGAACTCGCACATCCTGATCCCCGTCTGCGCGGCCGCGCTGTCGCCCTCGGCGGCCTCCTCCGCCATCCGCTGCTGCAGCATTGCCATGGACGCCATGAAGCCGCCGGCGTCCGCGCACTCCGCCGCGCACGGGAGGGCGGCGCTGCAGGAGACGGCGCCGCGAGCGAGGATGAGCAGGAGGAGGGAGCTCGCGTTGTGCAGCGCGTAGAGGAGTCCGCGGAAACCGTTGAAGCCGGCGAGCCTCGCGTCCGTGGCGCGCAGCAGCAGCCTCTCGTCGAGCTGCAGCGACAGCGGCGCGATCCTCGAGTCCGCGAGCGCGCGGTTCTCCTCCTCCGCGGCCATCGCCTCCCTTCGCGACGCGGAAATCGCCCTCATCACCTACGACACCAATAACAAACACGTATTCATAAAGCTAAACAGAACCAAAAATGAAGTAACGGAGCAAGCGCGAGACGAGACTAATTGATGATCGTTTTGTCGTTTCAACGGAACGGAAGCCCAAAACCAACCTGGCGAGTGGAGACAGGCGAGGGGTCCTGGAGCCAGTCCTCCAAAGCGGCGGCGGCGCATGAGGCCGCCGCGCAGTAACGCTCCACGGCGGCGACGCCGAGCTTGACGGCGAGGCAGGCGTCCCAGAGGCGCGCGGTCTCGTCCATGTACTCGTCGAGCCACCTGCCGCCGGGCGGCAGGTGGAGCTGGCCCACCATGAGAGTGAGCTGCGAGTGCAGCCCCCTGAGCAGCGCCGCGGCCCGGACCAGGGCCGGCAGCGACGACAGCCCGCCGGCGCGGCCGAGGTCGTCCAGCCCACGCGCCAGGGACGTGAAGAAGGCGTTCATGGTCTCGTCTGTCGTCGTCGTCGTCACCGCCGCCGCCGTCGCACTGTTTGAAGCGGGAAACAGAAGCCGGCTCGACCTGGCTATATATAGCTAGCTAGCGCGCGGGGCACTGACACCGCAAGCAAGCGAGAAGAGGAGAGAAGCGGAGAGGCAAGTGAACAGAGGAGGAGGAGGTGGAGTGCAGCAGCGCGGAGCGCTATGATGATGCGTGTCTAGAAGGGAGGGGGACGGGTGATGATGAGGCGGGGCAGCGGCAGCAGAGCCATGGTCGCGCGCGGCAGCTCACTGCTAGCTTGCCGTTCTTGCCTTCTCCGCTTGCCCTGCTGGGTCGCGCGCTTTGTGTCCGTGCGGGAGCGGGCAGGGTCTCGCGTGTGCGGGTGGGCGTGCTCGATCGCTGCCTCTGCTGCTGCTTACACTACCATGTTAATACGCCGGCGTCGGTGTGCTCTGTCTGGTTTTCCCCGAAGAGGTTAACCGCAGTCATCGGTTTGACCGCGCCTGTTACTTTACCGTCACAAAGGGGCGCACTTCCTTCCTTGTCAGTCAGGTAGGGCCCTTGGAGGTTTCCTCTTGGCAGCATCCGTTGAATATTTGTTGGCCCGTTGCCTGCTAATTCAGGTCACTGCCTTCAAAGTTTCAAAAGGGGGGGATTCTAGTGCATTATTCATGTAATTTTTCGAAACTTTTTTCTTCAGGTAATTTTGTATATTGTTTTGAAACACATATGACCCTATGAGTCCCAAAGCACAAATCACGTTGGTCATTTTCTTTTGTATCTGTGGATTTTCTTCCACAAATATCAAAAAGGATGTTTAACTCGCCGGACCAGACTTCTCCAGCAAGGGTTGTTAGATTAAGAAATGCGATATTTAGTGCCATCAGTCTCGTCAGTTTACATGACACCCCGAGCGTGCGTTATTCGATTCTACTACTGTCGGTACCCTAAAAACCATACACCCCCTGAGGTTACAAAGATCTCAAGGGAAGGACATCAACTCAAATTGAAGACCCTCGGGGGCCCACTCGCCAGACGTGACCGGACCCGCTTCTCCAACATGGTTAACCTCTAGGTTGCCACGTGTACTGTCAGCCCAGAGCTATTACCCGCAAGGGTGAAGCTCCGGGCCAAGTACTGAAACGGCACCTCCAGAGGTAGCCCCCGACCGAGAGAAGCTCCGGACATGACACGTGCCAGGTCACCCCGGAGCTTCCCGCTTCTCCCAAGCAAGCTCCGGAGCTGCCACGTGTCCACACGACAGAGCTAGATGCTTAAAGCCTCCGGGAGACGTTGTAACGGCTCCGGATCTCCAAAGGACAGCCGCAGACTTCAAGATCCGATTAATTACCATTAATTCCACGTTAATGATAATTAATCGGACAGCCTTAACACCTGTAACGGCACTGTCGGAGCCGTTACAGGGTTATTAACAACAATTAATCTCGTGTATCAATACTAATAACCGCCAGGGCCACATGTCGGGCCAGGCTGACTTGTAACGGTTAGTCCTTGTACTATAAAAGGACAAACCGACGATACACAGGAGAGAACTCTCGAACACTCTGAAGCTCACAAGTTAATACAACAAACACACACCCGTGGAGTAGGGTATTACGCTCAGGCGGCCCGAACCACGTAAACCACCGTGTCACTCGTGTCCAAATCGCATTTCACTTTCTTAGATCTCCGCGCGCCCAGACCGAACCACAAACTCCTTTAAACACTTTTCATAGTGTTAGGGGATCTGCCGACTCCAACAGTCGACAGTTGGCGCGCCAGGAAGGGGCGCCTGAGATCTTCAAGAATGGTGAATTCTGCAGCTGGATCATCCAACGGGCAACCTGCTGCTCAGGCTGTCGGAGGCAATCCCTCCAACATGCCACCACCGGCAGGAGCCTCAGTTCCAGCGGGAGTCACACTCCCACCACCACCATCTTCTCCGGCAAGACATGCCGAACGACATGATGGTGCACCGGCGTCACATTCTGCGCCGGCAAGTCGTGACAACCCAGAACACGCGCTCCATGCAGCGCGTGCTCTCCTTCAGCGACCACCACCTCCGGATGCATCTCAAGGTGCCATGGAGCAATGGAGAGCTGATATTGAGCATTTGGTCGCAGCAGCGGCCGAACGCCTCAACAATCAGGGTCCACCTCCTTCAGGGCGGGCCCCGTCGCAGCGACGAACGTTGTCTGGAAGACTTGGTCCACATGTCTCCAACAACCGGAGAAGAGCTGCGTCACAGCAAGTGACGTCGTTGCCCTCTGGGGCACGACGTGCCCATACTGCATCTCGGCTTTCGACACACGACCTCCGAGCGGAGCTTGATCGCCGATACCGCCAACAGGATGGCCGTGTCCACATCGAGCGAGCTCGAGAAAGACGAGATGCTCAAGATCTTTCTACTCTGGAAGGAGTAGGAGGAGGCTGTTCCGCCCTAGCCATGCACCTGCGTATGGTTAGATGGCCACAGAAGTTCCGGCCACACTTGCCGGAAAAATTCGACGGGACTGTCAATCCCGTAGAATTTCTACAGATATACTCCACTGCGATCCTAGCAGCTGGAGGAAATGAGGCTGTAATGGCCAATTACTTTCCAGTGGCCTTAACTGGGACTGCTAGGTCCTGGTTTATGAGCCTTCCGCCCAACTCTATCGACAGTTGGGAGGAGCTATGCCGCCAGTTCACCGCCAATTTCGGGAGTTCATACACCCGTCCGGGCACCGAACTGGACCTTTTTGCGGTCGTGCAAAAAGGAGGGGAATCTTTGCGGTCATTCATCCAGAGATTCTCTCAGGTACGTAACACAATCCCTTCTATCTCAAGCGCTTCTGTCATTGTAGCATTCAGACAGGGTGTACGAGACAAGAAGATGTTGGAGAAACTGGCGATCAAAGAGATCACCAGTGTCACGGAGCTCTTCAGCCTGGCTGACAAATGTGCCAGAGCTGCGGAGGGCCGTGAAATGCACTCCAAACCAGCCTTGGAGGATCATAAAAAATCCTCCAAAGAAGAAGCCGCTACCTCCGGGAGTGGCAAGAAGAAAAAGAAGACCAACGGCAAGAAGAAGCCGTCGGCCGGCACATCCAACGTTGCAGCCACTGCAACTCCTGGTGGCCGGGGGCCACGCCCCGAGAAGCGACCTCGACCGTCTTTCGAAGACGGTGGCAAATCCAAGATGTGGTGCCCCATTCACAAAACGGGCAGCCACAAGCTGGAGGATTGCCGGGAGGTCCAAAACCTTGCCGAGCGCTACCACAAGCGCCGGGAAGGGTCTCCCTTCCGCCAGAGGGAGGGAAAACAAAAGGTCGATGAAGCTCCGGCTGAAGAGGAGTTAGGGTTTCAAGACCCCAAAAAGGTCTTGAAAGCCGTCTACACCTCCGTCGACGATGATTCCGACGTCTCCGACAACGAACGTCGAAAAACCATGAACACCATCTTTGGTGGATCATGGGACATCACCTCTCGTCGCGTCATTAAGACCATGCGACGGGATATGGCTGCTGTAGCTCCTACAGCTAGACCGGAGCCACATCGAAAGTGGATGGACACACCCATCACTTTCGATGCTTCGGATTGTCCTCAAAGCATGGTCGGAGCTGGCCAGCTGCCCTTGATGGTATCCCCCACCATCAACAACATCCAGCTCCATCATGTCCTGGTAGATGGAGGTTCGGGGCTTAATCTCATCAGCTTCGAAGCTTTCACTAAGCTTCAGCTTCGACCTTCAGACCTCCATCCCTCTCGACCTTTCTCCGGAGTAGGTCCGGGGGCCATAACCCCACTCGGAGCTATCACTCTCCCTGTTACCTTCGGGACCCGGGAGAAGTATCGCACCGAAAAGTTGGTCTTCGACGTCGCTCAGATCAACTTACCATTCAACGCCATTTTGGGTAGACCTGCCTTGTACAAATTCATGGCAGCTGCTCATTATGGATACCTGGTGTTGAAGATGCCGACACCAGTAGGCGTTCTCCGGATCCGTGGAGATCGCACTGCCGGAGTAACTGCTCTGGAAGAACTCCATGCACTCACCACAGCGCAAGAGGAGGATTCCAGACAGAAGCAAGCTCCACAACCTCCGAGCATTCGTCAACGAGGCTCGACCTCTGCACCCCGTGTGCAGCCAAGCGGCGACACCGACATTCCCGTCAAAGTCGTCCAAATTGGTTCCGATGTCACTCAAACTACCCGCATATCGGGTGGCTTGAACGACAAATAGGAACTCGCGCTCATCACTTTCCTCCGGGCTAATGTTGACGTGTTTGCCTGGCAACCGTCACAAATGCCTGGGATCCCCAGGGAAGTGATTGAGCACAATCTGAAGATTTACCCCGACGCTCGGCCTGTACACCAGAAACCTCGGAAGCAATCTGTAGAGCGACAGAACTTCATCCGACAAGAAGTGAAGAAGTTGCTCGAAGCCGGATTCATCCGAGAAGTCTACCATCCAAAATGGCTGGCAAACCCAGTCGTTGTGCCTAAGGCCGGCGGGAAACTTCGGATGTGCATCGACTACACCACCCTGAATAAGGCATGTCCAAAAGATCCATTCCCACTACCTAGAATAGACCAGATAGTGGATTCCACCTCTGGGTGTGAGTTGCTGTGTTTTCTAGACGCATATTCGGGATATCATCAAATCCGGATGTCTAGGGAAGATGAAGAACATACTTCATTCATCACAGTGGATGGATTGTATTGTTACACAGCCATGCCTTTTGGTCTCAAGAATGCAGCTTCAACTTTTGTACGAGCAATGTACAAAACTTTCGAAGAACTCATCAGAGACATAGTGGAGGTGTACGTTGATGACATTGTGGTCAAAGTCAAAAACAAGGAGTCCCTCTTGGATACCTTGCAGGCTGTCTTCGACAAGCTGCGGGCCACCCGCACGAAGCTAAACCCAGACAAGTGCGTCTTCGGGGTTAGTTCCGGAAAGCTTCTTGGTTTCCTGGTGAGTCACCGGGGTATAGAGGCTAATCCGGCGAAGATAAAAGCCATCGAAGACATGCGGCCACCAACCCGCATCAAAGATGTCCAAAAATTAACTGGATGTCTAGCAGCCCTCAGTCGATTCATTTCAAGACTGGCGGAAAGGGCACTTCCCTTCTTCAAGTTACTGAGGAAGTCCGGACCATTCCAATGGTCTGAAGAGGCAGAGAAGGCATTCCAGGAGCTGAAACAGTTCCTCACCACTCTACCAGTCTTGGTAGCTCCGAACCCTGGTGAGCCTTTATTGCTTTATATTTCAGCAGCTGACGAAGTCGTCAGTATGGTTCTGGTTGCGGAGAGACCGGGACTACCCAATACTCAGGAATCCAGATCCCTTCGGGAGGATCCGGAGGTTCCCGAAAGCAGGTCTGGGTCCCAGCTCCCCGACTTGAATCCTCAAGAAGTCACTTCAGAGGACCCGGATCCTTCTGATAGGATCCAGGTCATTCCTGAAGAAGCTCCGGGTTCCTCCACCCAGAACCCGGAGGTCCTCGAATATAGTTTGGACCCCTCCGACAGGGTCCGGATCAATGGAGAGAAAGCTCCGGACCCCTCCGGGAGGGTCCGGACCGTTCAACGCCCAGTATACTTCATCAGTGAAGTGTTACATGATGCCAAGACTCGATACCTAGAGGTACATAAGATGCTCTACGCAGTTCTTATTGCCTCAAGGAAGCTTCGACACTATTTCCAAGCTCACAAAGTCTCGGTGGTAACCTCATATCCACTTCGAGCGATTCTGCATAATCCCAATTCAACTGGGAATATAGCGAAGTGGGCAGCGGAACTGGCTGAATTCGACCTCGAATTCATTCCAAGACAAGCAATCAAGAGTCAAGCGTTGGCAGATTTCGTGGCAGAATGGACTCCCTCTCCATCAAACTCTGGGGGCCCCAGCGAGCAGAAGAAGGAACCGCAAGTTCCGGCCTTCACTAAGCCTCACTGGATCCTTTACTTCGACGGCTCCATGCAGAAGCAGGGAGCCGGAGCTGGAGTCCTTCTCCTCACACCAACCGGGGAGAAGGTAAGATACATGGTGCACCTTGATTTCAAGGCAACCAACAACATGGCGGAGTACGAAGCACTCATATATGGATTAAAGGTGGCACTATCCTTTGGTGTCAAGCAGTTGCTGGTCAAAGGAGATTCACAACTTGTTATCAAACAAGTGAAGGGTGAATGCTCCTGCAATAATCTCCAGCTGGCTGCTTATCTCCTTGAAGTCCAGAGGCTTCAGAAGGACTTCGAAGTCCTAGACCTTCACCATGTTCAGCGTGCTCACAACGTTGAAGCTGACGAACTCTCGACCAAGGCGTCAACCGGAGCTCCGGCTCCAGACGGAACCTTTGTCCGGAGGTTGTCAAAACCCACAGTTCAGCCTGCCGAGCTGAACGAAGGGAGCGAGATCAGCATCCCGAAGCTGACGGTCCCGATGGCCCTGTTACCATGGCAGCCATCAAGGGTCGTAGGTGCTGCCGGAAGCTCCGAGCAACCCAGCACGCAAGACTCAAATGCTCAAGTCAGTTCCGATGCATGGATCTCGGAGATCCGGAACTACTTGAAAGACAACATCCTTCCTGACGATGATGTATCCGCTGACCGGGTAGTCAGATTGGCTAAAAGATACACGTTGGTAGAAGGGGATCTCTACCGGCGCGGTGCCAACGGCATCCTAATGCGGTGCATCACAAGGGAAGAAGGCTGCGAGCTCCTCGCAGAAATCCATGGAGGCGAGTGTGGGAACCACGCGTCTTCCCGCACGCTGGTCGGAAAAGCCTTTCGGCACGGCTTCTACTGGCCAACAGCGCTCCAGGATGCTACTGAGCTAGTGAAGAAATGCAAAGCATGCCAATTTCATGCAAAGCAAATTCATACACCTGCTCAGCCCTTACAAATGATACCTCCTACGTGGCCTTTCGCTGTGTGGGGGATGGACATCTTGGGACCCTTCCCAAGAGCCGTCGGAGGTTACAAGTTCCTGTATGTCGCCATTGACAAGTTCACCAAGTGGCCGGAAGCTACTCCTGTTGTGACGATCAACAAACAATCTGCAATCAATTTTCTACAATCTATCGTGAGCAGATTCGGAGTCCCAAACAAGATCATCACTGATAATGGGACTCAGTTCACAAGCTCCTCATTTCAAGGATATTGCGAAGACCTCGGCATACAAGTTTGCTACGCCTCCGTAGCTCATCCTGCCAGCAATGGGCAAGCCGAGAGAGCAAACGCAGAGATCCTTAAAGGACTCAAAACGCGCACTTATGAGCGTTTGAAAAAGCACGGAGCTAATTGGATCGAAGAGCTTCCGCCCACTCTATGGGCTAACAGGACTTCTCCAAGTCGGGCAACCGGAGAAACACCCTTCTTCCTGGTGTACGGAGCAGAAGCGATCCTTCCTCCGGAGATCACCCTGGGTTCCCTCCGAGTCCGGACCTTCGACGAAGCCGCGCAGGACCAGCTCCGGCGTGAAGACCTAGACCTCCTCGAGGAGGGAAGGTGCCAAGCAGCTGTTCGGAACGCCCGATACCGCCAAGCTCTACGGCGCTATCATCAGCGGCATGTACACAACCGACAGCTCGAGGAAGGCGATCTGGTGCTACGGAGAATACTATCCAGAGAAGGGCAAAACAAACTCTCCCCCGGCTGGGAAGGACCCTTCCGAGTGATCAAAGTATCCCGTCCCGGAAGCGTTCGCTTGGCTACCGAGGATGGGACACCTCTCCCAAATCCTTGGAACATCGAGCACCTCCGTAAGTTCTACACTTAATTCCACGGAGGTGAGTCTTAAGTAACTTGAAGTGTATGTTATAGAGTCATTGTACAGAGTCGGGTAGTTCCTCCGGGAGAGCAGCCGGACCTTTCCCGAAAGGTTTGAAGAGCTCATGCAACACTTGATACAGTCTCCGGACTAGAAGTGTGGCTAACTACCCAGGGTCAAACGAGAAACCAAACACACTTAGCCTGGTTGCGTACCCTAAGAGTGTACTTGTTTCCCCTGTACCCCGGACCTATAATGAAAGACATCTTCATGTGAAATAGACTCCACGTGCATTCATTTTTGCATAAGGCTCGACATTTTTTATTTTTCTCTTTCTTGTCTATAACAGAAATGTGCAATTCTTAAGAAGTTTTAGTTTAACCGGTTTATGTACGATTTGGGTTGAATTATCAGATTTTTTAGATTTAAATGTCGTCTGTGGCCAACTCGCCTGAAAGCCGCCAAGCCATTCTAGGGCCGGAGTGCGCTATCGACTTAGCCTGGTCAAGCACCCTAAGTACGCCACTCTACCTACACCCCGGCAGGCCAAAGTAAGGTGGGTCCATGGACAATTAGATCTAAAAGAAAAGACAATTCATCCAATCATACTAAAAATCGTGTTCAACTTGAAATTCTCTTGAGAATCGTAAGCCGCAACGAAGTTATAGATAAGGAACGAATTTTACTGTTTTTCTTGGCCTAAGTGTGCAGGAAGAATAAACCCAACATTGATGGAGAAAAATCGGAGTTAACCAAGCTCCGACTCCCACCGGCGTTAACTTGAAGATGGTGAGAAGACTCTATCACTAGAGTCTGTTGCCAGCAAGCCAGGCGTGGCAAGGGTCATTGCCGGAGCTACTAAGCTCCGACACCTTGAAGTATTAACTATCGACACTCAACGTGTTGGTAGGGCTATTGCCGGAGCTACTAAGCTCCGACGATGGGCAATGCCGGAGCTTCTAAGCTCCGACGACTTCAAGGGACCTTCACTATCGAAGACTTCGGACCTAAACTACACGAGTTCGAAGCAAATTTGTCTTCAACAAAACTCAACATCCTTTTGGTACATGTCCACAATCACATTGTGTACATCTACCAGGGGGCCAAGTGAAGACAAAGATGTTGAAGACAGAAAAATGAAATTCACGAAAAATTGGGGATTTCATTTCATCAGAAGACCGGAGATTACATCTGGGGACAAAGGATTACAAAATTGAGGAAGAAGAGAAGATACAAATAAAGGCTAAGAAAGATAGTCCTAGACCCTATGGAAGAACTCAGCGACCTTCTGGGCGACCTCCGACACGCTGGCTCGGGTAGCTTCGCCTTCTCCTTCAACGGGGCCTTCAAGCACCGGGTCCAGAGGGAATCGGGGGTTCCGGCTAGTGTAGCACGTCAACACATATTCTGTGACGTTCCTAGCCAGGGATTGCCCCTCGACCTCCAACTGGTCCGCGATGACGTCGCCCACCTTGGAGAGCTTGCCACCCGCAGCGCTCAACGCCTGCAATGCAAGGTCCGGCTCCGGCTCCGGATCATCCGGAAGCACGGGGCTGAAACCCATCGGCGCTAGCGCATCGTCGGCCTTGCTCAGGAACTCCCAAATTTGCAGGGAGTCCGTCTTCCTCAGGCCCTTCATTTCTTCCAGGGACCTCCGGGTCGCCGCCAGTTCTGAGTTCTCGCGGGAGAGGCGCTCAACTTCTTTGGCGTTTTGCTGAATCTTCGCAGCAACCCGCTTTTCGAGTCTCCCGAGCTCCTCCTCCCGGAGGTGGATCTTGTTCCGGCGGTCGACCAGGTCTTTCTCCCTAGCCTCTATTTTCTTCTCCCGGGCGATGAGGGCACACTCATACTCGTAGAGCTCCTGCCCTCGCACCCAGGTCTTCTCCTCCTCCTCGAGGCAGCGCTCTTCCAATTTTTTAGCGCGCTCCTCAAGGCCCTTGTCCGCCAGAGCTGTCTTCTCGGCGAGCTCTTCTTCACGGCGCAAGACGTCGTCCCGTAGTTCCAGGAGTTTTTGCTCCTCATCCTCGAGCCGCTTTTCCCTTCCCTCAAGCGCCTCTCGGCGCTTGATGAGTGCGGTACTGATGGCTTCGAGTTCATCGAACCGGGCGTTGGCCGCATCATTGGCAGCTTTAGCTTGGTCGTGGTACTCCCGGGATTTGGCGTCGAGGTTGTGAGTCATGCTCTCCCTCTCGTCCAGCATCTCACCCCAGAGCTCCAAGCGGACCTTCTCCCGCTTGATCCATTCCTTGTCCGCAGCGATCCTCGACTGCGCCAGCTTGGTTTCGAATTGGAGTCTATTACGCCACCTCCTAAGGGTTTGGCGCTCCTCTTCAAGAACCTTGCTGTCGTGGAAGAAGGCTAGTTGGACTTGGCGCAGACTGGAGCAAGCGTTGTCGATGGACATCGACAGCGAGATGGGCTCCGGACCTTCTGGGGTCTCCTCCGCTGGTTCCAGCGGGTCTTCATTTACAAAAATTGGGTCCCACTCTGCGAGAGCGGAACCCCGAGCTTCCAAGGCACTAGGGCCCTCCTCCGGGATGGCCTCAGTCGCCACTGAAGAAGGTCCCGCCACCAAATCTTCATTCGCCCCCTCAGGCTGGGGGCCGGCGACTTCGTTCAGGCACTCTGGCTCCGCCACGGGTACCATCGACGTCGTCGCCTCCAATGGCTCCGGCCGGGACGCTTCTTCTGAGGGGAGCTCAAGCTCCCCCGCCTCCACCACCACCGGCTCTGCAGCCGGCGCTCCAATAACTACCGGCCTTGCGACCGGAGCTTCAGAAGTAACCGGCTCAATTGCCGAAATCACTTCAACCTCCGGCTCGCACGCCGGGGCTTCAGCTGCCTCCGGCTCGACCGCCGAAGCTCCAGCATTTTCCGGCTCTGAAGCCGGGACCGCTACTTCCTCCGGCTCGACAGCCGGAGCATCTACTTCTGCAGCACCAGGGCCCGGAGCTTCAACCTCCGGAGCGGGTGCCGCTGGCGCATCTTCAATCCCGTGGTCCGGCGCTACCACGGGAACTTCTGGAGACGAGTCGAGGTCCATGACCACGACAGCCGGCGCCGGAGCTGTCGCAGCCTCCGCCTGGGGCGGCACCAGGGCTGGAGCAGAAGCCCTCGCAGCCTCAGACACTGTGGCTGAGGGCGGAGCTTCACTCCCCTTCTTGGGAACGCTGCAGATGAAGAATGAAGAAATTGAGCAAACAGATGCTATAATTAAAAGTTAATTGAGGTAAGCAAGAAAAATTACCTTGGGAGGCTCACGCACCAGCTTGCGCGAAACCTCTTTCCCGGACGTTCCGGGCTGGCCACGGTCGGCGTAGGAGCTCCGGGAGGACTCCCAGGACTTGCCGTAGCCGCGGGCGTTTCCCGGGTCGGAGCTCTCCTTGACCGAGAGGAACTCCTAGACCTGGAGGCCCTCATCGCTTCTCGAACCGGAGTCGCCTGTCCGGAGCTGGCACCTCCGGAGGGACCCATCACGGGGACAGCCGTACTCCGGGAGGATCCCACCGCCGGAACAGTAGCGCTCCGAAAAGACCCCACCACGGGGACAGACGCTACAGCAGCGGAGAATCCTCCTTCCTGAGGACGGGGAACTGGCGGGGAAGTAGCAAGCCCGACGGACCTCCCGTCAGCATGACGCAACTTCCTCTTCCGGCTCTCTGGCTCCTCCGCCAGCTCCTTGCCCTTGCCCGTGACCTCAGCTCTTGGCTGAGAGACAGGGGCGGAGCCGCCTTCCGACAACCCGTGGATCGCCAACGGGGCGGTCGATCTTCTCTCGACGACGCCAAGGTCGTCAAGCGCGGGCATCTTCCGCCGGAGCACCCTGCTGAACTCAACTTCCTCGTTCAGGGGGAGGAAAGCCGGTGGCGGAGTCAAGTACGCTCCGTCTACATCGATGCCGTGCTGGAATTTCTTGAGGTGAAACTCCAAGGACTTCCCCACCATGCTGGACTTCAACCCGGTTTCGACCCGGTCTTCGTCCATCACGCTGTTGAGGGCCCAGGCGAGCTTCTCCCTCCTCTTCAGCGGCGCCCACCTGTTCGACAGGAAGTTGCAGAACACCGCCTGGGGAGTCAATCCTCCCTCTACACATTGGCGGATCCTGGACAAGACGGGGTCGAAAGCTGCCGCCAGCACCGGAACTTCGCTCCACACCGACGTGTCAATGCCGGGCAGACCGTCTGGCAGTTCCAACCGCTCGTGCTCCTCCACCCGGACGACTACCCAATCTTTCTTCCAGTCATCCCACTTCCCGGAAGGGAACGACCGGAGGTACTTGAACGGGCACTTCTTGCGCTTCACAAAGTAGTAGAAGCCAAGGTACTCGTCACTTCGGCCGGTGGTTTGGACGGTGAAGAAAGTGCGGAAGAGCTCGATGCAGGGAGGAATGCCCACCCACATCTCGCAGAAGTGGACAAAGACGGATACAAGGAGAAGGGAGTGAGGGCCAAGGTGGTATAGCTGCAGACCATAGAAGTCCAGCAGCATCAAAAAGAAGGAAGAAAATGGTGGGATCAGCCCCACCATGGCATACGATGAAAAGTATACCATTTCGCCGGAGCGCTCCTTTTTAAAGGGAAGCTCTCCTCCGGTGCGGATTGAACGGTTGAAGAAGTCCGACGACCACCCCATGAGGGCTCGGACCTTCTTCAGATCGCTCTCCGTCTTCAAACGACTCTCACGCAGACCCAACTCCATCGCAGCACTGCTAGGCGAGAGAAGAGAAGCAAAGCACGAGTTGGGAGTTTGAGCGCAAGAACAGATGGAAAGTGTAAAGAACTCCCGACGGTGCGCTTTCCTTCTTAAGTAAGCCCTCGCAACGCTTGGATGGAAACTGCAGGGGAGTTGAGCATACTACTCAAGAATTCAACCCAGCCGATGACAAGAGGGCCCGGGACCACCCTGACGATCAAGTCGAGGCTCTTACCCAGGCGAACAGTTGTCATCACGAGGCGGGAGACCCAAAGGCGGCGGACTGACAAGGCGCGCGGAACCGATACGGTTTTCGTATCGGGAACCGACGACCTTCAATTGCGAGAGATCCGCACGTCAAAGATCTTATCTGCCGCCTGAGGTGCGCCACGCGTCGGGACTCAACCATAAAGCCCCGCCAAAGGCACCTCCTAAGACTCTTGAAGACCCAGTTCAAGAGTCACAAGTATGGACCCACCTCCGGCGGAACGACTTCATCCCGTTGGCCTTCCCCGGAGGTAGGTCCAGGGGGCCACTGTCGGTACCCTAAAAACCATACACCCCCTGAGGTTACAAAGATCTCAAGGGAAGGACATCAACTCAAATTGAAGACCCTCGGGGGCCCACTCGCCAGACGTGACCGGACCCGCTTCTCCAACATGGTTAACCTCTAGGTTGCCACGTGTACTGTCAGCCCAGAGCTATTACCCGCAAGGGTGAAGCTCCGGGCCAAGTACTGAAACGGCACCTCCAGAGGTAGCCCCCGACCGAGAGAAGCTCCGGACATGACACGTGCCAGGTCACCCCGGAGCTTCCCGCTTCTCCCAAGCAAGCTCCGGAGCTGCCACGTGTCCACACGACAGAGCTAGATGCTTAAAGCCTCCGGGAGACGTTGTAACGGCTCCGGATCTCCAAAGGACAGCCGCAGACTTCAAGATCCGATTAATTACCATTAATTCCACGTTAATGATAATTAATCGGACAGCCTTAACACCTGTAACGGCACTGTCGGAGCCGTTACAGGGTTATTAACAACAATTAATCTCGTGTATCAATACTAATAACCGCCAGGGCCACATGTCGGGCCAGGCTGACTTGTAACGGTTAGTCCTTGTACTATAAAAGGACAAACCGACGATACACAGGAGAGAACTCTCGAACACTCTGAAGCTCACAAGTTAATACAACAAACACACACCCGTGGAGTAGGGTATTACGCTCAGGCGGCCCGAACCACGTAAACCACCGTGTCACTCGTGTCCAAATCGCATTTCACTTTCTTAGATCTCCGCGCGCCCAGACCGAACCACAAACTCCTTTAAACACTTTTCATAGTGTTAGGGGATCTGCCGACTCCAACAGTCGACAACTACTATCTTATACTGCCTTCTTTTCCCCTCCCTTTATTCCCTTGACCTCTTTCCAACTCAGAGATGCAAATCTTATCATTCTAAATTCCACCACAATGTCAGTTCACACATACACTAAGCAGCATATCTTTTTTTTTAAAAAAAAATATATATTCGTTTTTGTATGTCAAAATACGAACAAAGAGATTTTATTAAAAAAATATAAAGAATAGGGGCCACCTGGCTGTCGGAGTAGCCAGCGTTAATTGTGCCGTAGAATCCAATGGGATTTGTTCAACGTCAGTGCCTGTTGCAGCCGGAGCACTCCATCCCTGTCTCCCTGGAGGCTGGGAGCAGTAGCCCGACATGCATGAGATTAGCATGGTTTCTGGTCTCTGCAACCGAGATTTCGTGTGTCACAGCTGTGCTTTTCTGCTCCCAGAGCCTGTCACAGAGCCCGCGCGCGCACAAACACTGGCACGGGACTGGGAGATCGATCACGAGTTTGCGGGCGCTAAAAGCCTGTACTATAGAGACAAGTAGACATTCGTAGCCCTGGTATGGTAGGTACGTAGTGGACCGGAGCAGTAGACATGATCATGGTACACGCCATCGCAGGCGGTCATGGCGGCTCCTCGCTCCGGAGCAAACGTGACAGGATTCGAAGGGTTTTGTCCAGACCTGCGCAATCTCTGAACCCGGGTCCCATCGGTTGGGAGCAGCTGATCATCACGGTTTCGGAAATAATGAGTAGTAATTGTTTCTCATTCACGATTCCGTTTAACGACTCTCTGCTTAATTAGGCTTAAGAAGAATAAATTCTCTCGTTGCTTGAATTGGACACCCATAACAGTGAATTATACTACTTGGGAACAAAGAAGTAATATAAAATGAATCAGAAAGGTATAGACGGAGTTGTTTTACTCGGTCTTGGACGGGCTATACCTAGAAAGGCATAAGACGGATTTGTTTTGAGACGGAACAAAAAAGATGAATAAAAACTGGTAAAAGTCACAATCGTCAACAGTATCAAGAACAAGGTACCCAGTCACCCGGATCCACACTTTTGACTAAGGACGGCATCACTCTTGAGTGCAAATCGCTCTTTATATTTGATATATATTCCTCTGCTTTTATCTAAACGAACGGCGTGTTCCTTTCCCAATCGATAACAGCAGCAAGCAAGCCAACAAACGCACGCACACATGTAATGGCTAACCACATGGATAATCTTCGCGAAAGTAAGAGATTTTTCAGGGCCTGGTAAGTGCCTATCTATTCGGTCGTGGGATCTCGGAGAATGTGATGCTTCCTTCTTCCTTGTGGTGTTCATCACGTTGCCCCTATAAACAAGTCACCTTTTCCGAGCGCTGGAGATGCCCATGAAGCAAACAGCCTCTCAAATCGTGATCTCGCGTAATCTATTGCAGGTTATTTTAATGTAAACATGTGACAGTTGATGTCTAGAAGCCTGTATTTAAAATCACGGAAGCTTTCGGTTTGCCTACGCTAATGCGATCCAATCCAAACATGACAATTTGGTTTGTTTCTTTTCATCTAATTCAGCGTTTAATACTCCAAATGACAGGGTCCCTGATGGTGGTTAGTTTAGTTTAAAATAACCAACAACATATCTAAGAAAAACAGTAGAGAGTACGCGTGTAGATAACATCCACTGTAAGAAGACCTGTTTTTAATGAAAACACACATAACATAAGCAGATCAGCGTATATACAATGAATCTCTGCAAATAATTTCCCCGCCCACTCCTTTGTTCCATTCTCCTTTTGGCTGTATGATGAGAGTGGAAACATTGCGAGATTTGTTCATTCGCACCCAGCTAGCAGCCACATCATGCTCCAAGGGACAGAGTCTGCTGCCTTGTCAAGTGAGTCCCATCATGGTCACTCATGGCAGTAATTATAACAGCAATTATGTGTGACGAAAAGCACCCAGCAGGCAAGCCTTCTTTGTTCTTTCTGAAAGCAAAGCTCAATGGAGGGCCAAAATTGATTTGTGAGCGTAAATTGGTGGCACGCGTTTAACGTCCCGTACGAAAAAATTGCTAGATAAAATGTTCATAATAAACAATTCCTCCATCACCAAAAGCTTATCGCTTTGTAGTTTATTTTAAAACTACAAAGCGACAAGTTTTTGAGGACGGAGGGACTACTATGACTTTTGAAATCTGATCGATATAGTAGTACTATCGTGGAACACAATGGCTAGCGAACCGGAGAAATTGCTCGGGTGCTCAGCAATAATTGGCTCATTGAATCTTTTAACCCTCTAATCAGCAGCACTAATCACGAAGATCTATTGGGCTGGTGGTAGTAGTACAAACAATCGGGTCGGCTCGGCTCGGCTCGGCTGCATGATGATGGTGCTGCATTTGTAGGGCACTCGGTCCAGACAGAAATCCGAAAAGGCTGCAGGCTGCTGCTGAGGCCATCGTCTGAGCCCGCGCGCTTTGATTATCCCTGATCCTTTTTAGACATGGCATGATGGCTAATGCCCCTGGTTAACTCAACCGGTCCCGATTTTAATACGCGCCTGGCCTGTCGTGGTGGCCGGTGGGTCGTAACACCGTCTTAGAATCAGCGCTAATGATCCGTTCCGTTGTACTATTGTGCTGGACCGGATCGCGAGGAGGCCGGAGCAAAGCGAGCAGGAGCTCTGCCTGTTTGTTTGTTTGTACTAATTGCATGGCTAGGCTGTAAAGATCGCGGAGCACGAGTGCGGGAGTGATTGGTTTCCTGTTGCTCTTGCTCCTCTCCCTCGGATGCGCGGACGGAAGGCCGAAGCGCGGCGGCATGATGCGGTTGGTTTCGGTGTCGGGGCGACGGAGATCTTATGATTTGTCGGGTCGGCGAGGGCGGACACGCCAGCGTGGACGACGCGTCGTCAGGCTGGTCCGACCTATGGATGGGTGGACGCGCGGCATCAAGGATCCGATACGTTCTCACTGTCCCTCTCTAAAAAAAATAGGATCCGATACGTGCTCCGGTGCGGCGATGAGAAGGATACGCGGCCATGATCCGACGCCGATGCGGCGAGCGAGTTAGTTCGATCGTGTTAGTTGCCGCCGTTGCATCGGCGGTTCGTTCGGTCGGTCGCACGCGCGCGCGTGCTGGTGCCACCACACGATCGCGTCGCGGTTTGTGCTCCTGGCACCGGAATCGTTGTTGTTGGTGGTTTCGTGCAAATGCGAAGAGAGTGCCCCCGCGCGCGCGCTGACTTGGGTTGGAGTTGGAACAGGCTGATACATTCTTTCAAACTCAACGGTCCGGTTCAGCAACAACAGTGAAAAAGCCTTTGAGCTGAGCAGGTCCAAGTCGACCAGGCTCAACTATAGTTTCATTCAACTTTATCGGGCTGGGTCCATGCGTCTAGACATAAGCCTCAGGCCCACTTGAAGCCTAACTGATCTGTCCTTGTTTGAACTTCGAAGTAGTTTGAACCCCAATCCTGTCTGATGTACGGCATCGCAAAAGCAGAGGTCGGCTACTGTGAAAGGCCTCCCGGTCGATAATGTGCTGTACCGCCGCGGGCTGTTGGTGGTGGGCTGGGACGTCTGACCTCCAACGGTGAGTGGGCTGGGCTGTTGGTGATGGGGCTGGGACGTCTCGTCACAAATCGCACAAGATCGACGGCACGGTCTGTCGCGTGCGGCTGTCACCGGGCAGATGGAAACGGAGCCCAACACTGCTGGAGCAGGCCCACCACACCACCGTTGAGTGGACTGGACCATGCATATTTCGAAGATGAATTAGCATCCGCTTTTTAAGAAACCAGAAGATAGGTAGATGCAGACCAACATGAACGGAACGGGTGGTAGTAAAGACAATGGCCCCGATGAACTTTTTACGTTCTGGACTCTGGAGGTAGCGTTGCAATGTTACGTCTAGATTTCTCGCTTGGCTGTTTGTCGTCTTATTTCGGTTGTTTTGACAAGCCACAGAGCTACTCAAGGAGCGACTGACCAGCAGCGGTGTACGCAGAGTTGGCCGTTTCAACAGTCCCAAACTCAAGTACTACTGCCAGTCTGCCACTGACAGGTGCATGCACTATAGATAAAAATAATAATGATTTCTCAGATACGTACTACAGTAATACCCATGCATCCAGACATCAAAGAACGAGGAAATTCACCAGGTGTCAGCTTGAGCGAGGCACAGCCGTCCATGGTAACCGATCAACGGCTTGGATGTCTCAAGATCCAGTGCGACCCGGCTGGAGCCAGGACCAAAGCTGCGTGCCGCAGTTGTAGCCAATGATCGGGACCGATGAGTGAGCGAAATTCCCGGGGTGCATTCACTTCTGCTGTTCACCGTGTCAGGCCCCGCTCCATCCGCTGCCTCTGCCACGACAATGAAACGGGTGCGCGCTACCTCCACCAGTGCCCGTTCGGCCTGATCTGGTCGCCCGGACACGGCCGGCCACGGTCCCCTGCCGTACTCTCCTCCGGGTTCGGCACCTCGCCGCCGAGCGAGCGGCGACGACGCCGAAAGCCGCAGCTGCGGCGCACGGATGCGCGCTCGCGAAGCCCGGTGACGGACACGAAATGTCTTTGGCCCTTGTTGTCCCGGAACGTGGTCGGTTAGGATGGAAACGCTTGTCGTGCGGTGCGCGGAGGTGGATGATGATTATAAGTACCTGGTTCCATCTGATTTCTGGTCTCCCTTTTCTGTAAAAACAGTGTCGCCCTGGTCGTACGCTCGTCGCAGTTCAGAGCGGCGGAGTTTCCTCCGTCACGAGCAGCCTGCTAGTACTGTGCTGCCCTTATTTTCGTACAGTATGCACTACGCAAGCTAGTTATTGAGCCTAGCTAGTTAAGGCCCTTATCGGATCATGCATCAAACGCTCGCGCGCAAACAAAAATAGAACTGCCCTCGGATGATTATGACCGCTGGTACGAACAAGGAGGTAAACAAACAAAACCACGACAGTAATTTTTCACCCGCAAACTCCGATGCAATCAGTTCAATCCACCACGACCAACAATCTGATGAATCACGGTAAACTGTCAGGCAATAAGATCCAGATGATTAAACTAAGTGGCCTAAAGTGCACAAAGCAGCACTGGGCGGTTGTTAGCACAGTACACTAGTGTACTACCTCCGCCCTTAATTCGAGTGTAAATGGCGCTTCTGACGGCCAGCATGGACTGCATCCGGTGCCGTGACGCAAGCCTCACAGGCCCTTTGAATTACTCGTGCCGGGACCCGGGAGGGAGGAGAAATTTTTTTGGCCACATGCAGCACTGTTACTTTGTCTGCACACACCACCAGCTGTCCCTGATTTGACGTATTATTCGGTCTCGGTTTCCTCACATCTTCTACTCCCTCCCTTATAAAATCTATGCTTTGCTGGCGTGTTCAAATTTATAGCATACTCTTTCTGACGCGCACAAATACACGGCAAAGCTATCGCTGTTCGTCTGCGTTTTTCAACAGCAGGACTAGCTGATGTTATGCGAAATCTACCGGTCCAAGCGCCGGCGGCGTCCCGTCGGTCTCCACAGAAGCGTACACCAGCCAAGGAGACGAACGTATCTCGAATCGAGCAAGCAGCTCGATCGACCTCGGCGGCCATCATTTCGGGTTACGCTTTTCGCGCTCTTTCTGGACGCCCATCGGAAGCCCGGCGGGCAGTAGCTAGCTCATCACGAGCACGGCAAATAACTTGCCTGTGAAACCCAGCGTACGCTCGTAGGGCTCGCAATAGATGCCTGACGGTGACGCAGCACGCATGCACTGCATGCGCCGCATCGCGCGCGTCTCATCAGCCCCATCGGCCCGTGCCCGTGGGCGACCGTCTTTTTTCAGGCGCAGATCGTGGAAACGTCACGTCGCCCGCAGCAATGATGCTCCGAAAAGGAAAAGTTTGGTGTGGCTGACGAGCCGCGACGATGGCAATCGGCAAGTAAGTAGACGAGCGGGAGAAAGCTTGAGAATCCGCGCTGCCATGCTGCCTGCAACCATGCAGACCAGCAGAGGGGCCATGGTCTAGCTCGGCCGCTATAGCTAGCTCGTCCATTGGATACAGACGTGCGTGTGCATCCAGCTCGGCGTGCATGTACGACATCGAGTTTTTGTCACTCGGATTGGTAATTTTGTGTAGCCTGGTCCCGGCAAATCTGATGGAATTATTTAGGCCAATTTCAAGAGCAGCGTTTATTCCTTTCTTCTGTTATCTTATCCTGATTCATGAGTATAGGTAGCACATGTATATAAATTGTATTTAAATAGAAGGTTTGGAACGCGCGCATACATGTTATGTTGTTAAGCATGTATGGAGGTCCTGCCAAAGAACTCCGCATATTACGAGTGGTGCCGTCTTGACCAATCCATCATGGGTTTGGAGCTAACGATCCCAACGAAATCTGCCGTATTCCCGCGGCAGGCACATCCGTACGCATGTGAGAATGGTAGGCCATCCATAACAGGTGGAATTGAAACTATTGGATTGTTCAAGTTTTACGGTATCATCTTCGTGTCGCTGGCCGCGGTGAATAACTGTAGTGTCACCGAGGAGATCAGAGACGTTGATACTAGCCAGGAGAGGGTATGTGAAGTCCTCTGGTGCATACCAGATTCAGAAAAAAATTATTGCGTCCATCGCTGATTACAGATCAAGCTTAAGTAGTGTAACATCTGTGATATGTTTTGCCACTAATTTGCTGAATCTAATGAGAGGTAATCTTGCTGTTATATTAGAAGTAACTACTGGAACGAGCCAAGTTCGCAGTGCGAGGGCTAGGCCAATACGCTCGTGACCACCTCTCCTTTACGCGGCCTTGTCCGTTTCTGCACCTCTCCATCCTTATATCGCTCGATGCCCTTGCTTGCTCCGTCCGTCTGTGTCCCGATCTCTCCACGTACGTTTAGCCATACCACAACGCACACACAGTACTCCTCTTCGCACCAACACGCCACCTAGCCAGCTCGCACAGTGAGTGCATTGCATTGCAGCTAGCCTGTGTGGAGGAGTGGATGGCGAGCGGCGCAGGGGAGCGCTTCCTGAGGCAGCTGAGCGTGAGCAACGACGACGGACAGGGGCCGGAGGAGGAGTATGGGGAGAGGCGGCGCGGGGGCTCCCGGCGGTGGTCGAAGAAGAGGGCCGCGGCGAGGGCCTACGGCGGCGCCGGCAGTGGCAAGCTGCAGGGGGAGGCGCAGAAGCGGGTGATGGTGCTGGTGGACGAGAGCTCCGGCGCCAAGCACGCCATGATGTGGGCGCTCACCCACGTCGCCAATAAGGGGGACTTCCTCACGCTGCTGCACGTCCTGCCGCAAGGCGGCGCCGGGGAGGAGGCCTCCTCCCTCGCCAACTCGCTCGGCACGCTCTGCAAGGCCTCCAGGCCCGAGGTAAAAACATCACGCATTTCTTGATTAATTACTAGTACAGCTTAGTCGAGTGGTTATGTGAGCAGTGCTTCTGTCATGTCTAGCTTTGGTTCTGACCTCCTTTTGGAGCATGTGCTTGGAGGCATGCTTAAGAGAATTACTTGCAGTTCATAATTAATCAAACAAGGAGTATCAGCAGTAGTGTACTTCATGGTTCATGTCTCAAGAGTCTCTGGTTCAGTGGCTCTTAGGTAACCTGAGAGGCTGGGAGGGTCACCTGAGAGAGAGAGACCTTGAGCTTTAGACTTTTGATTTGCTTATCTAGATCAGATCAGTGCTTTATGAATAAAGGGAGTCATAGCCCACTTTTATGCCTGTATGGATGGATCCAGGCACTCCAAAAGGGTATCAGACTTGATAAAGAAAACATCAGAACAGTACACAGCTGCGGCCCCTTGTTTGGTCCCCTTAGCAAAAATGCTAATAAAACCACAAATTTATGGAAAATCGTATTTATGTCTTTTTTGTTTGCTTCAGTCTAAAGTCATTATTTCAATGCTGCTGTGTAGCGGCAGCCTGCTCAAGTGTAACAGTAGTGCATCAACTATTCCTTTGTCCTGTAGCCTGTATGAGTATAAGGGATGATGATGGCTGATGCGAAATGGGGGTGTGAATGTTGGTAGGTGGAGATTGAGGCGCTTGTGATCCAAGGGCCCAAGCTGGCCACCGTCCTCAGCCAGGTGAAGAAGCTGGAGGCCTCCGTGCTGGTGCTGAGCCAGTGCAGGCCTTCTCCTTTCTGCTGGTTAAGCTGGTAAATGACTCACCAAACGCTGCTATCTACGAGCATCTTTATTCTACCCTGTTCTCTGCATACGTGTCGGAAATGGTAAACCAGCTGTGAGAATCATTCGTGATGTCAGACTGCAGTGTTTCATTTAACAATACGAAGTTCAGAGCCATTTTTTTATCTAGATCCCAACAGAGTACAGTATTGTACTAGAATCAGATTAAGCTTATCCTTTCAGTAAAAGAACTAAAAAAACCAGGTCAAGATCTTAGAGTGGACCGGTTAGCACTAGATTTACTTTCACGTTAGGGGTAGATCAGCACTGACTGTGGCCTTTTGTCTGTGAGTGATAGAAGAGCAGGCCTCGGTCCCAAGTGGTGGCCAAACTATTTCGCACGAATCCTTCGGTCACCACCATTCAACAACAGGATGTCAGGATCCATGCCTTTCGGGAAAATAACACTATAGGTTGCAGACCATGTGCCATCCATAAAACGCAGATGTTCCTTATCCTTGTAGATGCGCCTGTCCTAAATAAAGCAACAGCCGTGTAAATATAACCACCAACCATGAAAAATTACTGCTGCTGCTGCTACCGCGTCCACACTTCCGCTGAAGATTGAATAAGTGGAATATAAGTACTGTACTTCTTTTTCTCCAATTGTAATTTAATTTCCTTGTTTAAACAAATGCAAATGTCCTTTCTGTTATTATGATTTGCAGCTTTCTGCGGAGCAGCAGCGAGGAGTTCGTGGAGCAATGCATCAACCAGGCAGAGTGCCTGACGCTGGCTGTGAGGAAGCAGAGCAAAGGCATGGGCGGGTACCTCGTCAGCACCCGGTGGCAGAAGAACTTCTGGCTCCTGGCTTGACACGGCCATATTATAACCTGCTCCGTACTTAGTTACTGCATCTCATCATATTTTACTCGCATATATCTGCCCACTGTTCTCGCTGACGAGTGCAGTAGATCACAAAAACCCGTTCAGAGTTCCTGTGCCTTCCTCCCATTGTAAAGCCGAAATAACCTTACTAGATCTGACCCTCCTACAAGCCCGTATCTGCGGTGTATGGTTTGTCCTGCATTATCCTGTAATGCTGCGTAAATGAACGATTCTGCTGTGATGTATCCATGGTTTGGTAGAGTTCGTTGAGGTTTCTGTTTAGGGCCCGTTTGGATCCATCGAACTGCCCCTAATCGAATCACTTTCTGGAATGGGCCTGTTCGGCTCCGCCAAAAATTTAATTGTTAGATTCCGCCCATTTCCGACCGCTCAGACGGCGGAGGCCCGATTCATACTCCGAGCCTACGATCGTCCGTATTCACGTATTTCCTGAAAAAATATTCTACTTGAGTAGGGTACGGGTTTGATTGTCCGCAAAGGTTTTCTGGGCAACGGCTTGCTTGAAACTGGAGATGCGAAAACTGGAGCTGACGGTACAGGGTGCACTAAAAGCACTGGGGGCACCGTTTGATGTTCGTGGGGTTAGGTTAGGGAACAACCGAGCAGCAACTTTAAAGACCATTACTGCTAACGCCAGGTGACCATGCAGGTGTCACTGCGACCTATCATCCAGACCTCACGCTCCCAAAATTCTAATAAAATGCACATGGAATTGTAAGCGTTTGCAGCAGGCGTGTACTTAAAGCGGAGCAAAGCTCTCGTCGTAACATCTAAATTCTTCGACAAAAAATCTCGTCAACACGGCCATAGGGTGGCAACGTTGCGAGATCTCATCTCCATCACCTCAATCCAACATAAGCGATTCCTCGCGAGACCTAACAATGGTAATGCTATTCGTCGTGCCTTTGCCAGGGGCTTCTGACAACTCATGTCTCACGGAAGTCGGGTTAATATGGTAACGAAGGTCATACGATGCAACTCTACTCCTTCCGTTCGCCTGCCTCTCACACTCACAGGTAAACAAAAACGAAGCATGTCCTTTTCCTAGTAAATGTTGTTACCAGTACGCTGCCACCTTTCAGCATAGCAGCCATATTTATCAAGGTCGTCCTCGCAGCGACGGGCTCTCTGAATTCTGAACACAGAGAGAGCTGCACGCATTGGACAGGGACTCGAGGGCCATAACGTACCCGTTTAGCCTGCATTCCCAGAGGTAAAACCAGATATAGTAGCCTTACCGCAACTATACGGCAGATCAGAGGACCCCTACGAGTAAGCACCGTAACCAGTACTGTAAAAGCCAGCAGTGCAACTCAGCGTAACACATGACGCTGAATGGGCGGCATACAGTGGAGGCAAAAATCGTAGTGCCAGGTAACGGAAAGCACAGGAGTGAACACGTTCGAATTCAATTAAAAAATAGGCATTCTGAATGGTAACTTGGTGTTTGCAGTTAATTGCATGGAACAGAAAACAAAAGGGGTGTTCTGGTTTTTCTTTTTCTGCTGGTCACTATATTAAAGGAAACTACCTGCGTCTACGTCTCTTGGCACTTTCTTCTGTGAAGGATTCCCATTTACTATGGTCCAGCTTGCTGAGATCTTCTAGCTCTGCAATGGACAGCAGGTACTGTGTAAGCTTCGGCAGCTCTTGATCAGTGTCTCTGTTGGAATGGGCCACTTTGAATGGCCTGATCACAAGACCATTCTGTGGATTCATGACAAAATTTCGTCTTAGGTCATCAAACATGATCGTGTTCTTCTCATTGTAGTACTGCATATGGAAAAGGCAGGAGTATGAGCAAATAATAATCAAGTATCCATCAAAGATTCAGATTAAATTGTGATAAACCAACAGGTGTAAAGCAGTAACCTCAGGAAACTGCGTCCAAATGACACCAAGAGGCTTGCAGTCGAAGGTTTTCTTTCTACTTCGACTTTCAGATTGCACAGTTATCATCGCCAAATGATCCATAAGAGCTGTAATTTTGTACTGGGGATTACTAAGAACTCCTAGTTGCCCCATCTTCAGCTCCACCCATTTCATACTGCATCCAGGTGCAATGGTACATTCTTACCCTTATTTCACATCACAATGACAACCAATAACTTGTTAAGGCCTTGAGGGTTGCTGAAGACTTACCTAGTTGCTGACCATATTATGATGTCATACGCTGCATATGCAGCTGAGAGGAACTCGTGAAGATCTGCAAAGAAGATTACACACAACTTGAGTGATAGCACTCTGGAGAACATAACTTTAGCACGGTAAATGCCCTTACATGGACGCATGAGTTCCTGGGGATTTTCAGCCGGAGACCTATGGTCAAACAGAGTATAATCAATGTCTAAGACGAGCAGCTTCTTTCCTTTGCGGCATGGGTTCAACAGCTTGATCTAAAAGAAAAGGCAGCAGGATATGCATTACTTTCGATTCAATTTTAACGAGGTAGTAGAGCTCAAAATGTAACAATTTTACTGTAAAAACATGGGCTCCTCATTGAAACAGGTAAAGGGAAGGAAATACACCTGGAGTTATGATTCATCATTACTCAAGACAAACCGTTGCTCTGAGTTCAAATAATGCCACAAACAGGGAAAAAATCAGTGTCACTGATATTACTGTTAATCCATAAGCTAGGGAAAACCCATAGTGTTTTATAGAATCAACATGTTGAAACTTGAAAGCACTCGAGGGCTCAAGGCCGGACCCATCCACAAAATGCACAACTTCCAGAAAAGCCAAAGGGAGCAAGCACGTAGCAGGAAGGCACAATAAGAACAATATAAATAGGTGAACTCGTAAAAGCATGTACAATACAGAAGTATTTAGCAGGAAATGGAAGAGATAAAAAATTACACCTTATACTGACTTGCACGCCGTTTTAATTTTGTCTTGTATACATCTTTGTCCTTGATGGCAGTAAGTTCATTCTGCTCAAATTCCAAATCATCAAGTAGCTCCGGAGAATCTTCTTGGCCCACAAATATTTCTTCTTCAACAGTGCTGAAATTAAGAGCTGACAAATTAAAAATAACAAACAAAAACTACAGGGAAATGCAGGGTCAGCTGGTGCCTTCCGAATATTGGGATGAATCTCAACTGACTAAAAGTCAATAGTTTGAAAGAAGCCTATCATTTGAGATATAGCATCATGATAAAAGGGATTATTAGAACGAGGAAATAGATAATGGTCCATTTCACATTGATATTATGAGAGAGACTATTGTGGTACAAGGCTAGCTATGAGCAGAGGATCAGTTCAAAGCAGATACTGTAAGATTTTACATCCACAAAATAAAAAATCAGAGTGGTATTTCCAAATGTTTACAAGCTATACAACCCCACGGTATATGCTATGCTACAGACAAAATTCACATAATACGGAATGTTAATATTCCTACAGCATCATAAGAATGCTTTCACTCAATACCAATGCAAACTTAATATGTATTCCAGTGTATAATACTAGAATGGCTATGAACCCAATATCACCTACTCCCTCCGTCCCGGAAAACTTGTCGCTTTGTAGTTCAAAAATGAACTACAAAGTGACAAGTTTTCCGGGACGGAGGGAGTATATTAAGAGAAGTTGAAAAAAAACAATGGGTCGTGTGTTCATAATTCAATAAGCAAATATTTAAATTCCATAAGGTGCAGGGCCAAGATGCAACTTTAACATAAACATAATTCAATAAGCAATTATTTAAATTCCAAGATTTGGCAGATTTGACCACGATCTCCGCCAAAGTGGCCCACCCCGATCAATTCCCAGCTGAAACCCAACATCCAATTCTGCGCTGACGAGTTGTTAGGGTTTTAAGGAGGAAGGGGGTTGGAGGACTGCGCCGCTTACCCGACCATGGTGATCTTGCCGTTGGGCTTGAAGGGGATGGCGGAGAGGAGAGTAGAGTCGGGCAGGTTCTTGAACATGACCTTGGGGTAGAGCAGCGTCTGCCGCTTGGGGAGTACCCCGGTGACCTCGCAGATGCGGAGCTTGAGCTCCCCGAGGGTGTCGTCCCCGACCATCCTCACCGACTGCTCCTGCCCGCGCCACTTCACCACCAGCGTCATCTCCTCCGGCGGCGCCGCCTCCGCCACCGCGCACAGCGGCGCCGACGAGGACGAGGCCGCGTCCGCCATGGGGTTCGGCTGCACGGAGAGAAGGGAAGTCGTCTGAAGAAGAGAGGAGGGTTTGGTTTGTCTGGACTGTAGAGAGAGACCGAGGGAGGAGGAAATGGCCAAAGGGGGGGGGGGGGGGGGGGGGGGGGGTGAATTACGCGGCTTGGTATGCGGAATACGTAAGCAGGTTCCGAAGGCCGGTAAAAGGTATACGTGAAATGGATTCGAAAGCGTAAACATCGTACCGGGCCTGAGAGAAAAGGAAAGGCTCGTTTGATCACAGACGCTGCGTACCATAGACTTTGACACAGGCCCAGTGATGCCATTGAAGTGAGCTCATTATTACGTTCTGCTCAAACCCGATTAGCACTCGTCTACACCAATTATGCTCAATTGAGGTTTGATTTATCCCTAAAAATCAAACAAATACTTTCACACAGTTACGCGGGAAATGGGAAACGGCTTAGCAGAAAAAATTGGATAACTTAATTGGAACCAATTTTGTCACCAAAGTGTGTGGATTGTTTCAAAAAAGTATCCCTTTTTGTTAAACGGGTCTTGAAAAAGTATTTTCCGAAGACGGCCTGGTAGTTGTTGCAGCTAAGATTAGCCAGAGTGTTCACCCCATCACCTGCCATCCACTCTTAGCTACATCCATAAAGCAGTGTCGTACTATGATAACATAACATAATGGCGATTTTTTTTCGAACCCGAGACATAATGGTGATTTTATCAGAGCATCCATAATAGATTGGCCAAGCCGTTTCTTTACTCTGAGCGTCCGTAGCGGATACATATATACTCCCTCGTCTCCATTTTTTTTTAAACTACAAAGCGATAAATTTATGGGATGGAGGAAAGTACTAACCAAATGTCACGAGTATACACCCTCCGTCCCAACTTATCGCTTTGTAGTTCATTTTGAACTACAAAACGACAAGTTTATGAGGACGGAAGGAGTATTATACACTAGTCAATGTCGGATGATTTAGCACACATAAGCAGGGCCCAGAACATGATTGCTCCCTGCTAATGCTATCCACTAACATAAGCCTCTCAGTAGGGACCGATGACATAAGAGATAAGACTGTATGTGTACCTATATAACTTTGTTCCTTTTATAGATTACTTGTAACAACGTCAAATCAGCTGTCCTAATGTTATACGGACAACATCAGAGAACTCTTATCTTTAGGTGTTTTTCACCCGAAAAAAAATAGAGCTCCTTTAGAATTTTGGAGGACCTATGAAGAACGGCTGATAGGTAACTCTCCCCATCTGCCGACACTTCAGTGATACAATTAAGGTTAGTCAGGTCGTTTCACCGGTTGCAACAATGACGTGAAGGAGAACTAAAACAAGAAAATGAAGGGACGGAATGATTATGCTAGTTTACCAAATCACCATGGAGCTGACGCGTCAGCTATGATTTGGTCACCAGTCATGCCAAGCTGTCAGCGTATTGTTCTATAATCCTATTCGTTTGCTGCCGTAATGACGTAATGGGGAATCTAATCACGCTATCCTCTTATCTCCCAGCATGAAATGTCATTGTCAATTAGCCTTGCTCTAAGCACACCCTTTGCTAGGTACGCATATTGAGAAGAAAAAAAGGCATCCGCTGCTCATACAGTTTCCAATAGGAAATAAAAGGACGAGATCAAGGAATCAAAATAGGGAAGCATATCTTTAAAATACCATACATGAACTTAGCAAAATTTTAGAGTCTTAATTCCGCTTTCATCACCTTGCTACCAAAAACTACTGGCTAAGGATTTTTGACCCTTAGGGTGTGTTTGGTTCGAGAGATGTAGTGGAACGGGACGGGAAGATCCCACTTTTCTGTTGTTTGGTTTGTAGACATGTGGGATGGAGTCATCCCTCAAAAGAGAATATTACATCCAGATGCGGGATGAAACCATCTCACCAAAAACATGGGGACGGATCCGTCCCACATCTGTGGAGACAGGCGCGCGGCCTTTCAGAAGTACTCATACTCACATGTCTCTGTCCCATCCTTTCATTCAAACAAGAGATGGGATCATTCCGTCCCACACAATCCCACAAAACAAACAAGAAACAGAGATCGTCCCATCCCTCTAGACAAACAGAAAACGGGTCCATCCCATCCCTAAAAAATGGGATGGATCCATCCCATCCCACTTTGACTCTGTCGACTGTTGGAGTCGGCAGATCCCCTGACACTACGAAAGTGTTGAAGGAGTTTGTGGTTCGGTTTTGGGCGCACGGAGACTCAAGAAGGTATTATGCGATTGGACACAAGTGACACAGTAGTTTACGTGGTTCGGGCCGCCTGAGCGTAATACCCTATTCCACGGGTGTGTGTGTGTGTGTTGTATTAACTCGTCAGCTTCAGAGTGTTCGAGAGTTCTCCACCCGTGTATCGTCGGTTTGTCCTTTTATAGCACAAGGACAAACCGTTACAAGTCAGCCTGGCCCGACATGTGGCCCTGGCGGTTACTAGTATTGATACACGAGATTAATTGTTGTTAATAACCCTGTAACGGCTCCGACAGTGCCGTTACAGGTGTTAAGACCGTCCTGATTAAGTATCATTAATGTGGAATTAATGATAATTAATCGGGTCTTGAAGTCCGCGGTCGTCCTTTGAAGATCCGGTGCCGTTACAACGTCTTTCGGAGGTTTGAAGTGGTCAGCTCCGACGTGTGGACACGTGGCAGCACCGGAGCTTGCTTGGGGGAAGCGGGAAGCTCCGGGGGTGGCCTGGCACGTGTCAGGTCCGGAGCTTCTCTCGGTCAGGGGTTACCTCCGAAGGTGCCGTTTCAGTACCTAGCCCGGAGCTTCACCCTTGCGGGTAATAGCTCTGGTCTAACAGTACACGTGGCAACCTAGGGGCTAACCATGTTGGAGAAGCGGGTCCGGTTACGTCTGGCGAGTGGGCCCCCGAGGGTCTTCAATTTGAGTAGATGTCTTTTCCTTGAGATCTTTGTAACCTCAGGGAGTGTATGGTTTTTAGGGTACCGACAGTGGCCCCCTGGACCTACCTCCGGGGAAGGCCAATGGGATGAAGTCATTCCGCCGGAGGTGGGTCCACACTTGCGACTCTTGAACTGGGTCTTCAAGGGTCTTCGGAGGTGCCTTTGGCGGGGCTTTACGGTTAAGTCCCGACGCGTGGCGCACCTCAGGCGGCAAATAAGATCTTTGACGTGCGGATCTCTCGCAATTGAAGGTCGCCGGTTCCCGATACGAAAACCGTATCGGTTCCGCGCGCCTTGTCAGTCCGCCGCCTTTGGGTTTCCCGCCTCGTGATGACAACTGTTCGCCTGGGTAAGAACCTCGACTTGATCGTCAGGGTGGTCCCGGGCCCTCTTGTCATCGGCTGGGTTGAATTCTTGAGTAGTATCCTTGACTCCCCTGCAGTTTCCATCCAAGCGTTGCGAGGGCTTACTTAAGAAGGAAAGCGCACCGTCGGGAGTTCTTTACGCTTTCCATCTGTTCTTGCGCTCAAACTCCCAACTCGTGCTTTGCTCCTCTTCTCTTGCCTAGTTGTGCTGCGATGGAGTTGGGTCTGCGTGAGAGTCGTTTGAAGACGGAGAGCGATCTGAAGAAGGTCCGAGCCCTCATGGGGTGGTCGTCGGACTTCTTCAACCGTTCGGTCCGCGCCGGCGGAGAGCTTCCCTTTAAAAAGGAGCACTCCGGTGAGATGGTGTACTTTTCATCGTACGCCATGGTGGGGCTGATCCCACCGTTTTCTTCCATCTTCTTGATGCTGCTGGACTTTTATGGTCTGCAGCTATACCACCTTGGCCCTCACTCCATCCTCCTTGTGTCCATCTTTGGCCACTTCTGCGAGATGTGGGTGGGCATCCCTCCCTGCATCGATGTAGGGATCGAATGCCCAAGAGGGGGGGGTGAATTGGGCTACTTCAAATTTTAAGTCAATTTAAAACTTAAGTGAAATCTAATTCTCTAAGCAAGCCAACAGTGCAATTAAGAGAATTAAGTGCGGAATTGAGAATTGCGTAATCGTAAAGGAGTAGGGAGGAGGAATGCAAACGCTCGAAGACACGGGGACACGTCGATTTTTCCCGTGGTTCGGTGAGATCACTAGGATCCACCTACGTCCACGTTGTGGCACCCACCTAAGGGTATCGCCACTCCCAAGTCACGAGACGAGGGAATCCACTAACTTCCTCCGTTCGCCATCCTTGGCAAGGTGGAGCTCAAGCCTTGTACAACTTCGATCCTCCGGGCTTCCACAATGGTCTCGGCAAGCTCCGGAGCGATCTCTTCACTCTCCTCTTGATACAAGGTGAGTGCAATCACCAAGAATGCACTTTCTCACGGCTCTCCCTACTCTAGAGTCTCCACTCACCCAGAGAGGACGCACACAAGCTTAACTCTAAGAGGAACTAGCCTATATCTTGAGGTGTGAAAGGGTTACAAGAGTGTGAAAATGAGTATTCTAAGTCTTGGACACTTGGGGAATGTGTAGTGGTGCTCTTGTTGTTCAGCCTTGACGAAATGACTGGTGGGAGGGGGTTAAATACTCAGCCCAACCGAATTAGCCGTTGGAAAAGTGGGCTGATTACTTTTTCTGTGTACATCGGATGATCCGATGACCCCCTTTTATGAGCATCGGTCTAATTTTGATTAGCTGACGTCATTCTGTCAGAAATGACCGTTATTAGACCGATGCTTCACCTTCTTCAACACCGGAGGATCCGATGAATAGATCTTCAGTCTGGTTGAGCTGATAATTTGCTTCTGTTGTAATCGACCGATGTGCATCTGCCTTCAACATCGGATGATCCGGTGTTCAGTCCTTCAGAACACTTCAGAAAATTTGCTTACTGTTGTATTCATCCGATGTTCACTTGATCCACATCGGATGATCCGGTGTGTTCTTCATTCTGAGGTCTTCTTCTTCTGTTGAGTCCAAATCGACCGATGCAGTCATTCTTCAGATCACCGGATGATCCGGTGTGTACAATTTGTTTCCTTCGAGTTGAGTTGGACTGATCTTTTGGATTTTGGACTTGTGACCTCTTGAACACTTGTTTGTATGGCTCTTCTGATGGATATGAATCTTCTTGTGTTGCCAATTTTGATAAGGTTGTGTCGTTGTATGAGTTCCTCATTTGTTTCCGATTTAACCCCTTAGGTTAGTTCGTTGAGGGGTCTCCTTTTGCACCCAATGAGCAGAAGATGACATTTATGAGTGATTGATCGACGTTTGATTCATTGTACATGAAACCTCGCATCCACAGACTCATTAGTAGTAAATAACGGTTGTCATTAATCACCGAAACCGTACCTCGTGGGGGCCTAGATGCTTTCAATCTCCCCCTTTTTGGTGATTGATGACAACACAACGAGTAGAGCATAAAAGTAATGGAACTTGAAACGCAAACGCAATGCTCATAAAGAAATGTAATCGGAACAACATGCAACACAAGGAGCTCGAAGGCTCAAACAGTGATCAAATATAAATCATAAGAGGAAAGTAGCATACTGAATTACAAATAGTAGCAAATGATAATAATCAAGTTTCAAATAGAAGCAAATAACAAGTCTGAAAGCAAAAAGATAACTAGCACTCCCCCTAAGCCCAAGACACTCCCCCTAACTCTAACTCTTCTCCCCCTTTGGCATCAAGACACCAAAAAGGGAAGAGGAGTACCTAGGACTCCGGAGCTCTCGGGGCGACGGTGAAGCGGACGACGTCGGCGGTGTCGGAGCTGCTCGAGGTAGACGTCGCCGGAGCTGGTGCTGGAGCGGGAGGAGCCGGAGGTGCTGACGTGGCTGGAGCTGGAGCTGCTGGAGGGTCCGCTGGAGCTGGAACTGCTGGTGGAGAAAGCACGGCCGGGAGAGGCGAGAACTGGAACGGCACCGTCGAAGCCAGCAGTGGAGACATGCTGTAGCTCGGGATCGGCGACGCCGGTGCTGGAACTGAAGCTGGAGCCAGAGGAGGTGCTGCTGGAGGCTGACTAAGACCTGTGTGCTGTGGCGGAAGGGCTATCCCGGTCTGCTGGTAGAGGTTGGTGATCAACCCCAGGATACCCATCATCGCCTGCTGGGTCTGTTGCTGCTGGTCCAGTGTCCTCCGGTGCATCTCAGTCTCCGCTGCCACTGCAAGCTGCCTCCAGTCCAAGTGGTTGTGCTGAAAAAGCTTGTGCCCCCAGCGCTTGTAGGTCTCATAGAGAGACGCCTGGGTGACAGTCCAGAAGCGACTGTCAACAAGCAGCTCTCGGGGCTGTGGGAACCACTCCTCAAGAAGAACACTCCATCTGAGCTTACGGAGTTGCTTCGCCTTCATCTTCCGGTAGTCCACAAGGCAAACTCCTTCACTGACCCGGACGGCCGTGTCCATCTCATTGATGGCCCACTCAATCTCCCTGTCCTCACGACGGTCGGCAGCCGTCGGTCTCGGACGAGGAGCAGCCTCGGTGTGACCCCCACGCGTCCGGGCTGAGCGCCGGCGGACGAGGGGCTCAACGGGCTCCTCTTCAGCATCGGAGTCATTGACCACGGGAGGCGGTCTCGGACGGGCCTCACGGATCCTCAAGGAACCCCCACGGCCGCGCTCACGCTCCTCGGCGGCGCGAGCGGCCATCAAGGCCTTCTTCTCATCCTTCGATAATTTCCGCTTCTTCGCGGCGGGCTCCTCGATAGCCTTGCCTTTGCCTTTGCGATCACGGGCCATCTTCAAGAAATTCGAGAGCAAGGGTTAGCGAAAAGATGACGGGAACAATGAAGGACGTCGCGCTGCACGGAACAAACCTCGTCGACGAAAAGACACGAGATCGATGAAAGGCGACGAACGACGACGATCGATGGCTCGGGCGAGAAACCCTAGCAGGGAGAACTGCCGGCGGTGGAGGCTGGTGAAGGAGGTGGTGGCGGCGACTAGAGGAGAAGCGGCGGCGGCGCCCTGGAGGGGCGGCGGCGGCGGCGCGTGGCAGGGGATGGCGGCGGCGTCCGGCGGCGGCGCTGCAGGCGAGGGAGAGGCGGCGGCGCGTGGAGAGGCGGTGGTCGGCGGCGGCGGGAGCACGGGGTGTCGGGGAGAGAAAAGGTCGGGTCGGCGCGCGAGTTTAAATAGTGGGGCCCAAACCCTAGCCGTTTTTCAAACACCGGATGGACCGATGATATATGCAGTGAACATCGGTCAATTGCAACAGTAAGGATATTCAAGAATTGCTGTTGCCATCGGATGAACCGATGATTAGGGTATTGAACATCGGTCGAATATCACAGTAAGGGTGTTCAACCGAGTGATATTGACACCGGATGATCCGACGTTAGAGGGAGGTAGACATCGGTTGAATGGATCACAGCTCCAGAAGAGTGAACATCGGATGGACCGATGTTTTCCAGGATGAACGCGTCGGATCATTTGAGGTTCTGACAGAGTTGGGCTTTGAGGATTGAACACCTATTTGACCGATGAGGGATTTCACGGGGCATCGGATAATCCGATGACAACAGAACGAAAACATCCCATATATGTCCTTCGACCGAACAAACAATTTGAGGAGAAACACATGTCTTAGGACTTTTTGGGCAACTCCTTACCCCTCAAGAAGCTAATATGCCAATAACTTGGCTAGTCCTTAATGCAAATGGAACACCAAGAAAAATGGAGGAAAAAAATATCCAAATAAAATGTAAGGCCCATGCTTTGTGAGGTAGAGTATGAAGACTACTAACTCAATGAAGCATGTTCCTCTAGGCATTAACGTACCTAACATTTTGTTCTTTCCACCTTATATGAGTTGAGATATTGTATTTCAAACAAGTCTCCTTCTCATGAGGTGGGTTCCCCTTTGTGACAATCTACCGTATGCAATGTCAAACAAGATAATGCAAAATATTAGATGAATGCAAGTCTATATGACAGGAATCATGCAAGGCATAAAATAAATCTATCTTGCCAAGTTTAAACCTGCCAAAGGCTTACTCAGGGAAAACTATTTCTAGCTCGCCCCTATCCTTTGGGAGTTAGGCAAGACCTATATGACATGCAACCTTACATGAACATGGCAATTTACATGACGTTAGATGCATCTAGCACATTTAACTCACTTCTAAGCCTAGAAAAAGTTTTCTCATCAAGTGGTTTGGTGAAGATATCCGCCAATTGTTCTTCGGACCTAACACCTTGCAAAGAGATTTCTCCCTTAGCCTCATGGTCCCGCAAGAAGTGATGGCGAATATCAATGTGCTTAGTGCGGGAGTGTTGAACGGGGTTTCTAGCTATCTTAACCGCACTTTCATTGTCACAAAGGAGAGGCACACAACCAAAGTTAATTCCAAAGTCCAAGAGGGTTTGCTTCATATATAGGATTTGGGCACAACATGCACCGGCCGCTATATACTCCGCCTCCGCGGTGGACAAAGCCACGGAATTTTGCTTCTTGCTCGACCAAGAAACTAGGGAACGCCCAAGTAAGTGGCAACCCCCGGAGGTACTCTTGCGGTCTACACGGCATCCGGCAAAGTCCGAATCCGAGTAACCTAAGAGATGAAAACTAGCGTTCTTGGGGTACCACAAACCTACACTTGGGGTATGCTTGAGATACCGAAGTATCCTAAAGACCGCCTTCTTGTGCGATTCTTTAGGTGCCGCTTGAAAGCGAGCACACAAGCACACACTAAACATAATATCGGGCCTAGATGCGGTAAGATATAGCAATGAACCAATCATGGAACGGTAATGAGATTGATCAATAGATTTACCGTCCATGTCCGCGTCGAGATGACAATTTGTCGCCATGGGAGTGCTTCTTGAGCTACAATCTCCCATCTCAAATTTCTTCAAGAGGTCCTTAGTGTACTTCTCTTGATGGATGAAGGTCCCCTCTTGAAGTTGCTTGATTTGAAATCCTAGGAAGAAGTTGAGCTCTCCAATCATTGACATCTCGAATTCCCTAGACATCATTTTGCCAAACTCGTGGCTAAGAGCTTTGTTAGTTGAGCCAAAAATAATATCATCGACATAAATTTGACAAAGAAATAAGTCTCCGTCGATGTCCTTGGTGAAGAGCGTAGTGTCCACCCTCCCAATCTTGAAACCTTGCATGACGAGGAAGTCCCTTAAGCGCTCGTACCATGCCCTTGGAGCTTGCTTGAGTCCATAGAGTGCTTTGTTTAGCCTATAGACATGGTTAGGGTTTCTTGGGTCCTCAAACCCGGGAGGTTGCTCAACAAACACAAGTTCATTAATATAGCCATTGAGAAATGCACTCTTAACATCCATTTGATAAAGCATGATATTATGATGAGAAGCAAAAGCAAGGAGTATGCGGATAGCTTCTAACCGTGCTACCGGGGCGAATGTCTCCCCAAAATCCAAACCTTCAACTTGAGCAAATCCCTTCGCCACAAGCCTAGCTTTGTTGCGGACCACCACGCCATTCTCATCTTGCTTGTTGCGGTAGACCCACTTCGTTCCAATCACATTCTTGTCCTTGGGTCGCTCCTCCAACACCCAAACTTCATTGCGGGTGAAGTTGTTGAGTTCCTCTTGCATAGCCATCACCCAATTGGAGTCTTGGAGAGCTTCCTCAATGCTTTTGGGTTCTACACACGACACAAAAGAGTAGTGCTCACAAAAGATGCAACATGACGTGAACGAGTACTTACTCCCCGTGAAGGACTTCCAATGATTTGATCCATTGGATGTGCCTTGGAGATGCGCCCATGTCTCATCAACGGTTGTGAGTCACTTGGTGGTGGTGAAGCATCTTGCTCGTCTTGTGGTTGGACTTCATCTTGGACTTCATCTTCTTCTTGGTGTTGTGGGGCTTGTTGGTCTTGCATAGGCAATGGATCATCTTTGTCTTCTTCTTCATCCACTTGAGGCGCCATGGAGGTGTTGATGTTCGGACTTGAAGCTCCCCCTTGATCATGGCTCTCCTCAACTTCGGGCTTGATGTCTCCTATGGTCATGTTCTTCATAGCTTCTCGTAGAGGCTCATCATCTATATCATCATGACCAAAACTTTCCTCTTGGGAGCCATTAGTCTCATCAAACTCAACGTCACAACTTTCTTCAACTAACCCGGAGGTTTGGTTGAATACTCGATATGCCTTTGAGTTTGACGCATAACCAAGGAAAATACCAACATCGCACCTTCTTTCAAACTTACCAAGTCTTTTCTTGCGGTAGATGTAGCACTTGCATCCGAAGACCCGGAAGTAGGAGATGTTGGGCTTTCTCCCAATGAGGAGCTCGTAGGGAGTCTTTTGGAGAAGTCGATGAAGGTAGACTCTATTTGCGGCATGGCATGCCGTGTTGATCGCTTCCGCCCAAAACTTCTCCGACGTCCCATAATCATCAAGCATAGCTCTCGCGAGGGTGATTAGTGTCTTGTTCTTTCTCTCAACAACACCGTTTTGTTGAGGGGTGTATGTAGCCGAAAATTCGTGCTTGACTCCTTCACGGTCACACCACTCCCCAATATTGTAGTTCTTGAACTCGGTGCCGTTGTCACTCCGGACCTTGATGATGGGAAGTTGGAATTCCCGTTGAGCTCGTTTTGCAAAGGTCTTGAAGACTTCCGGGGTTTCACCCTTGTCACCTAAAAACAAAGTCCAAGCATAGCGAGAGTAATCATCAACAATAACGAGACAATAGAGATTACCGCCAAGGCTTTGGTAGGTGGACGGTCCGAAGAGGTCCATGTGAAGTAGTTCGAGCGGCTTGGAGGTAGACACCATTGTCTTCATCGGATGGTGCGAAGCCACTTGCTTCCCGGCTTGACATGCGCTACATAGCTTGTTCTTTTCAAACGTCACGTCCTTTACGCCGGTCACCATCCCTAGCTTGAAGGACTTCTTGAGCTTGCTCATTCCTATGTGAGCAATCCTCCGATGCCATAGCCACCCCAAACTTGTCTTGGTGAAAAGACAAGTGGTTAGGCTTGCGCTCTTGTTGGAGAAGTCCACCAAATATAGATGACCATGCCTAAAGCCTTTGAATATTAGCTCTTTACTAGCTACACTAGACACCACAACACCATCTTTGTCAAATGTGCACGTTAGTCCAAGATCACAAAGTTGAGCAATAGAGAGCAAATTAAAGCTAAGAGACTTAACGTAAAGCACATTCGAAATGGACAAGTCATTAGAAATTGCAATTTTACCTAAACCAATTACCTTCCCCTTTGAGTTATCACCAAAGGTGACTTGTTCATGATTGCCGGGGTCTTCTATGGAGGTGAACATACCATCATTGCCGGTCATGTGTTGAGTGCACCCACTATCGAGTACCCAATGTTTTCCTCCGGCTTTGTAGTTCACCTACACACATGAAGTTAGTTTTTGAGTTTAGGAACCCAAGCCAACTTAGGTCCTTGTATGTGTGATACAAGTGATTTTGGGACCCAAAGTTGCTTGGGGAGCTTCCCCTTCATGCCCTTGATGTTTTTGCCAATGAACTTCGCCTTCACCTTTCCACCTACTTTGCTCAATAGATAGTGACAATCATTGAAAGTAGATGAATAGTTAGGAGGTAATTTTGGAGAAGGACGAGTGGGAAGAGGGCACTCCCTAGTGTGATGTCCGGTGACCTCACAATGTTGGCAATAGGATCCCACTTCCTTGATGAAGCTTGTCCTAAGCTCCGGTGAGGGCACCTTCCATTTGTTGGGCGTAGGGAAGGTCCCAAGTCCCCTTTTGTTGAAGCCTTTAGCTTGTTGGAAGAGGATCTCCTTGTGCTTGTCCTCTCCCTTGGAAAGTCTAGCCACACTAGTGCGGAGACTTTCGATCTCGTCCATTAGCTCCTTCTCCCTATTAGCTTTCAATGGCAAAGACTCATGCAAATTGTTAGTGGCATGTGAACTAGCGGGTGTTTTGCCATCAAGACTTTCTTTCTTCAAGTTATTCAATTTTAGTTCCATTGCTTCATAGGAAAGACTAAGTGTCTCATGCTCTTGAACTAACTCGTTATGCTTAGCCAATAGTGCCGAGTTAGCTAAGTCAAGCTCATGGAATTCAAGCTTGATTTGAGCCTTCTCCTCCTCGATTTGCTTGACATGTGACTTGAGCGTTTCATGCTCATTAAGTATGGTGACATACTTGTCTTGCAAATCGAGGTTGGCACCCTCTAGCTTAGCGCGAGTTAGCTCAAGTGCCTTAACCTTAGCCTTTTCCCTTTTGATAATGGCATGATATTCATTAATCATAGATGCTAGTTCATCGGGAGAAAGTTCATCATCACTTGAGTCATCACATACCTTTGTGTTATCTTTCGCCATGAGGCACATAGGCGGTGGAGGAAGGGGTGAGTCATCCTTGTTGACGATAGCGAGGCTTGCCAAGTTTTCTTCCTCATCTTCACTATCATCACTTGTTTCTTCATCGGTGACCCACTCATTTGCTTCGCACATGAAGACCTTTTGAGGTCCTCTTCTCTTCTTTGGAAAGAGCTTGGTCTTCTTGCCTTTGTCAAGTTTCTTCTTTCCAAAGGTGCGCTTGGGCTTTGCATCTTCATCATCATCACTCTCTTCTAGCTTGCGATGCTTGCCCTTGTCCTTCCTCTTGTCCGGTCTTGGACAATCATATGATATGTGGCCTTGATTGCCACAATTGTAGCACGTCTTGTTTTCATCTTTCCTTGGCAAGAAGGCTTTCTTCTTGGGATCAAACGAGTATCCCTTCTTGGCAATCTTTGAGTTGAGACGTGAAAACTTCCTCATCATCAATGCAAGCTCATCATCATCATCATCTTCACTTGTAGCTTGTTCTTCCTCACTTGAGCTAGGCTCAACCACTTTCTTTTTCTTGGTATGTGTCTTCTTGGTTGAGGCCTTGAGAGCAATGGTCTTTGATGATGATGACTCCTCCATCATTCCAAGCACACTCATCTCATGAGCATGTATCTCTCCAATGAGCTCCGAAACCTCAATGTTGTCAAGTGACTCCTTTTGGAGCATTGAGTTGATGATGTTGTACTTGGGCTTGGGAAGTAGCATGAGGATCTTGCGGTTGATGAGTCCCTTGCCAAGAGAAGCAATGTCAAGAGCATTAATTTCCTCAATGAGTACATTTAAGCGAGAAAACATTTGATTAACATTCTCATGAGGAAGCATTTTAAAATCATCATACTTGGATTTAAGCAAGTGATATTTGAGCTCTTTGACACGGGAGGAACCCTCATGGATCTCAATCAAGCAAGCCCAAATTTCACAAGCTTTCTCCTTACTAGCAATTCTAGCAAATACATCTTGACTAATGTACTCATAAATAGCATTCCTAGCCTTAGCATCCCATTTTAGTTGATCACCAATATATTCATGGTTGCCAAACCCCGCATGGGTCGCTTCCCACACTTCGGGAGAAATTGCCTCAAGGTAAGCGCGCATGCGTGCTTTCCAATAAGCAAAATTCTTGCCCTCGAAGGTAGGAACCGAGCCCCCATTCTTGGCCATTTTTGCTCTTTAGCGGTGAAGCTAGAATGATCCAATGAGCAACCTTGCTCTGATACCAATTGTAGGGATCGAATGCCCAAGAGGGGGGGGGGGTGAATTGGGCTACTTCAAATTTTAAGTCAATTTAAAACTTAAGTGAAATCTAATTCTCTAAGCAAGCCAACAGTGCAATTAAGAGAATTAAGTGCGGAATTGAGAATTGCGTAATCGTAAAGGAGTAGGGAGGAGGAATGCAAACGCTCGAAGACACGGGGACACGTCGATTTTTCCCGTGGTTCGGTGAGATCACTAGGATCCACCTACGTCCACGTTGTGGCACCCACCTAAGGGTATCGCCACTCCCAAGTCACCGAGACGAGGGAATCCACTAACTTCCTCCGTTCGCCATCCTTGGCAAGGTGGAGCTCAAGCCTTGTACAACTTCGATCCTCCGGGCTTCCACAATGGTCTCGGCAAGCTCCGGAGCGATCTCTTCACTCTCCTCTTGATACAAGGTGAGTGCAATCACCAAGAATGCACTTTCTCACGGCTCTCCCTACTCTAGAGTCTCCACTCACCCAGAGAGGACGCACACAAGCTTAACTCTAAGAGGAACTAGCCTATATCTTGAGGTGTGAAAGGGTTACAAGAGTGTGAAAATGAGTATTCTAAGTCTTGGACACTTGGGGAATGTGTAGTGGTGCTCTTGTTGTTCAGCCTTGACGAAATGACTGGTGGGAGGGGGTTAAATACTCAGCCCAACCGAATTAGCAGTTGGAAAAGTGGGCTGATTACTTTTTCTGTGTACATCGGATGATCCGATGACCCCCTTTTATGAGCATCGGTCTAATTTTGATTAGCTGACGTCATTCTGTCAGAAATGACCGTTATTAGACCGATGCTTCACCTTCTTCAACACCGGAGGATCCGATGAATAGATCTTCAGTCTGGTTGAGCTGATAATTTGCTTCTGTTGTAATCGACCGATGTGCATCTGCCTTCAACATCGGATGATCCGGTGTTCAGTCCTTCAGAACACTTCAGAAAATTTGCTTACTGTTGTATTCATCCGATGTTCACTTGATCCACATCGGATGATCCGGTGTGTTCTTCATTCTGAGGTCTTCTTCTTCTGTTGAGTCCAAATCGACCGATGCAGTCATTCTTCAGATCACCGGATGATCCGGTGTGTACAATTTGTTTCCTTCGAGTTGAGTTGGACTGATCTTTTGGATTTTGGACTTGTGACCTCTTGAACACTTGTTTGTATGGCTCTTCTGATGGATATGAATCTTCTTGTGTTGCCAATTTTGATAAGGTTGTGTCGTTGTATGAGTTCCTCATTTGTTTCCGATTTAACCCCTTAGGTTAGTTCGTTGAGGGGTCTCCTTTTGCACCCAATGAGCAGAAGATGACATTTATGAGTGATTGATCGACGTTTGATTCATTGTACATGAAACATCGCATCCACAGACTCATTAGTAGTAAATAACGGTTGTCATTAATCACCGAAACCGTACCTCGTGGGGGCCTAGATGCTTTCAATCGAGCTCTTCCGAACCTTCTTCACCGTCCAAACCACCGGCCGAAGCGACGAGTACCTTGGCTTCTACTACTTTGTGAAGCGCAAGAAGTGCCCGTTCAAGTACCTCCGGTCATTCCCTTCCGGGAAGTGGGATGACTGGAAGAAAGATTGGGTAGTCGTCCGGGTGGAGGAGCACGAGCGGTTGGAGTTGTCAGACGGTCTGCCCGGCATTGATACGTCGGTGTGGAGCGAAGTTCCGGTGCTGGCGGCAGCTTTCGACCCCGTCCTGTCCAGGATCCGCCAATGTGTGGAGGGAGGATTGACTCCCCAGGCGGTGTTCTGCAACTTCCTGTCTAACAGGTGGGCACCGCTGAAGAGGAGGGAGAAGCTCGCCTGGGCCCTCAACAGCGTGATGGACGAGGATCGGGTCGAGACCGGGTTGAAGTCCAGCATGGTGGGGAAGTCCTTGGAGTTTCACCTCAAGAAATTCCAGCACGACATCGATGTTGACGGAGAGTACTTGACTCCGCCGCCGGCTTTCCTCCCCCTGAACGTGGAAGTGGAGTTCAGTAGGGAGCTCCGGCGTAAGATGCCCGCGCTTGACGACCTTGGCGTCATCGAGAGAAGATCAACCGCCCGGTTGGCGATCCCCGGGTTGTCGGAAGGCGGCTCCGCCCCTGTCTCTCAGCCAAGAGCTAAGGTCACCGGCAAGGGCAAGGAGCTGGCGGAGGAGCCGGAGAGCCGGAAGAGAAAGCTGCGACATGCTGACGGAAGGTCCGTCGGGCTTGCCACTTCCCCCCCAGTTCCCCGTCCTCAGGAAGGAAGATCCTCCGCCGCCGTGGCGGCTGTCCCCGTGGTGGGGTCTTTTCGGAGCGCTACTGTTCCGGCGGTGGGATCCTCCCGGAGTGCGGCTGTCCCCTTGGTGGGTCCCTCCGGAGGTGCCAGCTCCGGGCAGGCGACTCCGGTACGAGAAGCGGTGAGGGCCTCCAGGTCCAGGAGTTCCTCCCGATCAAGGAGAGCTCCGACCCGGGAAACGCCCGAGGCCACGGCAAGTCCTGGGAGTCCTCCCGGAGCTCCTACGCCGACTGTGGCCAGCACGGAACGTCCGGGAAAGAGGTTCCGCGCAAGCTGGTGCGTGAGCCTCCCAAGGTAATTTTTCTTGCTTACCTCAATTAACTTTTAATTACAGCATCTGTTTGCTCAATTTCTTCGTTTTTTATCTGCAGCGCTCCCAAAAAGGGGCGTGAAGCTCCGCCCTCGGCCACAGTGTCTGAGGCTGCGGGGGCTTCTGCTCCAGCTCCGGTGCCGCCCCAAGCGGAGGCTACGACAGCTCCGGCGCCGGCTGTCGTGGTCATGGACCTCGACTCGTCTCCAGAAGTTCCCGTGGTAGCGCCGGACCACGGGATTGAAGATGCGCCAGCGGCACCCGTTCCGGAGGTTGAAGCTCCGGGTCCCGGTGCTGCAGAAGTAGAAGCTCCGGCTGTTGAGTCGGAGGATGTAGCGGTCCCGACTTCAGAGCCGGAAAGTGCTGAAGCCCCGGCGGTTGAGCCGGAGGTAGCTGAAGCCCCGGCATGCGAGCCGGAAGTTGAAGTGGTTACTTCCGAAGCTCCGGTCGCAGAGCCGGTAATTATTGGAGCGCCGGCTGCAGAGCCGGTGATTGTGGAGGCGCCGGCCGCAGAGCCGGTGATTGCTGGAGCGCCGGCTGCAGAGCCGGTGGTCGAAGAGGCGAGGGAGCTTGAGCCTCCCTCAGAAGAAGTGTCCCGGCCGGAGCCAGTGGAGGCGACGACGTCGATGGTACCCGTGGCGGAGCCAGAGTGCCTGAACGAAGTCGCCGGCCCCCAGCCTGAGGGGGCAAATGAAGACTTGGTGGCGGGACCTTCTTCGGTGGCGACTGAGGCCATCCCGGAGGAGTGCCCTAGTGCCTTGGAAGCTCGGGGTTCCACTCTCGTAGAGTGGGACCCAATTTTTGTAAATGAAGACCCGCTGGAACCAGCAGAGGAGATCCCAGAAGGTCCGGAGCCCATCTCTCTGTCGATGTCCATCGACAATGCTTGCTCCAGTCTACGTCAAGTCCAACTAGCCTTCATCCACGACAGCAAGGCTCTTGAAGAGGAGCGCCAAACCCTTAGGAGGTGGCGTAATCGACTCCAATTCGAGACCAAGCTGGCGCAGTCGAGGATTGCGGATGACAAGGAATGGATCAGGCGGGAGAAGGTCCGCCTGGAGCTCTGGGGTGAGCTGCTGGACGAGAGGGAGAGCATGACTCACGCCCTCGACGCCCAATCCCGGGAGTTCCATGACCAAGATAAGGCTGCTAACGACGCGGCCAACGCTCGGTTCGATCAACTCGAGGCCATCAGTACCGCACTCATCAAGCGCCGAGAGGCACTTGAGGGAAGGGAAAAGCGGCTCGAGGATGAGGAGCAAAAACTCCTGGAGCTACGGGATGACGTCTTGCGACGGGAGGATGAGCTCGCCGAGAAAACAGCTCTGGCGGACAAGGGCCTCGAGGAGCGCACTAAAAAATTGGAAGAGCGCTGCCTCGAGGAGGAGGAGAAGACCTGGGTGCGGGGGCAGGAACTCTACGAGTACGAGTGTGCCCTTGTCGCCCGGGAGAAGAAAATAGAGGCTAGGGAGAAAGACCTGGTCGACCGCCGGAACAAGATCCACGTCCGGGAGGAGGAGCTCGGAAGACTTGAGAAACGGGTTGCTGCGAAGATTCAGCAAAACGCCAAAGAAGTTGAGCGCCTCTCCCGCGAGAATTCGGAGCTGGCGGCGGCACGGAGGTCCTTGGAAGAGATGAAGGGCCTGAGGAAGACAGACTCCCTGCAAATTTGGGAGTTCCTGAGCAAGGCCGACGATGCACTGGCGCCAATGGGTTTCAGCCCCGTGCTCCCGGACGATCCGGAGCCGGAGCCGGACCTTGCGTTGCAAGCGTTGAGCGCTGCGGGCAGCAAGCTCTCCAAGGTGGGCGACGTCATCGCGGACCAGCTGGAGGTCGAGGGGCAATCCCTGGCTAGGAACGTCACAGTGTATGTGTTGACGTGTTACACTAGCCGGAACCCTCGATTCCCTCTGGACCCGGTGCTTGAAGGCCCCGTCGAAGGAGAAGGCGAAGCTACCCGAGCCAGCGTGTCGGAGGTCGCCCAGAAGGTCGCCGAATTCTTCCATAGGGTCTAGGACTGTCTTTCTTAGCCTTTACTTGTATCTTCTCTTCTTCCTCAATTTTGTAATCCCTTGTCTCCAGATGTAATCTCCGGTCTTCAAATGAAATGAAATCCTCACTTTTTTGCGAATTTCATTTTTTTGTCTTCGGCATCTTTGTCTTCACTTGGCCCCCTGGTAGATGTGCACAATTTGATTGTGGACATGTACCAAAAGGATGTTGAGTTTTGTTGAAGACAAATTTGCTTCGAACTCGTATAATTTAGGTCCGAAGTTTTCGATAGTGAAGGTCCCTTGAAGTCGTCGGAGCTTAGAAGCTCCGACACTATCCATCGTTGGAGCTTAGTAGCTCCGGCAATAGCCTCTACCAACACGTTGAGCGTCGATAGTTAATACTTCAAGGTGTCGGAGCTTAGTAGCTCCGGCAATGACCCTTGCCACACCTGGTTTGTTGGCAACAGACTCTAGTGATAGAGTCTTCTCACCATCTTTAAGTCAACGCCGACGGTTGACGCCTTGGTGGGAGTCGGAGCTTGGTTAGCTCCGGTTTTCCTCCATCAATATTGGGTTCATTTTTCCTGCACACTTAAGCCAAGAAAAATAGTAAAATTCGTTCCTTATCTATAACTTCGTCGCGGCTTACGGTTCTCAAGAGAATTTCAAGTTGAACACGATTTTTAGTACAATTGGATGAATTGTCTTTTCTTTTAGATCCAATTGTCCATGGACCCACCTTACTTTGGCCTGCCGGGATGTAGGTAGAGTGGCGTACTTAGGGTGCTTGACCAGGCTAAGTCGATAGCGCACTCCGGCCCTAGAATGGCTTGGCGGCTTTCAGGCGAGTTGGCCACAGACGACATTTAAATCTAAAAAATCCGACAATTCAACTCAAACCGTACATAAACCGGTTAAACTAGAACTTCTTAAGAATTGCACGTTTCTGTTATAGACAAGAAAGAGAAAAATAAAAATGTCGAGCCTATGCAAAAATGAATACACGTGGAGTCTATTTCACATGAAGATGTCTTTCATTATAGGTCCGGGGTACAGGGGAAACAAGTACACTCTTAGGGTACGGAACCAGGCTAAGTGTGTTTGGTTTCTCGTTTGACCCAGGGTAGTTAGCCACACTTCTAGTCCGGAGACTGTATCAAGTGTTGCATGAGCTTTTCAAACCTTTCGGGAAAGATCCGGCTGCTCTCCCGGAGGAACTACCCGACTCTGTACAATGACTCTATAACATACATTTCAAGTTACTTAAGACTCACCTCCGTGGAATTAAGTGTAGAACTTACGGAGGTGCTCGATGTTCCAAGGATTTGGGAGAGGTGTCCCATCCTCAGTAGCCAAGCGAACGCTTCCGGGACGGGATACTTTGATCACTCGGAAGGGCCCTTCCCAGCCGGGGGAGAGTTTGTTTTGCCCTTCTCTGGATAGTATTCTCCGTAGCACCAGATCGCCTTCCTCGAGCTGTCGGTTGCGTACATGCCGCTGATGATAGCGCCGTAGAGCTTGGCGGTATCGGGCGTTCCGAACAGCTGCTTGGCACCTTCCCTCCTCGAGGAGGTCTAGGTCTTCACGCCGGAGCTGGTCCTGCGCGGCTTCGTCGAAGGTCCGGACTCGGAGGGAACCCAAGGTGATTTCCGGAGGAAGGATCGCTTCAGCTCCGTACACCAGAAAGAAGGGTGTTTCTCCGGTTGCCCGACTTGGAGAAGTCCTGTTGGCCCATAGAGTGGGCGGAAGCTCTTCGATCCAATTGGCTCCGTGCTTTTTCAAACGCTCATAAGTGCGCGTTTTGAGTCCTTTAAGGATCTCTGCGTTTGCTCTCTCGGCTTGTCCATTGCTGGCAGGATGAGCTACAGAAGCGTAGCAAACTTGTATGCCGAGGTCTTCGCAATATCCTTGAAATGCGGAGCTTGTAAATTGAGTCCCATTGTCAGTGATGATCTTATTTGGGACTCCAAATCTGCTCACGATAGATTGTAGAAAATTGATTACAGATTGTTTGTTGATCGTCACAACAGGAGTAGCTTCCTGCCACTTGGTGAACTTGTGAATGGCGACGTACAGGAACTTGTAACCTCCGACGGCTCTTGGGAAGGGTCCCAAGATGTCCATCCCCCACACAACGAAAGACCATGTAGGAGGTATCATTTGTAAGGACTGAGCAGGTGTATGAGTTTGCTTTGCATGGAATTGGCATGCTTTGCATTTCTTCACTAGCTCAGTAGCATCCTGGAGCGCTGTAGGCCAGTAGAAGCCGTGCCGAAAGGCTTTCCCGACCAGCGTGCGGGAAGATGCGTGGTTCCCGCACTCACCTCCATGGATTTCTGCGAGGAGCTCGCAGCCTTCTTCCCTTGTGATGCACCGCATTAGGATGCCGTTGGCACCGCGCCGGTAGAGATCCCCTTCTACCAACGTGTATCTTTTAGCCAATCTGACTACCCGGTCAGCGGATACATCATCGTCAGGAAGGATGTTGTCTTTCAAGTAGTTCCGGATCCCCGAGATCCATGCATCGGAACTGACTTGAGCATTTGGGTCTTGCGTGCTGGGTTGCTCGGAGCTTCCGGCAGCACCTACGACTCTTGATGGCTGCCATGGTAACAGGGCCATCGGGACCGTCAGCTTCGGGATGCTGATCTCGCCCCCTTCGTTCAGTTCGGCAGGCTGAACTGTGGATTTTGACAACCTCCGGATAAAGGTTCCGTCAGGAGCCGGAGCTCCGGTTGACGTCTTGGTCGAGAGTTCGTCAGCTTCAGCGTTGTGAGCACGCTGAACATGGTGAAGGTCTAGGACTTCGAAGTCCTTTTGAAGCCTCTGGACTTCAAGGAGATAAGCAGCCAGCTGGAGATTATTGCAGGAGCATTCACCCTTCACCTGTTTGATGACAAGTTGTGAATCTCCTTTGACCAGCAACTGCTTGACACCATATGATAGTGTCACCTTTAATCCATATATGAGTGCTTCGTACTCCGCCATGTTGTTGGTTGCCTTGAAGTCAAGGTGCACCATGTATTTCACCTTCTCCCCGGTTGGTGCGAGGAGAAGGATTCCAGCTCCGGCTCCCTGCTTCTGCATGGAGCCGTCGAAGTAAAGGGTCCAGTGAGGCTTAGTGAAGGCTAGAACTTGTGGTTCCGTCTTCGGCTCGCTGGGGCCCCCAGGGTTTAATGGAGAGGGAGTCCATTCTGCCACGAAATCTGCCAACGCTTGACTCTTGATTGCTTGTCTTGGAATGAATTCAAGGTCAAATTCAGCCAGTTCCGCTGCCCACTTTGCAATATTCCCAGTTGAATTAGGATTATGCAGGATCGCTCGAAGTGGATATGAAGTCACCACTGAGACTTTGTGAGCTTGGAAATAATGTCGAAGCTTCCTTGAGGCAATAAGAACTGCATAGAGCAGTTTATGCACCTCTAGGTATCGAGTCTTGGCATCATGTAACACTTCACTGATGAAGTATACTGGGCGTTGAATGGTCCGGACCCTCCCGGAGGGGTCCGGAGCTTCCTCTTCATTGATCCGGACCCTCTCGGAGGGGTCCATATTATCTTTGGGGACCTCCGGGTTCTGGGTGGAGGAACCCGGAGCTTCTTCAGGAATGACCTGGATCCTCTCGGAAGGATCCGGGTCCTCTGAAGTGGCTTCTTGTGGGTTCAAGTCTGGGAGCTGGGACCCAGACCCGCTTTCAGGGACCTCCGGATCCTCCCGAAGGGATCTGGATTCTTGAGTATTGGGTAGTTCCGGTCTCTCCGCAACCAGAACCATACTGACGACTTCGTCAGCAGCTGAAATGTAAAGCAATAAAGGCTCACCGGGGTTCGGAGCTACCAAGACTGGTAGGGTGGTGAGGAACTGTTTCAGCTCCTGGAATGCCTTCTCTGCTTCTTCAGACCATTGGAATGGTCCGGACTTCCTCAGTAACTTGAAGAAGGGAAGTGCCCTTTCCGCCAGTCTTGAAATGAACCGGCTGAGGGCTGCTAGACATCCAGTTAATTTTTGAACGTCTTTGATGCGGGTTGGTGGCCGCATGTCTTCAATGGCTTTTATCTTCGCCGGATTAGCCTCTATGCCCCGGTGACTTACCAGGAAACCAAGAAGCTTTCCGGAACTAACCCCGAAGACGCACTTGTCTGGGTTTAGCTTCGTGCGGGTGGCCCGCAGCTTATCGAAGACAGCCTGCAAGGTGTCCAAGAGGGATTCCTTGTTTTTGACTTTGACCACGATATCATCGACGTACACTTCCACTATGTCTCTGATGAGTTCTTCGAAAGTTTTGTACATAGCTCGTACAAAAGTTGAAGCTGCATTCTTGAGACCAAAAGGCATGGCTGTGTAACAATACAATCCATCCACTGTGATGAATGAAGTATGTTCTTCATCTTCCCTAGACATCCTGATTTGATGATATCCAGAATATGCGTCTAGAAAATACAGTAATTCACACCCGGAGGTGGAATCCACTATCTGATCTATTCTAGGTAGTGGGAATGGATCTTTTGGACATGCCTTATTCAGTGTGGTGTAGTCGATGCACATCCGAAGTTTCCCGCCGGCCTTGGGCACAACGACTGGGTTTGCCAGCCATTTTGGATGGTAGACTTCTCGGATGAATCCGGCTTCGAGCAACTTTTTCACTTCTTGTCGAATGAAGTTCTGTCGCTCTACAGATTGCTTCCGAGGTTTCTGATGCACGGGCCGAGCGTCGGGGTAAATCTTCAGATTGTGCTCAATCACTTCCCTGGGGATCCCAGGCATTTGTGACGGTTGCCAAGCAAACACGTCAATGTTAGCCCGGAGGAAAGTGATGAGCGCGAGTTCCTATTTGTCGTTCAAGCCACCCGATATGCGGGTAGTTTGAGTGACATCGGAACCAATTTGGACGACTTTGACGGGAATGTCGGTGTCGCCGCTTGGCTGCACACGAGGTGCAGAGGTCGAGCCTCGTTGACGAATGCTCGGAGGTTGTGGGGCTTGCTTCTGTCTGGAGTCCTCCTCTTGCGCTGTAGTGAGTGCGTGGAGTTCCTCCAGAGCAGTTACTCCGGCAGTGCGATCTCCGCGGATCCGGAGAACGCCTACTGGTGTTGGCATCTTCAACACCAGGTATCCATAATGAGCAGCTGCCATGAATTTGTACAAGGCAGGTCTACCCAAGATGGCGTTGAATGGTAAGTTGATCTGAGCAACGTCGAAGACCAACTTCTCGGTGCGATACTTCTCCCGGGTCCCGAAGGTAACGGGGAGAGTAATAGCTCCGAGTGGAGTGATGGCCCCCGGACCTACTCCGGAGAAAGGTCGAGAGGGCTGTAGGTCCGAAGGTCGGAGCTGAAGCTTGGTGAAAGCTTCAAAGCTGATGAGGTTAAGCCCCGAACCTCCGTCTACCAGGACATGATGGAGCTGGATGTTGTTGATGGTGGGAGATACCATCAAGGGTAATTGGCCAGCTCCGACCATGCTTTGAGGACAGTCCGAAGCATCAAAAGTGATGGGTGTGTCCATCCACTTTCGATGTGGCTCCGGTCTAGCTGTAGGAGCTACAGCAGCCATATCCCGTCGCATAGTCTTGATGACACGACGAGAAGTGATGTCCCATGATCCACCAAAGATGGTGTTCATGGTTTTTCGACGCTCGTTGTCGGAGACGTCGGAGTCATCGTCGACGGAGGTGTAGACGGCTTTCAGGACCTTTTTGGGGTCCTGAAACCCTAACTCCTCTTCAGCCGGAGCTTCATCGACCTTTTGTTTTCCCTCTCTCTGTCGGAAGGGAGACCCTTCCCGGCGCTTGTGGTAGCGCTCGGCAAGGTTTTGGACCTCCCGGCAGTCCTCCAGTCTGTGGCTGCTCGTTTTGTGAATGGGGCACCACATCTTGGATTTGCCACCGTCTTCAGAAGACGGTCGAGGTCGCTTCTCGGGGCGTGGCCCCCGGCCACCAGGAGTTGCAGTAGCTGCAACGTTGGATGTGCCGGCCGACGGCTTCTTCTTGCCGTTGGTCTTCTTTTTCTTCTTGCCACTCCCGGAGGTAGCGGCTTCTTCTTTGGAGGATTTTTTATGATCCTCCAGGGCTGGCTTGGAGTGCATTTCACGGCCCTCCGCAGCTCTGGCACATTTGTCAGCCAGGCTGAAGAGCTCCGTGACACTGGTGATCTCTTTGATCGCCAGCTTCTCCAACATCTTCTTGTCTCGTACACCCTGTCTGAATGCCACAATGACAGAAGCGCTTGAGATAGAAGGGATTGTGTTACGTACCTGAGAGAATCTCTGGATGAATGACCGCAAAGATTCTCCTCCTTTTTGCACGACCGCAAAAAGGTCCAGTTCAGTGCCCGGACGGGTGTATGAACTCCCGAAATTGGCGGTGAACTGACGGCACAGCTCCTCCCAACTGTCGATAGAGTTGGGTGGAAGGCTCATAAACCAGGACCTGGCGGTCCCAGTTAAGGCCACTGGAAAGTAATTGGCCATTACAGCCTCGTTTCCTCCAGCTGCTAAGATTGCAGTGGAGTATATCTGTAGAAATTCTACGGGATTGACAGTCCCGTCGAATTTTTCCGGCAAGTGTGGCCGGAATTTCTGTGGCCATCTAACCATGCGCAGGTGCATGGCTAGGGCGGAACAGCCTCCTCCTACTCCTTCCAGAGTAGAAAGGTCTTGAGCATCTCGTCTTTCTCGAGCTCGCTCGATGTGGACACGGCCATCCTGTTGGCGGTATCGGCGATCAAGCTCCGCCCGGAGGTTGTGTGTTGAAAGTCGAGATGCGGTATGAGCGCGTCGTGCCCCAGAGGGCAACGACGTCACTTGCTGTGACGCAGCTCTTCTCCGGTTGTTGGAGACATGTGGACCAAGTCTTCCAGACAACGTTCGTCGCTGCGACGGGGCCCGCCCTGAAGGAGGTGGACCCTGGTTGTTGAGGCGTTCGGCCGCTGCTGTGACCAAATGCTCAACATCAGCTCTCCATTGCTCCATGGCACCTTGAGATGCATCCGGAGGTGGTGGTCGCTGGAGGAGAGCACGCGCTGCGTGGAGCGCGTGTTCTGGGTTGTCACGACTTGCCGGCGCAGAATGTGACGCCGGTGCACCATCATGTCGTCCGACATGTCTTGCTGGAGAAGATGGTGGTGGTGGGAGTGTGACTCCTGCTGGAACTGAGGCTCCTGCCGGTGGCTGCATGTTGGAGGGATTGCCTCCGACAGCCTGAACAGCAGGTTGCCCGTTGGATGATCCAGCCGCAGAATTCACCATTCTTGAAGATCTCAGGCGCCCCTTCCTGGCGCGCCAACTGTCGACTGTTGGAGTCGGCAGATCCCCTGACACTACGAAAGTGTTGAAGGAGTTTGTGGTTCGGTTTGGGCGCGCGGAGACTCAAGAAGGTATTATGCGATTGGACACAAGTGACACAGTAGTTTACGTGGTTCGGGCCGCCTGAGCGTAATACCCTACTCCACGGGTGTGTGTGTGTGTGTGTTGTATTAACTCGTCAGCTTCAGAGTGTTCGAGAGTTCTCCCCCCGTGTATCGTCGGTTTGTCCTTTTATAGCACAAGGACAAACCGTTACAAGTCAGCCTGGCCCGACATGTGGCCCTGGCGGTTACTAGTATTGATACACGAGATTAATTGTTGTTAATAACCCTGTAACGGCTCCGACAGTGCCGTTACAGGTGTTAAGACCGTCCTGATTAAGTATCATTAATGTGGAATTAATGATAATTAATCGGGTCTTGAAGTCCGCGGTCGTCCTTTGAAGATCCGGTGCCGTTACAACGTCTTTCGGAGGTTTGAAGTGGTCAGCTCCGACGTGTGGACACGTGGCAGCACCGGAGCTTGCTTGGGGGAAGCGGGAAGCTCCGGGGTGGCCTGGCACGTGTCAGGTCCGGAGCTTCTCTCGGTCAGGGGTTACCTCCGAAGGTGCCGTTTCAGTACCTAGCCCGGAGCTTCACCCTTGCGGGTAATAGCTCTGGTCTAACAGTACACGTGGCAACCTAGGGGCTAACCATGTTGGAGAAGCGGGTCCGGTTACGTCTGGCGAGTGGGCCCCCGAGGGTCTTCAATTTGAGTAGATGTCCTTTCCTTGAGATCTTTGTAACCTCAGGGGGTGTATGGTTTTTAGGGTACCGACAGACTCCCAACCAAACACATCCTTAAACCTTGTTCATAACACTAAGCTTAATTGTCATTAAACTACTGGCTATTAGGTTTGCATGTGGTTGCAAACAAACGGTGTTCCCCTACCAAAGTGCGTTTATAAATGGAGATGATACAAGAACTTGCAAGTAATAGACATGTCAATGATTTGCAAAGTGGATTTATTTTAATGATCATGTTGTCAAACTAAAACTTATCTGCAAAAATGATTATTGCGGATCCCTCTCCTTGGCTCCACCTAGATTATTAGTTGTAGTACTTAAATAGCAAAAAGAGGAAATCAATGCACGGTCAGATCGTACCACGAATAATTGAATTCTCTTGTTTCGGTTGTGCAGTGGTTGATCATTGGAACCCGTTACTCTTGCCCCGTCTTGTGTGATTGCTTCAACTTTACTGCAAGCAAACGTTTTCTCTAATTAAAGAAATGTTGAGGAAGGAAATCCTGAACCAATCGAAACCAACAGGGGGCACGGCATGATTGTCCGCTCAGTGCAGACACAGCTCAACGACTCGGATCGATCTTTCCACTGGCGTCCACGGAATTTCACCGCTCTGCGCCTTTCGTGTAACCTCTAACCTGTCTTAGTTGGAGTGTCAAAATCATATGTGGACCTGATCTGCACGAGGGAACAAGGTCAAACCAGCCCACCTTCAACGGTTCGCTCATCCACTCCGGATAGGTTTTTGGTTGCTACTGGTTGCCGGTATGCCTTGATCAATTTGGGAGTAGTTGTACTCCCTCTGTCTCCATGAACTTGTCGCTTTGTAATTTATTTTTGAACTATAAAGCGACAAGTCTATGGGGACGGAGGGAGTACTAATTTTGTGTGGGTTTGGTGAGAACATCTGTTCGTTCAGTAGTACATGGAACAGTGACGCGTGAGGTGATAATGTCCACCAACGGATTGGGATCAAGAATGAACGAACATTGAATTCTTGCGCGTAAATGTGGGTGCAATTTGGCAGCGTTGTCGGCCAAAAGTGACCTCCTACTTAACAGCAAGCAGTACAGTCTCTCTTCTGTTGGCCTTTCTGGATTTCACTTTTCATTAGAAGCCGTGCCCGTCTTTTTCAGAAGTGATGCCACTTGCATTGGGGAAAAACATCTGTTATTAAGCCACTGTTTAGCCGTTTGGTCTCAACCGTCGAGAGAGGTATACCAAACCTAATCGCGAAATGCAGAGCGCCAACCCAGTCGCGGAGAACCGAGGCGAACACGCTGCGTTATGACCTGACCGACCGACAGAGCACGTCCGCTGCGCACAGTTGGAGCAATCGGGCCCCGTCGCCTGGAGCCCTGGCAACGCCAACGTGCACGGCCGCATGCTTCGTGCCACACCAAACCGGACCCACGCCCCTCCCCGGCGCGCGCGTCCATTCCCCTGCTCCCCTCCTCACGCGCGTCGCGCGCAACGGTGAAATCGTCCCCCGCCGGCCCACCCGAACGCGCGGCAGGCCGGCTGGGCACCGCACAGTTCCCCTGCCGCCGCCTGATCAACCCCAACCATACCGCGCGGTTTTACGGCCCCCGCGGAGCAAGCCTGAACGCTCGTGCGGGCACGTAGTAAACACGAGCTCCGCTCCGCCGTCAAGGCCTCAAGGGGAGCTTGGCCGCTCAACGCGCGGCAGATGGGGAGCATCTCTTCGTCTCCCCCGGACGGGCGATGCGGCCGCGGGCAACGACGATCCGGAGGCTGTCGCTGTCGGTTCCCGGGCCGAGATCGCCACGCCAGCCGAGTTTCCATTCACTTCGATACGCGCAGCCACGCCGCGGATCATGTGGTTACCAAATCCGGCTCTCGAAACGTGAAATCGTTGCTGCTATGCTACTTGCGTGATACCATCGGCTTTTTTTTTTAAGACGCGTGGTCGTGTATAGATAGCCGAGGCGTTTCGAGCTTCTCCTCGCGCGGGGGTCATTCAACTCATCGGGAGTTGTATTTTTACCTTGCTGCAGGCCTGCACGGCTTTGTATGTTTGCGTGTCTATCTACGGCATGATGAAGTCGCATTATACAATGCAAGCTGAGCTGTGATGGAATCAACACACTCGCATTTCAGTGCAAAATGAGTTATTAATGATTAAAGTTAGTAAAATTCAACTATGAACAAATCTAAAAAATACTTATATTATAAATACGGAGTGATTAGCACAAGGAGCAGGTGGCGACGAAGAATCCGCATTCAGCACTTCGATGGATGTGGCATTTGGTTTATTTCCATTTATATACAATCAATCGCCAGGCTACCTCACGCTCCGCACATGCCCACGAGGCCGTGCCGTGCCGAGCCCGCCGGAAGAATCCAAGAGTACGTGGCCATTGACTAGTCAACGGACCGATATATACATACGGACCGTACGCCCGCTGGTTGTTGTAAATGCATCTCGATGCGGCTCGATTTGCTCTGCTCCAATTGGCTGGAGCAGAATACCGGCCGGTGCGTTCCTGTGGACCAACGCGATCGACCGAGGGTTGAAATAACGGATATCTTTCGTTGAGTCGACTGAAAAACGATCAAAATGGGTCGAGATGGGTGTGGCAGGCAGGAAAACTGACAACGCAGTGTAAAACAACGCCGATGATTGATCTGGATCGATCGGAGCAGGCATGGGCACGGCACGAGACGCCGATGATTGCTAACCGTGCCGTACTTATTCGTCCCCATCAATCCAATCCACCTGCAGCAGAAGCAGGTTGAACAGTGCGCGATTGCATACCGCGCGCGAGAGAGAGGGAGGTCACAACAAACACGATCGGTTCTCCTCGACCGTACGTTGCCTTCTCGAGGACCGGCGAATGGCCAGGAATAATTCCGAGCGAGCTCGATCGTAGATCGTAGTACGGTCTTCAGTCGGTCGCCAACTTTGCAATGTTGACCGTAGGTTAGTGTAGTTGTTACTAGTACTACTAGTAGTAGTTTGGGACCTTGTTGCTGTACTGGTTCGCTGATGGATCACCATGTGCTCGCCGCACGCGTATCATGCATGCGCAAGGCCCTGTGCACGTGGTACTGAAGCGTGATTCTTTGTGATCGAGAGCTTCGCAGCCCTTGGTTTATGTGCAAGATTGGATCGAAGAACTTCATTAAAAAGGCTTTCAGGATTCCAGTGACTAGGATATCCTCGTGAAGCTTGTTTGGAAAATAGGATTCAGGACTGGAGATACCGTATACTCCCTCCTATCCTTAAACGTTTATCACACTAACTAGTACGTGGATGGGATTGGGAGTGCTTTAAAAAATGTAACTGTCCTGCATACTAACGAAGTTAAGCACTGTTCTTCCGCCTTGTAAAAACGTTATACGCTCAAGTTTTTCCTGCCTCCGTTACTGATAAACAGCACATCGGAGTATTCCATTCCACCTACGCGATTGCTAATTTCACGAAACTTTTTATTTGAAAAATGTAGGTTCCTGGTTACCTCCGATAGCTAACACAGTAGGGTGGTGCAACTGCAAAATCAAAGCTACAAAATCTCACACAATCACATCGTTTGGACTCCTCTTCTTCCTTGCCCCATTCAGTCCTTGTCCATGGGCCATTGTCCACCATTTACTCCCATTCCCCTACATGGTCCCATATGTACTACTAGTACCATTCGTACACTCCATTTCACAAAATTCCACTGCTAGTGCGCTCTCCTCCCCATTTTCTATCTATGAGAATAAAATTAAGAAGCAGCTCAAATAGATGATCCTGCATAAAAGCCACTCCGCTCTCTATCTCTGCTCGCACTCCCTCTATTTTGCTTTTGCCACTTCACCAACCACCCACACCTCATTCCTCTTCCCTCCCGGCTCCCCTCTAGCCGCTTCTTGCTTTTCCCCGCGCTCATCTCCCGCCCCCGCCCCGCCGATGGGGAACCCGCCCGAGTTGTACCACAAGATCCTCAACCTCCCCAAAGACACCTCGCCGTCAGAAATCCGCGCGGCGTACAAGAACCTCGCCAGAAAATGGCACCCCGACAAGCACCCGCCGTCGTCCAAGCCCGAGGCCGAGGCGCGGTTCAAGGCCATCACCGAGGCCTACGAGGTGAGCGCGGGACGCAAGCTTTCCGCCGAGGCCGCGAGGCGTGGCTTGAGTTTGTCGATTGCATAATTGCGCAGTGTCTTTCTTTGTGCCGTGTCGTGACGCGACGTCGTTCCCGCGCGACGGTACGGTTTCTGCTGGCGCATGCAGGCGCTCCTGGACCACCAGCAGGAGAACAGGGCGGTGTTCGGGGTGTGCAACGACGGCCGCGCCGGCGAGCGGCCACCGCCGTTCGGCGGAGTCGCGCCGCGCATGGACAGGACGCGCAGCGACGATTTCTGCGCGAGGAGCGCGCCCAGCACGCCGGCGAGGGAGCTCAAGAAGGTGTACAGCTCCGGCAACACCGGAGGGCGCCGCGCCTTCGCCGAATTCTCCAGCTCCATCGTGCGCAAGGCGCCGCCGCTGGAGCGCAAGCTCGAGTGCACCCTCGAGGAGCTCTGCCGCGGCTGCAAGAAGGAGGTGAAGTTCACCCGCGATGTCGTCACAAAAAACGGGTACCTGCTCTTTCCTCTTTCCATTTCGACGCGGTTACACCTCATCACAGTAACCAAGCTTTTATTGAATGAAACCTTACCTGAAATCTGGCGCGCAGTCAATTGTTTTCAGTTTTTCTTTTTAAAATAAAAGGAATAATCAAAGAGCTAGGAATAAAAAAGTTAGGAGTTAATCTATGCCATCCCTGGAAACTTCAGGGTAGGCACGAATTCAGAATTCGTTCTGATGGAGACATGCATTCCACACTTTGCGTCATCCCAATTCGCTGTACCGTTCGGAAATCCTTGGCGAACAGTAAACCAGCACAATAACTTTCTGCTTTTCTAGGCCAATGCCGGGAACACATTTTTTATCTAGTGGGAAGGTGACCACTTTATAGGCCTGCATTTGTGGCTTGTCAGTGGAATATTTAGCTTGCTTTGGAACATAGCCACGAATACGATTACACGAGTGTGAGCCTTTCCCCTTACAGGCATCTATCCTATTCGTGCAAGTCTATCCTACCTAACACAAGCCATGAACGATAACAATGTTTTTGAACGGGGTTAAGCGCTGGCTAGGATCCTATCTTTGATATGAGGAGATGATATTGCAGAGGCGTCAAGATGCTTCCTTTGCCACATATGTGTATGCGTGTTCGTTGGAGGCTTTTAATACATATCTCAGTTTGGATCCATTATCTTGCAAAGATGTGGTCCTTTTCAGCGACCGGCAGTATTCATAATTCTTTTTACATGTGAGGGTTCCGGTCTAGGACTAGGAGCTTTCAGACAGTGACTTCTGAGCTTCTTTTCTTCTTGTATTGTACTGGCACTTGGATTGCTGTTAGACTGACCACACCCGTGGCTTGTGCTCTGTACAGGTTAACTGTTAAGAAGGAGGTGAGTCAGATGGTCCTGGTGAAACCAGGGTGGAAGAAAGGGAAGCAGATCACATTTGAAGGCATGGGGGACGAGAGGCCCGGCTGCCTACCAGCCGACGCCATCTTCACCATATCGGAGAAGAAGCACCCGACGTTCAAGAGAGCGGGCAACGATCTGGTGCTGAAAGCAGAGGTGCCGTTGGTGAGCGCGCTCACCGGTTGGTCCTTCTCGTTCAGGCTCCTCAGTGGTAAAAAGGTGAGCTGCTCGTTTCACGACGAGATCATCCACCCCGGGTACGAGAAGGTCATCGGAGGGGAAGGGATGCCGATCGTCGAACAGAAAGGCGCGCGAGGCGACCTGAAGGTGAAGTTCGAGATCGTGTTCCCGAAGGAGCTGACCGGTGAGCAGCGCACCGGGCTTGCCGAGATCCTCAAAGGATGCTGCTGAGCTTGTGATATGCCGCCCGTTCCAGGTCCAGCCGTACCAAGTGTTTTCCTAGCCTTGTGTGAATAGTTAATACTCTAAGCGAGTGAGTACATAAAGAGAGATGTCCCCTTGTACATACAGGTTGTGGTATGAAACGTGAGGCGAGCCTTCTGCTGCGGATACCCCACATGGTTGTGGCATGGGCTGGATGTGTTTATTCTGATGAGATCTTGCCCCCTCTTCTGTCCTTAATGTTAAACTCAAAATTAAGACAAGAACACAATGATTCAACTCTATATTCTCATTCATTCCATTTTTATGCTTTTATACATGTCGAGGAGACACGGTGACAGGGAGACGCGACCGCTCGGTGGAGAGGCGTGATGGTTATGGTGTGAAACCGTGGTGGCGGTTATCGGCAACAAGTGATCACATGTTTGTATTGTAATACTCCCCCTTGAGCACTTGTACTCCTCGATGAATTATCTAGTCTTCGAAAAACCCAGTGGGAAAAAAATCGAAGAGTAAAATATTTACATAGTCAATGTTGTGTAAAAACTCCTTAAATTTTTATAGAACAGGAGAAAAACACAACATAATATGTCATCATTGTTTTCAAATAAAAACCCCGGTAGGGAAAATTTGAAAACAGACATTTCTTGCATTCTCATTGCCTCATTAAAACTTATTGTGAGAAAACTTATAAGCAAAACTGACATAAGAAAAAGAGTACAATTTGGTGCTTATATTCAGGTTGCTTTTGATGAAGCTCCTCCTAAACCTTGCAAATCTCTAAGTCTACGCATACCAATACTCGCAACACATTTAGAGAATGTAGAGTATGGTAGGGACTTAGTAAACAAATCAGCTAAATTATCACATGATTTAGTTTGTTGGAGATCAATTTCTCCATTAACTTGAAGTTCATGTGGATAGAATAGTTTAGGAGCTATGTGTTTAGTGACATTAGTCTTCACATAACCTGATTGCATCTGAGCAATGCAAGCTGCATTATCTTCATAGATAATGGTAGGTGACTCAATGGGTCTAATTCCACTCGAGACTTGTATATGATTAATCACTCTGCGGAGCCAAGCACATTCACGTGCAGCTTCATATAAAGCTATGATTTCGGAGTGATTAGAAGACGTAGCAATTAGAGTCTGCTTAGAAGACTTCCAAGAAATTGCCGTATTTCCATGTAAAAATACGAAACCAGTTTGTGATCTACCATTATGAGGATCACTTAAATAACCTGCATCGGCATAGCCGATGCCGATGAGGTTTAGATCTTGTTTCTTTGGAAAGAAAAGACCAAGATCTTGTGTACCCTGAAGGTATCTTAATACATTCTTTACCCCATTCCAATGTCGTATGGTAGGAGCATTACTATATCTTGCTAATAAATTAACTGCGAAAGCAATATCGGGTCTTGTGTTATTTGCAAGATACATAAGTGCACCAATGGCACTAAGGTACGGGTATTCAGAACCCAGCACCTCTTCTCCTTCTTGGCATGGCCGAAACGGGTCAGTGTCCCTTTCTAAGCCTCTTACTACCATAGGAGTTTTTGATGGATATGCTTTGTTCATATTGAATTTCTCCAATACTTTTTGAACATAAGCAGATTGGTGTACGAGAATGCCCGTTTGAAGGTGCTCAAGTTGTAAACCCAAGCAAAACTTAGTTTTACCTAAGTCCTTCATCTCGAACTCCCTTTTAAGATGATTTTGTGCCTCTTTAATGTCATTCTCAGTGCCAATGATATTTAAATCATCAACATACACTGAAATTATACAAAAACCAGTTGAGGATCTTCGAATGAAGACACAAGGGTAATCATCATTAGTTGAGTAGCCTTTGTTTAAAAGGAACTCCTTCAGTCGGTTATACCACATCCTTCCAGACTGCTTCAAGCCATATAAAGACTTGTTTAATTTAACACAAAACATGTTGCGACCTACTTTTTCATTCGGTATAGGTATCCCATTAGGAACCTTCATATAAATATCCGAATCTAGTGACCCATATAAATATGCAGTCACGACATCCATCAACTGCAAAGATAGATGCTTTTGTGTTGCCAGGGATATCAAATATCGGAAAGTTATTCCATTCATTACAGGAGAATATGTTTCATTGAAATCAATGCCAGGTCTCTGCGTGAACCTTTGTGCAACTAGTCTTGCCTTGTATCTCACAACCTCGTTGTTTTCATTCCGTTTACGAACGAAAACCCATTTGAACCCAACAGGATAGGTTCGAGGAGGAGTAGGTATTACATTTCCGAATACCTCTCTCTTTTTAAGTGAGTCAAGTTCTTTCATGATAACTTCTTTCCATTTGATCCAGTCCGAGCGTTGTTTACACTCTGCCATGGTCTTAGGATCAGGACCTTGTAGAAGATCAGCTATCATGGTTGAAAAACAAGAGTTGACAACCGTTGTATTACGGTCAAGTAATTCTCCAGAATTAATATAATTGATGGAAATTTCTTTTATCCCCTGTAATTCTTCATGACTTCCCAACATAGAAGAATCAGGGTTTTCCGATTGTCTGGCCTGCTCTATAGTGCGCACTTGAGGGCTAGATAAAGGATTTAAAACATTCCTTTGATTTAAGTCAACATTTTGTTGACTCGCATTTACTTTCCTCGAGGAAGGTCTAGTCTTCGGACGCTTACTCAAAGCATCTTTTTCCTTACTTGCTCTCCCCCTTTTCGGAGGTTGAGTGGTTTTCGATGGTACCTCCACTCGGCAAGGTGCATTTATTGCAGGATTTAAAGACTTTATGACATTATTATAGTCAGTAAATGCATCTGGCAGGTTACTAGCAAGTTGCTGTAACTCTATAATTTTCTGAACTTGAAGTTCAGTTTCTTTTGTACGTGGATCAACATTTGGAATAGACTTGTCATCCCAATTTATTTCTCGGCGGTCATTGATAAATTTATTATCTCCCCCTAAAGTCGGGAAATGATCCTAATTAAAAATACAATCAGCGAACCGGACCGTGAATAAATCTCCTGTTAAAGGCTCCAGGTATTTAATAATAGACGGGGATTGATATCCAACGTATATTCCTAATTTCCTGTGAGGGCCCATAGAAGTTCGCTTAGGGGGTGAAATTGGTGTGTACACAGCACAACCAAATTTCCGCAGATGGGAGATATTGGGTTGATCTCCACGTACAAGTTGTAAAGGGGAGGTGGTATGATATGCAGTTGGTCTTAATTGTAGAAGATCAGCAGCATGTAAAACTGCATGACCCCAACAAGATGTTGGTAAATTGCATCCTTGTAATAATGGCCTAGCTATGAGTTTAACTCTCTTTATTAGAGATTCTGCCAAACCATTTTGTGTATGTACATATGGAACAGAATGTTGTACTTCAATTCCTTGAGCCATACAATAATCATTAAAGGCTCGAGATGAAAATTCAGCAGCATTGTCCATACGGATACTTTTAATCCTATATTCAGGATAATTTGCTTTCAACCTTATGACTTGTATCATAAATTTTGCAAAAGCATGGTTACGTGTAGATAATAAACACACGTGTGACCATCTAGTAGATGCGTCTATTAAAACCATGAAGTATCTAAATGGACCACACATTGGTTGTATGGGTCCACATATATCTCCTTGAATTCTTTCAAGGAATTTTAGAGGTTCAGCATGGATCTTAAGCGGTGAAGGCCGCAAGATCAATTTGCCCATAGCACATGAAGTACACATAAAATCATTAGATTTTGGGAATTTACTATTCTTTAAATCATGGCCGGTGCAATTTCCAATAATTTTCCGCATCATCCCTATTCTGGGGTGGCCTAGACGTGAATGCCAGGTCTTAAATGTATCAATATTTTGGAAAATCACTTTGTATGCAACATGAGGTACGGGTTTTATGTACGTGAAGTACAGTCCAGATGGTGTAGAAGGAATTCTTTCTAAAACTTCTTGACCATATTCGGAAGATTTAGAAATAAGAAGATATTCTTCTTTATTCTCTTCATGGGTATGTATATGTAACCCATTTTTCCGAATATCTCTAAAACTTATGAGAGTGCGTGTAGAATCGGGATACAATAAAGCATCCTCAATCATCACTTGTGTCCCATTAGGGAGAGTAATAGTGGCTTGTCCAGAGCCAACTATTGTCGCATCGCGTCCTGCGATGGTCAAAACATTTCCCGACCTTCTAGTTAGGGTCTGAAAATATTTTGTATCCCTAAGTATAGAGTTTGTGGTGCAACTATCCACAAGGCACATTTCTTCTTCCATCTTAAGTTTCCCGTAAAATCTATCAAATAAGAATAATAATAAGTTGCATTGAAATACAAATATATATATATACAATAATAGAGTACTAAATAACCCTAATACAATATAGTTAATATTACATTACAACACACTTAAATTTACATAGATTTAAACATATGTAAATTTCTATGGTAGAAGATCTATAAAAGATCATCGAATACATCGTTCGAATTGTATTCCACCATAGCATTGTCCAAATCCATGTGGTCATCATTCAATGTTGAATCGTTGTTTATAGGATCTTCAATATCCTTGCTTGAACAACCGACTTCAAATGTTGGCTTTGTTTGAATACTCAAATGAGTTTCATACTCATTTTGAGGTTTCTTATCCTTTAAAGATTTCTGGTATAAAGCCACAAGGTGTTTAGGCGTGCGACATTTATCAGCAGTATGCTTATAAGTGCCACATGCCTTACACTGCACATTTTTCCCTTTAAAGGGAACACCATCATTTCTCATTTTCTTTGAGAATTTTTTATTCTTTTGCCTGTTACGGCGGCATCTAGCAGATCTACCACTCTTCTTAGAGTATACATTCTTAGAAGCATTTGCTTTCTTCTCATTATGATGAATTTCAGGTAGAGGAGCAGCCCCAACACGACGTTGGTGATGATTCTTAATAGTAAGTTCATCGTGCTTCTCTGCCTGAAGTAAATCTCTAATGAGGTCAGCATAATGTTGGTAGTTGCGAGCCCGATATTGATGTTGTAAGACCCTATCAGAAGGGAGCATAGTTTGAAGAGTCTTCTCTATTTTGTCCTCTTCTGATGGTTCTTTCTCACAAAACCTTAATTTAGCACATACCTTATGAACATCATGATTATAGTCTTCTATAAACTTAAAATCTTGAAGACGAAGTTGAGTCCATTCATGATTGGCCTCAGGCAATAGAATTGCCTTTTGCTGTTCATAACGGCTTTTTAATGCCATCCAAAGGGTATGTGGTTCTTCTTCCATCACATATTCTGATTTCAAGTCAGTATGGAGATGATTACGGATGATGTATAGTGCCTGGTACTTAAATGTATCCAGAAATGCTGCAGGTCTTTCTTCAGGAGGAGTAAGAGCAGCCATGAGTCCTCTGAAAGCCAAACTTATCTTGATATCAAGAGCCCATGTGGGGTAATTATGACCATCAAGTGTAAGTTCTTCAAACTTGCGAGACATTGATTCCTACATGTAGGAAACCAGAGATTTTATTAATAAAATCATCATGGTGGTGTTATAATGTGTGTTAATCATGATGAAAAACACATTAAATTTATTCTTTCTTATCAAGCCAAATGTTGAAAAATGACTTGGTAAGAAGAACAAATGTATGTATATTTCATATTAATATGGCCAATGTGTAAAAGGAGGCCAAATATTAAAATGAGTTATACATATTTCATATGTTAGGGTGTGGTTCTTATTGTATTAAGCCAAATTATAGCAAAATGGCTTAATCAAATCTAACATTATATTTATTATTATATGTGTAATTTCCTCCATCATAAGCCAAAATTTGTATTTTAGCTTGAAATGATGAAAATTTGTAATATTTGTGAATGTAATCAACAAAATTCAAGATTGAGGCCAAATTCTCAAAAATGACCTAAATTTGAATTTTGGACAATGTAAAATTTATTGTTATCAATATGGCCAATTTATTGTTATTATAAAAATTAGCCAAATATTGAATTTATTGCAAATAAATAATATTTAAATGCAATATATACATTGTCATAATAATATTTACATACACACAAATATTTACAATATTACACATACACACTTGCAGGAATTTAAACTAGAGTCTAATTTAAATTCTAACCAAATTTAAACTGCAATTTTAAAAAAAAATAGAAGATGAAATATTTACAAATGGGGCCGTAACTGGGATTTTAACCCAGAAAACGGCCCAGGGGTGAAGAGGTGCGGCCCAGCCGCACGTAGGCCCATTTGGCAGTCCGGCCGACGCGTGGCCCGGCCTTCCGCGCGGCTTAGCCGACGCGTGGCCCACGACGTGGCCCGCGGCCGCGTTTCGTCTGTGGGATAAGGAGCGGGCACTAGGGTTTATCCCTAGGCCGCACTCTCATTTTCTCCGTCGGTCGCCGCCTCAGTACCTTCGCCGCAGCCGCTTCGGTGCCTCCTCCTCCGATGTCGCTCCTCCTCAACCCCTTTCCCACCCCCCCCCCCCACCCCTTCACCCCCACCGCTGTAAGGATCGAAACGCCCAAGAGGGGGGGTGAATTGGGCTTTCTTTCAAAATTTAAAGCAATTAAGATTAACAACCTAAAGCCCAATTCCCTATGCAATTAAACTATGCAATCAATATAAATTAAAGTTGCGGAATGAAGATTGCATAAGAGTAAAAAGGGAGAGGGATGCAAACGCTCAAGGGACACGGAGTTTATCCCGTGGTTCGGTAAGATCACAAGGATCTTCCTACATCCACGTTGTGGCACCCACCGAAGGGTTTTGCCACTCCCAAGTCACCGAGACAAGGGGCTTCTTCACTATTCTTCTCCGTTCGCCAACCTCGGCAAGGTGGAGCTCAAGCCTTGTACACTTTGGGATCCTCCGGGCTTCCACAATCCTCTTGGCAAGCTCCGGAAGTCACACACACCAAGGGACACTCCCTTATGGCTCTCACTACACTAGAGACTCCAATCACCAAGAATGGAGGCACCCAAGCACTATCTCTAGCTAGTTCTAGCCTATCTCTTGGTGTACAAATGATGAACAAATGATGTGAAAGTGGTAGCTCTATTGCTTGAATGATCTAGGATGTGTAGAGTATGTCTGGGCTTCAAGTCTTGTCGATTTGACAGGTTGAAGGGGTATAAATAGCCAGCCTCCACGAGATAGCCGTTGGAAAAGTAGGCTGACATCACTTCTCTGCGAACATCGGATGATCCGATGTCTCCCCTTCAGTTAACATCGGTCAAAGCCAAATTAGCTGATGTCACTGTGTCAGATATGACCGTTGTTAGACCGATGTTGATCAGTCTTCTCATCGGATGATCCGGTGGCTCTTCCTCCAGAATTTTGCTTGATCTTGAGGCTCACTGGAGTGATCGACCGATGTGTGTAAGTCTGCACATCGGATGATCCGGTGCTTCACTTGGTCCAATGGTATTGCAATCTGTGATGATGGACCGATGTCACTGAGCCACTCACACCGGATGATCCGGTGAGTGCATTTGTCTGAGGTCTTCTTCTTCAGTTGAACCAACTAGACCGATGTGTGTCAACTCAAAGACCATCGGATGATCCGGTGTGTTCAACTTGTCGCTCGGGTGGAGGTGCTTTGATGGAGGGAGTGCGTGGTGCGGCTGTGGCGGTGGAGAGAGGCGGCAGCGGCGCTTGGGAGCGGTGGAGAGGCGTGGAGACGGCGGTGCGGCGCTTGGAGGTGAGGCGGCGCGGGTGGCGGTGGTGTCTGGCGGGAGTGGCACTGGGCGGTGGTGCTGTGGGCGGCGGCAGCCGGGGACGGCAGCGGCGGCGGCGCCTAGGGCGGCGGCGGCGGTGGCTGCGTGCGAGGGAGAGGCGGCGGCGCGAGGGAGAGGCGGCGGCGCGATGGAGACGGTGGTCGGCGGCGGCGGGAGATAAGGGTGTCGGGGAGAGAGAAAGTCGGGCCGGCGTGCGGGTTTAAATAGTGGACCCCAAACCCTAGCCGAAAATTCAACACCGGATGGACCGATGACATGTGAAGTGAGCATCGGTCAATTGCCACAGAAAGGATATTCAAGGAATGCTGTTGACACCGGATGGACCGACGTCTAGGGTTTTGATCATCGGTCGAATAGCACAGTAAGGGTGTTCAAAAGAGTGATGTAGACACCGGATGATCCGACGTAGGAGGAAGTAGACATCGGTTGAATTAACCACGGCTCCAGAAGAGTGAACATCGGATGGACCGATGTTTTTCGGAATGAACGCGTCGGATCATTTGAAATTCAGACAGAATTGGGCTTTGAAGATTGAACACCTATTTGACCGATGAGGGATTGACATAGGCATCGGATAATCCGATGACAACAGAACGAAAACATCCCATATATGTCCTTTGACCGAACAAACAATCGAGGAGAAACACATGTCTTAGGACTTTTTGGGCAACCCCTTACCCCTCAAGAAGCTAATATGCCAATAGCTTGGCTAGACCTTAACGCGAATGGAACACCGAGAAAAATGGAGGAAAAAATCCAAATAAAATGTAAGGCCCATGCTTTGTGAGGTAGAGTATGAAGACTTCTATCTCTTTGAAGCATGATCCTCTAGGCATTAACGTACCTAACATTTTGTTCTTTCCACCTTATATGAGTTGAGATATTGCATTTCAAACAAGTCTCCTTCTCATGAGGTGAGTTCCCCTTTGTGACAATCTACCGTATGCAATGCCAAACAAATTATAGTGCAAGAGATTAAATGAGTGCAAGTTTATATGGCAGGGATCATGCAAGGCATAAAATAAATCTATCTTGCCAAGTTTGAACCTTCCAAAGGCTTCCTCAGGGAAAACTACTTCTAGCTTGCTCCTATCCTTTGGGAGTTAGACAAGACCTATATGATATGCATCCTTACATGAACATGGCAACTTACATGACGTTAGATGCATCTAGCACATTTAATTCTCTTCTAAGTCTAGAAAAAGTTTTCTCAACAAGTGCGGGAAGGGAATGGGGTTTCAAGCAAATCTAACCGCACTTGCATTGTCACAAGGGAGAGGCACACAATCATACAAGCATCCATTTGACATGATATGGGGCCTAGATGCGGAAAGATATAGAAATGAACCAAATATGGAATGGTAATTTGATTTGACAATTCGATTACCGTCCATATCCGCGTCGAGCTCCCATTCTCAAGTTTCTTCAAGAGGTCATTGGTAGATTTTTCTTGATGGTGGAGGTCCCCTCTTGAAGTTGCATCGTGGCCGGTCACGTGTTCTTGATTTTTGGCACCCAAGCTAACTTAGGTCCTTGTATGTGTGATACAAGTGCTTTTGGGACCCAAAGTTGCTTGGGGAGCTTCCCCTTCATGCCCTTAATGTTTTTGCCGATGAATCTTGCCTTCACCTTGCCACCTACTTTACTCAATAGATAGTAGTGATTATCAAAGGTAGATGTGTAGTTAGTAGGCAATTTTGGAGAAGGTCGGTTAGGAAGAGGACACTCCCTTGTATGATGATCGGTAACCTCGCAATGTTGGCAATAGGAACCAACTTCCTTGATGAAGCTTGTTTTGAGCTCCGGCGAGGATACCTTTCCTTTGTTAGGCACCGGGAAGGATCCAAGTCCTCTCTTGTTGAAGGCCTTTGCTTGTTGGAAGAGGATCTCCTTGTGCTTGACTTCTCCTTTTGATAGCCTTGCCACACTAGTGCGGAGACTCTCAATCTCTTCCATTAAGTCCTTCTCCCTAGCATTTTCTTTCATGGGCAAAGACTTGTGCAAAAGGTTAGTAGCATGAGACGTAATCTCATTATTAAGGGTATCTTTCTTCATAGTTTTTAATTCTTGATCAAGAACTTCATGAGCAAGGCTAAGTACTTGATGTTCTTGTTTTAACTTGTTGTGATCTTCCAAGAGTGTTTGGTGTGCTAAGTTAAGCTCATGATGATCAAGCTTGATTTGAGTCTTTTCTTCCTCAACTTGCTTGACGTGAGATTTGAGCGTGTCATGCTCCTTAAGTATGCTTTCATACTTGTCAAGCAAATTGAGGTTAGTATTCTCAAGTTTAGCATGAGCTTGTTCAAGAGCCTTGACTTTGTTCTTTTCCCTTTTAATGATGGTGTGGTATTCATTTATCAATGAAGTTAATTCATCAGGGGAAAGCTCATCATCACTAGAGTCGTCACATACCTCAATGTTACCTTTTGCCATGAGGCACATGGGAGGTGGACGAAGAGGTGAGTTATCCTTGTTGACGACGGCAAGCCCCGCCAAGTTTTCTTCATCTTCACTCTCTTCGTCGCTTGACTCTTCATCCGTGATCCACTCATTTGCCTCGCACATGAAGACTTTTTGAGGCCCTCTTCTTTTCTTTGGAAAGAGCTTGGTCTTCTTGCCTTTGTCAAATTTCTTCTTTCCAAAGGAGCGCTTGGGCTTGACCTCTTCTTCATCTTCATCACTTTCTTCTTGCTTTTGATGCTTTCCCTTGTGGTTGTCCTTCCTCTTGTACGGTCTTGGACAATCATATGATATGTGGCCTTGATCGCCACAATTATAGCATGTCTTGTTTTCATCTTTTCTTGGGAGGAAGGCTCTCTTGTTGGGATCAAAAGTATATCCCTTCTTGGCAATCTTGGAATTCAAGCGAGAGAATTTCCTCATCATTGATGCAAGCTCATCATCATCATCTTCACTTGATGTTTGCTCTTCTTTGCTTGAACTAGGTTTGATCATTTTCTTGAAATTTGTTTTCTTGAAAGCCTTGAGAGCAATTGTCCTTGTAGAGGATGAACTCTCCATCATCTCAAGTACACCCATCTCATGAGCGTGTATTTCTCCAATGAGCTCCGAAACTTCAATGTTGTCAAGTGATTCCTTTTGGAGCATGGAGTTGATGATGTTGTACTTAGGCTTGGGAAGGAGCATGAGGATCTTTCGGTTGATAAGTCCCTTGCCAAGAGACGCAATGTCAAGAGCATTAATCTCCTCAATAAGAACATTTAAGCGTGAAAACATTTCATTAACATTTTCATGAGGAAGCATTTTAAATTCATCATATTTTGCTTTAAGCATGTGATATTTAAGTTCTTTAACACGAGAGGAACCCTCATGAATTTCAATTAAGCATGTCCAAATTTCGCAAGCTTTTTCTTTACTAGCAATTCTAGCGAATACATCTTGACTAATGCATTCATAGATGGCATTTCTAGCTCTAGCATCCCATTTAATTTGATCACCAATATAATTATGATCTCCAAATCCCGCATGGGTCGCTTCCCAAACTTCGGGAGCAATAGCCTCTAGGTAGGCACGCATGCGTGCTTTCCAATAGGCAAAGTTCTTGCCCTCGAAGATAGGAACCGAACCCCCATTCTTGGCCATTTAAGCTCTCTAGCGGTGAAGCTAGAATGATCCAATGAGCAACAAGGCTCTGATACCAATTGTAAGGATCGAAACGCCCAAGAGGGGGGGGTGAATTGGGCTTTCTTTCAAATTTTAAAGCAATTAAGATTAACAACCTAAAGCCCAATTCCCTATGCAATTAAACTATGCAATCAATATAAATTAAAGTTGCGGAATGAAGATTGCATAAGAGTAAAAAGGGAGAGGGATGCAAACGCTCAAGGGACACGGAGTTTATCCCGTGGTTCGGTAAGATCACAAGGATCTTTCTACATCCACGTTGTGGCACCCACCGAAGGGTTTTGCCACTCCCAAGTCACCGAGACAAGGGGCTTCTTCACTATTCTTCTCCGTTCGCCAACCTCGGCAAGGTGGAGCTCAAGCCTTGTACACTTTGGGATCCTCCGGGCTTCCACAATCCTCTTGGCAAGCTCCGGAAGTCACACACACCAAGGGACACTCCCTTATGGCTCTCACTACACTAGAGACTCCAATCACCAAGAATGGAGGCACCCAAGCACTATCTCTAGCTAGTTCTAGCCTATCTCTTGGTGTACAAATGATGAACAAATGATGTGAAAGTGGTAGCTCTATTGCTTGAATGCTCTAGGATGTGTAGAGTATGTCTGGGCTTCAAGTCTTGTCGATTTGACAGGTTGAAGGGGTATAAATAGCCAGCCTCCACGAGATAGCCGTTGGAAAAGTAGGCTGACATCACTTCTCTGCGAACATCGGATGATCCGATGTCTCCCCTTCAGTTAACATTGGTCAAAGCCAAATTAGCTGATGTCACTGTGTCAAATATGACCGTTGTTAGACCGATGTTGATCAGTCTTCTCATCGGATGATCCGGTGGCTCTTCCTCCAGAATTTTGCTTGATCTTGAGGCTCACTGGAGTGATCGACCGATGTGTGTAAGTCTGCACATCGGATGATCCGGTGCTTCACTTGGTCCAATGGTATTGCAATCTGTGATGATGGACCGATGTCACTGAGCCACTCACACCGGATGATCCGGTGAGTGCATTTGTCTGAGGTCTTCTTCTTCAGTTGAACCAACTAGACCGATGTGTGTCAACTCAAAGACCATCGGATGATCCGATGTGTTCAACTTGTTGACTTCGAGTTGTTTTGAGTTGTTCTTTTGGAATTTGAACTTGTGACCTCTTTGACACTTGTTTGAAATGTTGTTTTGATTGTCTTCAAGCATTGAGTGATATCAAGTTAGAGCTTTCACTTCTTGTCTTCATATGATTTGATTTGATCTCATTCGTTGATTTTATATGGGTCTCCAATGTAATTTTGATTTCATTTGATTGAGTGTTATTGAAACCTTGCATTCACAAATTCATTAGTAATATCGAATGGTTATCATTAATCACCGAAACCGTACCTCATGGGGCCTAGATGCTTTCAACCGCTCAGTTAGAACCGGCGGTTGAGGCCCATGATCCGGACCTCCGGGATGGTCCGGTCGGAGCGGCGAGGTGAGCAAACCGGCGCAAAATCCGGTTTCCACTCGGGCTTGTAAGGGTCGACGAAAAACCCGAGGTTGAAGGTGCGACTTCACTTGGAGGATTCGCCGACAGGTTTGGAAATGCCGTCGCCGGTTGATCTTCGGTTGGGATCGCCGGAGCCCTCGAGGCTAGCGGTCCTCGGGGAAGACCCTTTGGTCCGACCCTGATCCGTGCCGTTCGTCGTATTGCCAGCCTTAGTGGAGGCGGTAGTACTGCGGCGGTGTCCACCGTGTTGATTTGGCCGGCGGTTCCATTTTCCTCTCCCCTTCCCTCCCTCTGTTCACCCGATGAAGAAAGACCCTGGACCGGCGCAACCCGGTGTGGGGTCTCCCCACCGTGGACGGCGCTCGGTCCGCCTTGACGACTCATTTGATGAGCGTCTGGGTCCGAGGGTTTGCGGAGATATGGAGTAGGGGAGCGATCCGCAACACGACGGCAGCCTTCACGGTGGTCTACACGGCGACCTCGACGGCGACAGCGTCGAGTCCATCGTCTCATGCAGCGCCGCCGAGAACGGCGACAGCTATAGTGACGACCATGGCGACGAAGGACACCATGGAGATGGTTCGGACGGGGGCGCAGGCGGCGATGTCCATCTTCACCGATGAAGAACAAGACGAAGATTGGATCGGTAAGGTTTTCCATCTTACCGTTGATTCTTTCTCTGTTCTTGGAGCAGTGCTTGATAACGTGTTAAACTCAAAATTAAGACAAGAACACAATGATTCAACTCTATATTCTCATTCATTCCATTTTTATGCTTTTATACATGTCGAGGAGACACGGTGACAGGGAGACGCGACCGCTCGGTGGAGAGGCGTGATGGTTATGGTGTGAAACCGTGGTGGCGGTTATCGGCAACAAGTGATCACATGTTTGTATTGTAATACTTAACAGTCGTTTGATTACTTCCACTTACATTCGTTCCGTTCAGCCGTCGCAAAGTGTAGCTTAAATAAAAGCCTAGTACTACTCGTACTACCATGTACCATACCAAATGCCGCTTCCACCTGCTAACTCTATCTGCCACCAGGCCTTTTTGTTCTTAATTTGAATGGAGCTGGTAAAATGCTTCGCAAGGCAAACCGGTGGTTGCTTCATCGCTTGCCATGCAGTGTTTGCCTTTGGCTTACGTGTCACATTTGCCTAATGCCTTGCCTTCCTTGGCTTGTACCGGTAAATCGAAGATCTGTTTTGTGCTTTCCCCTGCTTATGCGCTAACGACAGGTATGTAGCTGGTGGATTATTCTGAGAGTAGGGGTTGGTGAGGATTACCGTACTGCAGTGATTCCACTGCTGCTGATGGGCCATTTCTTGGGCCAGCGAAGCCATGCCAGGTCTGAAGAACATTGATCCTCCAACTGGACCACAACCACCATGTATCGCGCGCGCGTACTCGAGTGGAATGCGGAAATTGAACGCAATGATCTAGTTGTTGGATCACAGAGCAGAAAGAAGAGTTAGAATGGTTGGTGCAGCGCAGGCTCCCCAACAGATGTTGGGCCCCTGGTGTTTGTTGATGAGAAAGCACAACCCAAACAGTACTGTTGCGGGCAGTGGTTCGCTGCCAATTGGCAGTTGGTAGGCTGCAACTTGGTATACGCTGCAAATGGGTGTAGCAGCAACAGCCAACAGCACCAATGCCAATGGACAACTATAGACGGGAGATACACCTGGTGCTTATCCATGATCAAGCACCGTGCTTGCCGCTGATGCTTAACCTGTTTTTCGGTTTCAAATCTTACTGTAGCAAATTCGACAAGATAATGGCCCGTGTTTTTATGTTTGTTCGTCAACACTGTTACAAACTTACACGGACGGATCCTAACTTGTAATCGATCTGGTGTTACAAACTTTTGTGTGTTTTTCCAATTAAAAAATAAAACCTCGTGGTGGTGTTGGCGGCTGAGAAAAAAAGTTAGTACTGCATGACCGTGGACGAGATGTTGAGCAGCGGCCCCAGCGCGTTGGGCGCGAACTTCCTCGCGAACAGGTAGCAGGTTGATGTCAAGCGCGAGTTGTACATGCAGGGTTCTGCGCTCATCCTGATGCTCCGGATCAGCTCCGGCGTGACGTCCCCCGCGCCGTACATCGCCGGGTGCGGCCCTCCGCGGGACCAGTCCACGTAGGTGACGGTGCGGTTCGAGTTGCGCGCGCCGTGGCGCATGCTGACGTACGTCGAGACGTAGTGCTCGTCGGGGTAGCACGACGGCCGGCAGTGCCGCCGGAAGAGCGGGTAGTACCTGGTGTCCGTCAGGATGCTCCTGGCGACGTCCCGGCTCATCTCGAACCACTGCGAGCCCTTCCGCCACTGCTCCAGCGTGATGTCCGGTGCCATGCGGCGGCTGTACCGGCCGCGGCACTGCTTGCCGTTGCGGTAGTAGACCTCCACGAAGCTGTGCCGCGAGCCGACCAGGTACTCGTACACCGTCGAGAAGTTGTGCACCGGGATGCAGCTCTCGGAGAGGAGGACGAACCGCTCGTTGGAGAAGTCGAGCAGCGCGTTCGCCAGCAGCCGCTTCTCGGCGTCCAACAGGGACACGGAGCCCCATGTGGTTTTCTGTGCCACCAAGTCAAGGAGAAGTCAGGTGAAGTGATTGATCTGATATGATCGCGTGGTAACGAATAGCCAACAACTGAGCCTTTTTTTTTGCTTCATCGGCGGCAAGTAGAGTACGTATGCCATTTAATTTACCAACCTGGCCGGGGATCTGCCTTCCGTAGAACGGCGAGTCCTCGGAGACGTTGATCGCCAGCCCCGGCGGCGCGTGGACGTAGATGGAAAAACGGTCCTCGTTGCCGCGGAAGAAGCGCTCCCAGAGCGGCGCCATCGGCAGGACGCCTCGGCCTGCGAGGAACATGAAGGCCACCTTGGGCGTGCGCTCGAACGGGTACTCGGCGGCGGCTGGCACCATGGTGGCGCGCCAGAACAGCTGTTCGTCCGTCATGCCGTGCATGAGGCGCGTGGGTGCCACGAACTCGGCGAACTCGGGGTCCGGGTCGGGACGGCAGCAGACTCCGCCTCCGCCCCGGCCGACGTACACGGTGGTGCTCGGGAACGTGATGTACTCGGGAGGCCCGACGGCCGCCCAGAGCCCGGCGGCCGCTCCGAGCCCGAAGATCACAAGGATCGTGACCGCCTTGGCGAGGTAGGTGAAGGACTCCTTCCTCGTGGACATCACTTTGAAATCGTCGAGCGCGCCCTTCATGCTGCTTGGCACTGTGCAACGCGACAAACGCATACGTACATACGACGGACACGAACTGGTTGCCAAACTGCAGAGTGTGTATTATTAGAGGCCGGTAAAGTAAACTACGCAAATGCCGGCGGCGAAGAATACATGGGCAGCAGCTGGACATGAACACGCCGGAGATCTAAATCCATGTACGAATGATCGTCACGATGATGCATGGCTTGTGAGGTTGGCTAAGGGATGTGATACCAGGATGAACGAACACTCAAACCTCTAGCTGTTCCTGATTCTGAGCAACTTCGTTCACGAGTAAAGCATGAACAACGCATGCAAGAGAAAGGTATCCTAGCTAGAAAAAGAATCAGCTGTAGCACGGAGGGGAGGTCGTCAAAAGGAACAGGAGAGGTTGCAGCGTGAGTCCTCTGGGAAGTAGTAAGTGAAGTTGTACACTGCACATCCAAAGGTGATCGATTTATGATGCGCGTGATGGGAGAGAAACACAGCTAGCTAGCTCTCTTGGTAATGTCAGCCCTTGATTGGTGTATATAAGAATCCGTCGTCGTATTAGGGGTCGTGGAATAGGAGGTAATATCGAGGACACGCATAGGGGGTGTAATTTTATTTGTGCACAAGGTCAGATCATTGCGAGCTGTATGGTTGTAGTCGCCATCGTCAGAGAAGCCTGCCCCAGCTCAGAAAAAAGCGTGGTGTGTGTCTGCCTGGACGATGCGTATCAATAAGAGGTCCCTGGTGTTCTGGGAACTTTCCCTCTAATTTCATCTCATCTCATGTAAAAATAACCCGTTAAACAGATGTTTGCGTCCTGTTTACACCTTTAGACAGAGAAAAGGGAGCTGTCATTCCGACGGGGATAGGTTTCAAGTATTATCTCGTTGTTTTGATCTGATCGAAATGGAAGTAGGTTAAATTTGATCAATTTTCTAGATAAGAGTAATAACATATATGATATGAAATTAGCACATTGTGAAAATAGATGTTACGATAAGTTTAATGATACTAAATTGATATATTAAATACTAGTATTTTTTATAAACTTATATCAAATTTAAGATAAATTGACTTTAATCAGGTAAAAACAACACTTTATTTCGCTGAGGCACATGAGTATTGCAACACTTGTCGTAAGTACTTTCTTTGGCCTTTGGGAGGGATCGTTTTTCTTTCCGAGCAATAACGACGAGTGATTTTCTATTCTTTCTTTACGAAAAGCGAAAAGGCTGCTCGCTAAATATCGCGGGCCCATTTCCGTTGCTGAATCTGAATGTTGAGGGAGGCCGAACAGGAAAGACCCAAAATCGGAAGGGTTCCAGGGCCCGTTAGCCCACAGAATTAACAAGGCATCCTGGCCCATGTACATAGTCCCACGGAATCCACACTAACGACGACGCCGTCCGAAACCTCTTCTGCGGAGGCAAGTTCGGCGCGTCCACGCTCCCCATCTTCTTCACCACCGTCTCCTCGGCCTGACGGCCTGCTCACCTACGGCGTGGCCATGCCGTCCGGCCTCTTCATCCCCGTCATCACATCTCAGGCGTGTCGTTCGGCAGGCTGGTCGGCACGCTGCTGAGTGAGCGGCCTCGACCTGTTCGCGCTGCTCGGCGCGGCGGCGTTCCTTGGCAGGACCATGCGGATGGCAGTGTTTTTTTTTTTAACAAAATGCGGATGACGTGTCGGTGACTCGGTGTGCGTTATCCTCCTGGAGCTCACCGACGTCAGGAACCTCCTGCCGTTCTGCTGCCTTGGGGCTCCGCCACATGCGCGTCGTGCCGAGGACAGTGTTAATAGCAGTACCGTTGAAATCTGTTGAGAAAGACCGGGGCATACAATAATATCAACAAGCACGTCGTGTTCTCCGTTGAAGATAAAGCTGCCGAAGAATTAGATTGTTTAGATAATCAACAGTTGTAATCTATCTATTATTGTAATTTTCTAGTTAATTAGTTGCTTATCTCTAGATTTAATCTATTATAACAGAACAAGCTGTATCATCCACGTCTATTTAATCAACAGGAAGGTCGGATGTAGAGTACGGCTTGATTCAATTCTATTAGACCCAAATGTGCAAGTACCGTGACCGAGCTCTTTTCTGGCATTCCGCAAAGTCAAATTTTACGTTTTCCGCATTTGTGACGTGAGATGCGGTTTTTTTTAAGAGGTGGCCGGTGGTCGGGATCCTCGCGCCGCACGACTCATGCGGAAATATATCCGCAAGCTGTCTCCGTGGACTTTATTTTCCGAATAAATAGCCAGGAGACTGGGAGAGCTAGCTGGCCTTATTATACTCCCTCCGTCCACGAGTGACGAGTGCAGCAGCGCGCACAGGCGAGCTCGCTGCTTAGCACACGGCTTAACAGGATACAGGTAGGACAACTAAAAGTTGGTTACAACCAGCTGAAAAATATTTTAATAAGGACTGCGAGGACAACTAATTTCATTTTTCAGCGCTGCCAGGATCGCGTCCACCCACTGTGTATGTTTATGTGGACTCACAAGTCTGATACTCTCTTTATTTCTAAAAACTTATCTTTTTGTAGTTCAAGAATAAACTACAAAACGATAAATTTTTACACGGAAGGAGTACATTTTCGTCTTTATAATTTTGTACAAATAACAGGTTGGCGAATAGCCACCCTTAGTCGCTCTAAGAAAAATATTGCACAGTTTATTCTGATTATTTATTCCGACCAATTTGTTGGTTGCATATGCTGCTTTCCTATCGGGCTAATATCTTATCCAAGTGTGCGTTGAAGTTGTCGATCGACCACCGTAGCCATTCAGTCATTTCATTCCTGTGAAAAAACATTCTTAGTCTTTTCATTTTCTGATGTGGAAAGATAGATAGTGACCACGCCTCGATATTGTCACAGTTTCGTTTGATATGTTCAGCTCTATTTCCCTCCAAATTAAGCAAATTATAAAAATGAACAATGCCTTGCACACAAACCATTAATTTACAGGTGAACCAACAGAAGTAATAACCATGCATGTATGATACAAACACATAAACACACGACATATATGCCAATTTTCCTTTTTCTTTGAGCATTGGTATGCCTGGTATTTTCTGTATTGGCGATCTTGACGCAACCACATTGTTGCTGAGAGAGGCAACGGTCCCCTACTCTGTCCGTAGCGCACCGGCCACTCTGACGTGATCATCAGGCCAGGCAGTTGCCCAAGTGGCGCGTGAAAGGGAACAGCCAAATGTGTATGAGATGCGCGCCTTCTTTCTCTGAGCCGAACGTCCACTCCTCCTCGACCCGCCTTGCTTCCATGTCGAACGCCACCAACTTCCACGGCGCCCACAGGTAAACGACCTCCCTCTCCGGGTGGAACGCCATGAACAAGAAGGTGAGGGCCTCGCTCGCGTGGTCGTCGGCGACGAGGTCCTTGACCCCGATCTCGTGCTTCAGTGCCCACTCCCCTGTGCCGGCGTTCTTGAGCTCCCATATCCCGAGGCGCGATCCGTCGCTGGACGCGAACCGCAGCCGGCCGCGGCAGTGCCCGGCGCGCGCCCGGCAGCTCACTGGCGCCGGGAGCGCGGTGACCGCGCACGACATGGTGTCGAGGTCGACGCGGACGACGTGGCCCGAGTAGGCCAGCACGTGGAGCGCGCCGCCGGAGTAGTGCATGGTGGCCGACATGGCGTCGGTGTCGATCCCGAAGTCGACCTCGTGGTCCCGCCACGCGCCGTCCTCGGAGTCGAACACCTCGACGGACGCGCCGCGTGGGAGCCACCCAGTGAAGCACACCACCCTGTAGCGCGGGGAGTCGCGGGGGTCGAACGCCAGCACGGAGAGCAGCGTCTCCCCGCGCGGCGCCGGCAGCGCCGCCCACCGCCGCGTGGTCGGGTTCACGACGTGGAACTCCGCCGTCGGGTACGAGGACGCGTAGTAGAGCAGCAGGCCGTTGCACCCGTCGATGACGGTCGACGTGTCGTGGCACGGGAAGAAGCCCATGTCGGCGGCCTCCGCCACGCCGGCGCCGTCGTCGTCGGACACGCACGCGTAGGTGTACGCCTGCTGCTTCCTGCTGCCGGAGTAGCAACCACCACCACCACCACGCGGAGCGCCGTCGTGGAACAGCACGCCCGACGTGATGAGCGGCAGCCTCCGGCGGAGGTAGTCGCTTGAGATGATGCGGTTCCATGACGTGGACACGCACAGGAACCGCGCCAGGGATTTGCACGGCAGCCTCGCGAGGATCTCCGTGAGCACGTCCTCGCTCATCTCGCTACTACCCATAGCTCTTCGAACTTCCAGCGACTGACACCACCGTACCGACGAGAGCTCTTCTTCACAATGCACACAGCTGACCACGCTATGAATCAACACAAGAGACTGCGGTTTTTTATAAGAATCTTTTGGATGAGCTTTGTTGGTTTCTACACCACTACAAGAAAGTGATTTGGATGGCGACGAAGTGTGTGTCGATGTGGTATCGACCTAATCAAGGACGCGATATATACAGTACTTGGAAGTTATCACATGCTAGTAGGAACCTGAAATGATGAATGCAGACATGAAGCCCGCGCGCCTCCTGGATTTATATGCAGAGCATGTTTTCTGTTGCATTTATTTAGCCCCGATGCTGACTGACATGAGCGGGGATCGTCGTGCCGTTTGGGGTGAGCAGAGAAACTCCGGACGCAAGTAGTGTCCTTTGCGCGACGTTAAATGAACAGTAGAAACCCAATATACTGTTGGCTTTTAGCGGTGAAACGGACAACGATATACGATCAGAATTTTCAGAATCGATCGGATGTTACATCTGGGGATACGCCAACACGAAATGTTTCACACACGGACACTGACGCACTATGTTTCACCGACAAGTAAAGTGCTGTAATAATCTTTACAAACAACCACTATCTGACGACAATTAAGAAATCTGTAAAAATAAAAGCTAGACCACTATCCGCCGGGAAGTGACGCAAAAAGAACTCTTCCTCGGCATTGCGTCCAAGCAACAGCCGCTGAGCTAGCTGGGGACGAGGTCATCATGCTTTCCGGCAGGGCCGGACTTGCACGCCTGCACTGCACGGTGAGGCGTCCACGTAAAGAGATGAAATGGACCATCAAAAAGTGCCATTTGTGCATACTATCCGTCAGATATGACCACGCTTGTTTTTTCCCCTACAGACAGACAGCAACAATAGGCATCATTGTTCAAAAAAAAAACAATAGGCATCATCAGCCATGTTCAGCGTAGCCCGTTGCTTAGGGCTTGGTACCTATTGCTTGGACGCGATCGATGCCCTGCCGTCCTTGCACTAGCTAGTAAGCTTAGCTCGGCGTCGACGCGTCGTTGCCTATGTCGTCTCGTCTATTCAGGAGAGAAATCCGGCACCAGACCCGGGCAAGCGTCTTACCATCTCTTGATTTTTTTTTTTTTTGCTTCGAGATTGATGATGAGTGCGCGCGAGTGCGATCGGGACGGGTTTTCGGTGCGGTTGCCCTGTCGCGAAAGCAAGGACGCTTCAGCTGGGCGGCGCTTTCGACTTTCGGTGGACGCCACTCAAAGCTTCCTCCTCCTCCTCTGCTGGTGCTCGCCTGAAAATTCGGTGGGACGACTCACGTTGACGTGCTTTCAGATGGAAGTTTTGTGCGTGGTTGCCTGGCACGCGCAACTTCCGCTGCCTGGCCACCTTCGTGCGTTGCCGGTTCATCTCGTCTTGGAACAGGACGAAGCGTTTCGATCACCGCGCTCGCTACAGATCGTAGCGATGATTGAAGGGTGGAGGCGACGTGCCAGCTGAAGGATGCTGCTACTATACACGCGAGGTTGCTACTGTCAAGGGAAAGCAACCTATCCACTGCGAAATAAAAATCCGTCCAATGTTTTGTACTGGTAGATCGAAAATTCGTTGTAGTTCGTAGTCTATCTATGAATTCAAAACACCACGACCTTCTTCTATGGGCCTTGACGCACGGTACGATGACAAATGAAGCAATCTGGGCTTAGGATAGACCGATTCATATACTCACTGACAAACGGTCCGCTCTCGAGTTCTAGAGCAGACACGTTGCGCCGTGGCAGTTGTTATCAACATTTGTGAAGTTACGAGTTTTGCACCAGATTCTCGCGCAAACAAACGCATCTCCTCGCAAAAAGAATAAAAAATGACGTATCCCCAAGCTACTGGATAATCCAAAACCAGGAAACGAAACATCTGTACAGGGTTGGACCACAGAAGGAACAAGGAGAAAGCTGCAGCAGGTGGTACATAAAGGTATCAAGGTTTATAGGTGATTCTATAGTTATGAAGCTACTTTCCAGATTCAAGATGTTTCGTTTAGCTGCTAACACAAGTATAGAATGTAAGCTAGCACATCAAGTTCGAAGACAATTTGGAACTCCGTACCACCGATTGCTTTCCTCAGGTTGACCAGAGATGGCACATATATTTGTACGCGGTTAACGAAGCTCCATCAGGAAAACTGGAAGCAACGCACAAACTCGCAGCAGACTACCGCAAACCACCAACTTCTCACCTGACAGCTGACTAACATGATTCAACATTTACATTTTGTGCAGAAGTGAAGTTCAATTCATACGGCGTATGCAACAACCCTTTCCAGCATGGACTTCACTGCTGATAGAAGATAATGCCTTTCCTGCTCGAAGCCAACGGAAAGCTGCCTTCTAAGCAATCCCGGTTGATGCCATGTGCACAAGACAGGAAGTACATTCAAAATAAGAACATGCACACAGTGTGGCTCATGGAAGATAGTGATAATATATTTACCAATCTCTATGGCAAATCATGCATGGTAACATGAAAGCCCCTGGGGGACCGTGCCCTGGTTCCTTAAACTTATATAAAGAGGTACACTGCTCCAGCACCCTTGACATGCTTTCTAGTTCCAGGTAGATGTGCTGCTTCTACATTCCCCTGAACCTGGATTGGAACAGGGACAAAATAGTAGAGCAAATCTCCAATCCGGCAGCTTTAAAACGACCAGCATCACAATCTATTCCTTCTCTCAGATCTCCGATGACATTAGATCACAACACTGTAAACTTGTGTCAGATTTCAACGGTGTATAACTGATTTGAATTAGAAAACTGATGCAATCACAATGTACACCTGCAACTATGTGGAGCACATGTATTACTGTATTACCAAAATGGAGGCTATAATGCAACTGCTCAGCAGCAACACAAGCCATCCGGATCTTACATTATGGAACTTTTCAAAGTCATAGAATTTACAAATTTTAAACATATGGCCTATAGACAGCTTAGTAATGGCTAAACACGCGAAAGCAAAACTGAGAAATATAACAACAAAACTCCGATTCTCCATGTCAATCTGCTTTTGCCGAAATATTTCAAACTCCGATCTGCACAAACATAACAACAGATTAACAAGATTACCAAACATTATCTGGAGAACACACAATAGAGCAACTCAAGTTGCGTAAATCAAATAAACAAAAAAGGACTAGAGAGAAACGGGGACAAAATGATGGCTATACAAACCTGAGTATAGCATGATCGAGGATGAGCTTGTTTAACTGAGAGGAAGCAATTTGCTTCCATGAGTGGATCTCTTCAGTTTCCTTCACCTGAAACCGAGGAATATGGTTAACCACATAATTTTAAAAAAGTAGTAATATCGGAAAGAAAAGATAAGTAAAGAAAATCACATACAAGGCTATCTTTCTTACTCTCAAGATGCTTCAACTCCAATTTGATTTTATCTAACAGTACATCTTTGCTATCAATATCAGCATCGAAATCTTTAAAGATTTGCCCGTATCTGCTGTTCAACTCCTCTAGGTACCTCTCTAAGACAGAGAAGCTGACATCAAGAGATTGAACTTTCTGCATTAGCACCTTAAGAATTGTATCTCCGGGAATCCTGCCAGTCTGAAGTGTCCTTATCTCTGAATTTTGATCTTGAGCACCATTATTTGATGAATCACCATTTGTTTTATCATCTTTTAATTGAAATTCATCTTCATCCAGGGGTTCCTGAGGGGGTTCTTTTCCTCCTGTTGGATCCCTCAAAGGTGTTTGCTCAACTGGCTCCTTCATTTTGTCATCAGCTTCAACTTTTTTATTCTCAATTGGAATTAAGTTCTCCAACATCTTTTCGACTGCATCCATTCCATAGACCTCAATCATACTGAGTGTACAGTAGAACTCAGAACCATAATGGGTTAGCAAGTTCAGCTTCAAATATCGAGCCCACTTTCGCTCAGGGACGGTGAAATTCTGAGCATATTTCGCATTTACGACAGTGAATCTCCCAAGTATTTCCCAGTTTTCTGTGGGATAAGTTAAGCTGCTCGAGAGTTCAAATTCTTTCAAATTAGAAGAGTAGTGCTCAAAATTTGCAATTGCGATGTTATCGACCAAGGTTTCTTCAGAAAGCTCGATGATGACAAATTTCCCCTCTGTTGAGCAAGGATTGCGGAGATACTTGTCCTTGTCTTTGTCTAAGATATTGGCAGCACCCTTGGCCTCCTTGTTGCAGTCCAGGACCTTAGCCCCTTTAGACGCTGCAGCATAATTGTACAACTTCCCACTAGGCTCCCTTCGGTGGATCACATTTGCAGCCTGACTAGAATCACCAGTTCCCCTTTCAGCAATTGCCCTTGCCTTAAATTCATCAAGACCAGGAGGGACAACTCGCGACCTCACTGGTCTTAGGACATCTTCACTCTCCACTTTCTCCCCTTGATGGACTCCAGAATCAACATCTGTCCGGGGAAGACTCTCACCAGGATGCGCTGAAAGCTCAACCTGATCGTCATCAGTTATAGCTTCAGTGTTCTGACATTGCAGTCATCCTTGGAGCAGAACTGATCGTCTTGGATCGATGTATCCTCAGAAAGAACGACATGTTCGTCAGGTTTAACACTTGAATCACCTGACACTGCAAAATTCTCCCCATAATCCCCTCGTATTGCAGGACCAACTGAGCCTTCACTTGAGGTATGCTCAGTAACAGCATGAACAACAGTAGAAGCCCCTCCATCTGCAGAAATCAGAGAACAACGATTTAATACCATTCTTTCAAAGTACAAGAGAAATTGACAACTAGAGTCGGGACACAAGGACGTGGAGTTTCATCAACTCGTCCAACAACCGTGGACGTAGTTGGTATTCAGGAACAGTATAACCAGGCACCCGGATCTACAAAGTTCTAACAGAATTTGACTTCGCTACGCAGTTCGAATGTTCGATCGACGCACCAAACAACTGGAGCCATGGCTTGCGCGCGACGATGACCAAACGCAAACAGCCACGCGACCAACTCATCATCATTATGGACTAAAAAACGGTAGAGCGAGAGAGAAGATGTCAGTTGGCCATACCGCGTTGACCGTCGCCGTGGCCGACGAGCAAGTTGAGGAGGATCAAGGCGGCCCACGACGCGGCGACGACGAGGAGGGAGGCGGAGAAGCCGTACATACGCCTCCTCCGCCCAGCGGTGGCCTCCACGCCAGCCCTCTGCTCCTGCGCCGCCGCGGCCGCTTTCCTCCGCAGAAGGGCTCTCCGCGATCTCTGCATTCCTTCGCCGCCCTCTCAAGCCTCCCCTCACATCCGCAGCCGCCGCGCCGGGGACCAAGGGAATCCGGTCGGGCCAAGCCGAAGGGCGAGCTCAGAACCGCGGCGTCCAGCGAGAGGCGGCGGGGGGTGGGGTTCGGGGCTTCGGGGACGGGGCCGCCTGGCGCCGGGCGGGTGGGAGGTTTTGAAACGGCCGGAGCTCCATCAGGGGAAGGAGGAGGCTTGGGGAGAGGAGAATGCAGAGGGAAAGCGTTTTGGCTTTTGCGTCGTTCCGCGCCAGATCTTGGCGGCTTCTCTCTTCTTCTTCTTCCCGTTCGCACTGTGAATGGTGCAACCTGTCCGTCCAGCCTGTGCTGAGGTGGATCTTTGGACTACATGGAATTCGGTCTTTTGTTTATTCCGTCGAACGCAAAATTCAAATTTAACCGTTATGGCTCTGCACTCTACTTACTAGCATTCTATTGGGTTAATTTGAACACATGAGGTCACTTCAAGCTACGTTTTCTACTCCTACATAAGAAATTTTAACATGACCTGCAAGGATGCAAATAGCGTCTTTGCCATGTTCAGGATTTTGTTAAGCATTTTGTAGCGTGGACTACGAATTCGTTGGTTTTGTACTATACCGGCATGGGTGGCACATATACAAATACACGTCAGTGTTTCGGTTGTTGCACGCGTACCAGCCAATATAGTGTGCACACGCAGGCCTAGCCACGTCATCCACGGCCCGGGCGACGCGTCCACTTGGGCCGCTGCTGGGCCCACTGAGTCACAAGCTGACCCCAACCAGCTGACATGTGGAGTCCGCTTCGGCTTCATCCGGCCCCACTTCTCCGTTCCGGGGTGGGAAACGGCGCCGTCTGCTCGAATCTCAGGCTTAAATAGCCGTACGCCGCGTTAACCGGTTGAGGTCGTGCCGCTTACGCTTGCGCTGCCGCCTGATCCGCTCGTCTGATTCCTCGCCGTCGTGCTAATTGCGGCGCGACCGCGCGAGGATTGCTCGGCGCCGCCCCTCGCCCATTCGGCCCCCATGGCGAGGAACCCCGGCCGCACCGTCTACATAGGTGAGAGCTCTCTCGGCGCTTACGATCCTCAGCCCTCGAGTCTCACTCATACCGGCGGATTCATAGCCTAAGCCCCAAGGACCCCGGTTTCTAGGGTTCTTCCTAGTTGCGCACCAAGGATTTAGTTGCGCGAACTGTTTTGTGTTTCGTGGGGGTTTGATTGCTATGCGCGGTAGCATTGCCTCGTTTGATGCGATCGGTTGCTTTGTTAGTGAAACTCGGCGGTCAGTTCTTCTATCATTTTGGGTGTGTACGTGGTTTCAGATTTGATCTAGTTTGGCAAGCAGCTGATAATGCATGCCATGGTGATGTCATCGCCTCACATGTTAATGTTAGTAGCCACGTCTGATGATTTTTGAGGGTTCGTGCTGTTTGCATCGTTACTGTTTACTATAAGACTGCAATACTCTGCATCCATATCGCTATGCTATATTATCTAACTATAAATGGTAATTTCACCCAGATTAGGAATGAATCACACCACAACGGGAAACTGAGGCTTTAGTCTTTTTTGATTGAGCACTGACAACAAATGTTGTTGCAATAGAACTGTCAGCTTATCAGATATTACTCATTATAGTGTGCTATGTCAATCCATATATGGTCGTATTTGGACCAATGGCGTCCCCCACCAGAAACGTATACATTGGTTAAGTCACCCCCAAGGGGGGAACTAGAGGATGGGGTTTATGTCCCGGGCTCCCGGTTACAGGAATAGATTTGGATATAATTATCATACATGTTACTGGAACTTGATTCTATTTATGTTACCATACATGATTCATGAATATGATAGGCTATGTTCTCTCGACATCTAGTCAGGTTCATCCTGTTGTATTGATTCGGTAATTGTCTTTGTTTAACTATTTTACTCTTTTTCTTTCTTAATAGGTAACTTCGACGAAAAGATACCCGAAAGAGTCTTGTATGAGATTCTTATCCAGGCAGGTCGTGTAGTAGACCTACATATACCCTGTGACAAGGAGAGTAATCGTCCTAGGGGTTATGCTTTTGCTGAGTATGAAACTGAGGAAATTGCCCAGTATGCTGTTAGACTTTTCTCAGGACTTGTTCGGCTCAATGGTAAATTACTTAAATTTATGGTAGGTTTTCATTTATTTCCTTCTATCTAGGTACGCTGTTTATTTGTCATTCATTAATTTACACAGGTAGGCGTGTATATGCATGATCACTGTTTTGACCTTGCCCTAGTCAGTTGCTGTGTTATTTTCCATAGTATTTGCAGAATGATTATTTTTTCTGAGTTCCTAGGTTCTTCCATTTCCTTAATCATGTGCTTGTGGTTTGATTATCTGTTCTACTGTCATCTTTTTTTGGTTCAGAAAGAAGTTGGCTTAAATACCTATTATTGTTGTCATTCACAGATTGCTGGGCATGACAAACCCACTTCAAATGGCAACCAACCAGTAACACCTAAGCTCAACCCTATACCATTACCAAAGCAGAGTCGATTCGTGCATCCATGTGATAAAACTTTGTCTCATACTACAGCATATCCAGTGGTAAACGGCAGGATTCCAGGTTATGGTCCACCTCCCAATCATAATCCGTATGGTGTTTGCGCTCAAGGTGAGATTCTTTCCTGGCCTAGTTATTAACGATTGCAAGACATATGTCCGGCTCTTCATCTAACTTGGTCATCCTTTTTTCTCCTCATATAGCTTTCTCAGGTGGACCGGTGGATAGCCATAGTCAGTTAAGCAATGGCATGTACGATTACAGTTTACATGCATTTGGTTCTGCTCTGAATGCTGGCTATAGAGGCCCTGTTCAGAATGTCTTGGCCCATGGAGCTGCGCAGCAGCCAATTATGATGTACTCATCCTACCAGCTGGGCAGGTTTCATGTACCTTCTAGATGACTTAGTTATTTTATCATGTCTCAGTTGTATCCCAATATACATGTAAATATGGTTGTCGCATCTTTATGTTTAGAGAAGACTATTATTATTCTCAAGGGAAAACGTTAGTCTTCTTTTAAGGTAATCTATCACGTCGTGTGCTCACATGACGTAAAGTACACTGTTATGCGGTGGTGCCTAGCACGTATGTGATTCCATTCTTCTGTGCTGGAGCCTGGAAGAACAAAGAAATTCCTTTTGCGATGTTGACGCCGAGACGCCGAGTTGGCCCGCGCGCTTGAATCACGTGCCCAAGCACCACGGTTGGCACCATCACACCGTCGCCGGCCGCACGTACTTCGCCGCCGCGTACCCAACGCCGGAGGGCGCCGAGATGGTCCGGTTCCTGGAGCGCGTCCGCGACTCTTGCGACGCCGCGCCAAGGAAGCGCATGCGTGGTGAGGGGGTGGCCCCCGTTGCGCGGCAGTTCGCGCAGGCGCTGCGGGCGGTGTCATGTGGGAGCTCCACCGCGGCAGAGGGCAGACGCGGCGCTTCCCGTTGCCGTCCACGCCGCTGGCGCCGGTATGCACGGCGGGTGCCTGGTGCTGTTCGCCGTGTGGTTGGAGGCGTGCAAAAGGATTCAGGTGCCTCACGCGATGAATCGCGCAGGTACAAAACCAAGATCTGTTCCAGTATAGCGTCAAAAAATATCATACACGATCACGCTTCGTTTTTCTTTTCCCTGTGATAACTCAAAGTTCCGAAAAGGACCAGATTAATAAAAGCAACTAAAGCTTGGTGAATGCTGCAAGCCTCGAGCATGATTCCTCTAGCGAGGTTGAGCTGGAAAATGATGTCCATTGTCCACATCTCTAAACCATGATTAACATTTAACAAGCATTTGCTGTACCTAGTAAAGGCAGAGAGGTATTGCTTCGGCCCTTCCTTATCGCTGCTATTGCTTCGACTGGCCCATCTATAGCCCATCAGGCCCATGTGTAGATAATCGTTTCCAAGGCAGAATTGTTGGAGCTGGAGCTAGGCCGCCAATTCACACGTATGGATCAGTCGATCCAACATTAACAAATGGAGATCAATCGATCCAACTCCATCCACTTCAATTCACACGTATGACAGTACATGTTTTTTTTTTCTCTTACATCTTCCGAATATTGCCCCCGAGCCCACAAAAGTTCGCCGGAGCCCGGAGCCATGCCACCGCCGGTCTTTTGAAATAAAATCGCTCCTCGTCATCCTTCCACTTCCGCAAACACAACACCGCCTCCACTCTCCAGCTCGCTCCGCTCCCCACTTCGCGAGCCGCCCGCCTCCAGAGACCAGAACCCTAGGAACCAGGCGAAGGTTCCAGAACCCCCACGAGGGCGAGAGCCACCGGGAAGGAGGCGCGATGATTCTCCGGACCCCACAGCCGCGGAAGCGCCGCGCCGATGCCGACCCCGAAGCCGGCGCGGACATCGCGGTAGTAGAATCTGTCGTCGGCGGGGCTACTGGCAGGAGCCCTGTCTCCGATCGCCGCATGGTGCCCTACGACCGCCCTACCGCCCTCGTGCCCTCCGGTGCCCCAGGGGAGCCGTTCGACGACATGGTCTGCACGTACCACTGCCGCCAGATGGTGAGATCGCTTGGCTCGTGGCTCCTGCCTTGTGCTGCTATGGTTTAGATAATTAGAACTGTCAAGCATTTTTTACTCCTTGAATACATATGTTATTGATGCCGGCTCAACATACCAATAGATCTGGGAACCACATTAAATTTACACAGTGTTTTGTTGGTTTAATTGAGGGGATTGATGAAATGAAGGCACTGCACCTTGATTTTCTTAAAGTTTCTTATGCCGTTATGGTTTGATTGGCATGTGTACATTTCTGAATTCTTTCAGGTGAAATCAGAGTTCATGGTGGCACTTAGCACTGCAGAGAAGCAAGTTCAGGAATATCAAACAAAACTTCATGCGATGGAGGAGCAGTTATCCAAGAGCGGTATGTTTTGCTTGTTTTTTTTTTTTGTAGTTGTTTTATGTGTGTAGTTGAACATGGTAACTTGAGTTGGCTTTTAATTATCTGCATTCTATTCCTTCCCGCTAAGGCTGTCACCTCAAGATATTTCAAACAATAACACCTCCAAGTTATTCGTATAGCAAGTTATGACTTGTTAGAAGTAGGAATTAGGAATGTACGAATAACATGTGTTGTTGAGGTAGCTTGCTGTTTGAATCAATCTGGGTTCCGATGTTAGCATTATTATTCTGATCATGCCATTTAATCCAACAAAATAATATTTATTTCTTCAGAGGATGAAAGGATGGAGTTCCAGGATAAACTGAAATATGTGGAGCAAGAACTAGCTGCGACGAAAGGACGAGAGAGCGCATTACAGGAACGTCTTCTAAAGGAGTTAGGTGACTATCAGGGGCGGTATCGTGATCAAGTAAAAAAAATAAATGAACTTGAGGTACCATTCTTACCATTGGAATATATTTTTGGGAAATTACGTTTGACACATGATCTCCATATTTTTAGTTGTTGCACTCCTATATTTCTTGCAATTAACTTTGGGGCAAATGTGAGTGTTTGGCTTCATAAGTTCATATTACCATTGTGACATATTTTTTTTTTTTGAAAATTTCATTGTGTCATATGTATCATCAGCATTACTCTCCACTGATACAAACAATCATATTACATATCCCCTGGGGGATTTACTGTCACATAATGCTACATTGCTAACCCGCCTATGAGTCTATATGCCCACATCTGTGGTCTACCATATGTCCATATCTTTGTTTTATCAATGGACATGAATATGTCATGCTTCCTCACGCTGTAGGTGCAACTCAATAAAGAGATCGAGTTAAGAATCAGTGCTGAATCATCAGCATCATCTGCTAAGGAATCGATCAAAGACTTGGAGAGGAATTTGCAGCAATTATCAGAAAGTTCAGAAAGGGAGAAGAGGTCCCTTAAGAAGGAATTTTCATATTTTAAAGATGACATGAGCCTATCAGTTTCTAAACTTAATGCTGAGGTCTGTATTGTTAACCTTTTTGAAAATACTTATTCGCCATTGTTTGTTGACTTATATATCTTAAACCTGTTGGATAGCTTGAGAGAATGAGACTCAGAGCAGAAAACTCCGAGGGTGAAGCAAAGTTGTTAAACAAGCAGTTAGTGGACTTGAAAAAGCAACTTGACGAGGTCAGTATTTTAATCTGATTTACATGATTATATTATCCATGTCATTTTTGTTCTTGCCCCTCCTTGGAGTTGTGTCTATCAGTTCTGCATTGTGGTACAACAATCACATTGATATATATGCTACAATCTTGGTCAGTGTCTCCATGAAAAGAATGAAATGGAGCTCAAATTATTCAGTTCTTGTGCCTCGTCTGATCTACGTGCTCCAACAGATGACCAGAAATTGATCAAGCTTTTGCAAGAGGAGCTCCGAAATCGTGTGAGCATTTAACATTGTTTGGTGTCTGCTTGACGTTTGATAGTTGATAACTTGAAATGGTCTGCATGTTTGACAGAATGCTTTTTCATGCACCCCCCCCCCCCCCCCCAGTTTTTAATTGATGATGTTAGGACATTTTAGCTCATTTTAAGCTAATGAAGTTGTCCTAACATCATTGATTAAAAACTGGAGGTAGTAGCTTGTTCTTTAAAATGCTTCTTTCAATATATATCACTAGTAAGGGAACCCGGTTATTTTTGGAAAGCTAAAAAGATATGTAAGCTTACAACATTCTCTGGATAGTGATGCATGATTATTTTTGATTGAAGGAAGATTTCTACTGTCCATGTAGTCCTTCAAGTTGCCAAAAACGTGGGAACATTCCTGTTTTATATGATTGTAGGAAGTTATAATCTTAGAATGGTATGGTTGCCTGGTAAGTCTATCATAATTCCCTATTTCCATTCAACACTCGATATAAATATACTGCTCCAAGAGGTAACAGATGTCCCTAGCTAGCTCACCCAATGTCTATGTCTTAGCATCAGCCATAAAGACATGAACAGAAACTTGTAAAACATGTAAACACAAAATTAACCTTGGAGTTAGAACAGAAACTTGTTCATAAAGTTATCTTATAGACATAAGGGAAAAAACTCCCTGTGCCTGAGCAACTGCACAACTTCATTTATCAAGGTTCCCTAATAGCTAATACCATGTTGTGCATTTTGTTATATTATGTTCTATTGTATTTGCATGATGTCACTTTAAAGTATTTTCACTTTTGATGTATTTTCCCACAATTTTAGACATGGCTGATCTTAATGACATGCTATGTGGTGTTCTAAAACCAATAACACAGTTTAATGGTGTGCTGTGGAATTTCCCTAAGCCAATAACACTGTTTACCCATATTATCATACATATATTTAGGACAAGGAAGTACATGAAGCCAGAAGGTTGAAATCTTCCCACACAAATATTGAGTTGCTGAAAGAAAAGCTATTGGAGGAGCAGGTCCGCAGGGAACGAGCAGAGATGGAATTATCAAAGCTGCAAGAAATTGAAGCCAAAGCACATAAGTTGGAGCTTGAATTAGCATCGTACATGCACCTGCTCAGCAACATACCTGATGTATCTTCTTTTGGTGACATACCTCGAAAGATTGCAGATTTGCAAAAGTATGCATATGTTACCACTTCTTGTGCCTATTTTTCGTTGATATTCCATTGCCATTTACGCTATCCAGAGTTTTATCGAATGATGATAAAAACAACCGGTTCTTGATGCAACTTATAACCCTAACATAATTGCTTATTTTGCTTAGGTCTGCATGAAAGATTATTATTTTGGGATTCTAACATGCCAGGTCTCATCTGAATTGTTAACAGGGAAGCATTGAAAAATTTGAACAAAGTTGGTGAAGTAACGTCACAACTGAAAGAATTACAGGTTACTCTGGAATTTGCTGACCTTAGCAAGCAACGTGCAGAAGGTGAAGCTACTCTTGCTAAAGAGAGGGCTGAAAGTGCTACCAGGGAGGTCAAGCGGCTTGAACATATGGTATTGTCTAGTTGCAGCCTGCTATACTAGCAATTATCTTTTTTTTTTCCTATCCTCTATGAACTCATACCAAACATGTGTTTCCAGATGAAATACGCTTCTCATCATCTCGTGTGTAGAGTTCATATGTATTTTTAAAATCCATCCTTTAGTATGCCAAGGATACTCACTTTGACTTTGCTTGGCCTGTCTCGTGTGGGCAGCTTGCTGCAATCAGCGAAGAAAGAGAGAGGCTGAGAAAAGACCACACTACTCCTACTAAAGAAAAACCTGGGGATGGGGATGATACACCTTTCAAGGTTGAGAGAAGAACAGTGGATTCATGTTCTTATGTCTTGTTTTTACCTATATTTTTTAATGATATTTCTTTTCTGGTGGAATAACACAGCATACAGACTTGAACTTATCTATAATGGAGAAGTTAATAAGGGATCTGGAGAGCACTATACATGAGCAGAAAGAAGTGATTAATCATAAGCATGCTGAACTCAACATAATGAATGAAAGATTAAGCCTTGAAGCAAGGAAAGTGAAGTCACTGGAGCGAGAGGGAGACCAACTACGCTCTCAAGTGGCGTTACTTGAGTCGAAGGTACGGACATCTGAAATCACCATTTAATTGGGGCTTTGATGTCCGTATGGCGTTATTTGGAACATTTTTGGTACCAAAAGGGCAGCCTCTTATATTCGCATCATAATTCTAGAAATATGTTAGTTGCATGTACTTGTCAAAGCTGTTTCAGGACTCAGAAGACAAAGTTGGTTTAGTCATTGCTGGGCAAGCTATCAAAAACCTTCGTGGCTCCAATTTTTCTATTTCTTTCAATTTGAAATAGTAAGACAAACTCCTAAGTAAAATATATAAATAGAGAGAGCAAGCTTTATGTACAAAGTAGAATGATTTTAGAGTTCCTTAAGAGGGAATCTCTAATATCATCTGGCCAGTTAGAAATGATTCTCTTGTCTTTTTCTATACGAACATTAGGGCACTTTCTTGTCTGCAGCTGCCTTATTTATGTACATTTAATCGTTTATTGACTATATGAATATTCATGTCTTAATTGGTTAATCCTGCTTGTATAGGATTCAGTGAGCTAGCCCATATTTCTTATTCTACTGATAGCATGCTTGAACCGCTGTGAGAGTCTATGCTATAACTGCATGGCCTTTGAACTGAGGATGAGAGCAAAGAACTCTTATCCTATTACGTTTCGTTCAACTTCCTAAGAAACGTTGGCAAACGATTTATGCTGGAGATGTCCATATTTGTGTCAACTGTCAAATGTTATCTTGTAAGACCCAGCATATAAATAGCTGTAGCTTCTTCAACAACATAGTTGGTTTGAGGGTGCAAATATTGAAACTGCATCGTACGGATACTAATTTAACTTGAAATTTTTTTATGTACCTTGCTTCTCTTTGCTTGAAAGTTGTTATCATATTTGGCAGCTAGGTCATGGAGATTATTCTGCCTCAAGCACAAAAGTGCTCCGTATGGTAAATACTCTTGCTGTGGATAGTGAAGCGAAGCAGACAATAGAAGCACTACAAGCTGAACTAAAGAAAACAAAAGAGAGGCTGCAAGCAGTTGAAGAACTGAAGGGGCAAGCTGGTATGTAGTCTCATCATTTGTACCATTCTTGGTTCAGATGTTTGAATTCCTTGTCTGGTCACAGTTCTTCCAGTTATATGCTCTGCTAAAAGCTGTTGTCAGATGGATTTCAGTTTTTTTTTTTTTTGTAGCTTGCCGTAGTTACTTGTAAGCTTCTTTCCAAAATCGAGAGTACTTCTGCTCATTCCCTTATACAAAATTCATTTTGCGAGTTGCCTTGCTAACAAAAGTTACAAGATATTGATTTTTTTATTAATATACAGATTTAATATTAGATTAATATTAATAACACACGGATCGGAAAATTTGTAAAATTGACCCACATGTCAAAAAATGGACGAAATCCGATGTGGCAAGCCACCTGGCGGTGATGTCGTCCATTTCACGGACAAAGTGAGGCCAACGCGACATTAGTTTATCATGGGACAAGATTCTCACGACATGGCTGGTCACACTGACGCATCCGAATTTCGTCCAAGAGCTGGACGAACGGTGCCAACAGGTGGGCCCATGGTCACATGGATCACCCTGACCGGTTCCAGTCGTCCAGGAAGTGGACGAAATTCACTGACAGCCGTGAGATTTAATCATCGGAGAAAAAAGAGTGGAGGCGGCCATGCACACACGGGTCAGTAGGCCCGCTGCTCCCCGCATCGTCGCTTCGTTCCCACGTACGACCCAACTCGGGTGACTGAGCCCTGCCCCTGGGTCCAATCGAAGTGGCCCACACGCAAACTTCTCCATATGACGAACCTTCTCATTGGGTCAATGCAGCCACTAGTGCTGGTCTGACAGAAGTACGTGTGTGACTGTGATCAGTATGTTTATGCTTCTGGAGGATAGCACCTGTGACTAATCCACTCCTTTTTATTTACCCCTTAAATACCGCCTTCATCATTTACCATTTCCATCTGTAGTGAAGCAGGCAATAAACGATCATTTGACCCTGAAATGTCTTTTGCATTGTGTAGCAATATCTTCAAGGCATTTTTCTTAGGTATACTACACGTGCATAGAACCGCATGAATCTAATGAATGGTGAGTTCTGATAAGCTGAAAACAAGCGCTAGCCATCTTCGTCAGCTACGGTGATGTCATCAAATTTTGTCCAAGTCCTGGATGACAGGAGCCGGTACGGGCTCATCCGCGTGCCAACATGTCCGCATGTCGGCACCGTTCGTCCAGCTCCTGGACGAAATGTGGACGCGCCACTGTGGTCGGCCATGACACAGGAATGCCGTCGCGGAGATGGACGAATTATCGCGTTGGCCTCACTTCGCATTGCCGCCAGCTGGCTTGCCACGTCGGATTTCGTCCATTACTTGAACGACGCGTGGGTCAATTTTACAAATTTTGTGATACGTTGGTTCTTAACATTAATGTAATATTAAATCCGTGTATCAATAAAAAATTCCAAGATATTACTCCCTCTGTTTTGTTATTGATGATACTAGCACACAAAGATTCGTTCAGTTTCAAGTAATCTTTTTGTCCTAACATCATGAATAAAAGAGTAGAGGAAGTACTATTTTTACTGGAGTGAACCATCTTTTCATAGCACATAATTTTTATGCTCAATTCCTTGATATCTTTTCTTGGATGCGTTTATAAGTAGAACACATATGCAGATGCTGGAACTGTGGTAGATGCAAATATTGCTGAGAAGCTAGCACAGCTTAAGAATCAAATTGCCACGCTTGAGAAACGTGAAGAGAGGTATGTAGTTTGTTGTCTTTGCTATAATCTGTTTCACATTCTGTTGGATATGACGTTATATTTTGTTGAAAACAGATACAAGGCAGTGTTTGCTGAGAGGATCTCTGTCTTCCGGAAGGCCTGCTGCTCGCTTTTTGGTTACAAGGTAACAAAAGCATGCCTCAAGCAGTCTGTAGTCAAGTCATGAGTTTGGTCTATATCTGAAGGGACACCGTGTATACATATGGTAGCATAATGCTCTATTAGCATCTTGAATACTGATTGTTCTATCTACTGATAGAATATTGTATGCGCTTTATCTTATATGACCATTTCTTTTGTGGTTTCATCCATTTTCAAACTCCCCTTTAGGATAAGTGTGTTTTATGGGTGCAGAGAATTTGACTGGCAGGATCTTGAAAGGTAGTTGCGGATGCTATTGCTGAAACCTGTGTTTGGCATATATCTGAAGATACCCAGCATCAGTGCTAAACTAACAAGCAATATGCACCTTATGAGTGGAAGCAAACGGGTCCATCTTAGTGTTCTGTTATGATCATAATTTTCAGATTTTCTTACAACAACAACAACGACAATGCCTTTAATTTTCAGATTTTCTTATGAAGGAAAACTTCTATTCTCCTCGATGTTTGTTTATGTGATGTCCATTTCAGTGGACTTTATATATGCGTTTTCATTATATTCTTGTTTTGTTTATTTTTCCGTATTACATGTTCTAACAATGTATAATTGTTCAACATAGACTCTAGTTTGGCATAACCTTTCCTTGTTTCATGGTTTTAGATAGTGATGAATGATCAGCAGCAATCAAATGGGATCCCTGTAACACGCTTCATTCTACAATCTGTTTATGCCCAAAGTGACGATGAAAAACTTGAGTTTGACTATGAATCAGGAAGCACTAGTATTGTGGTAAGCTGTTGTACATTACAGTTGGAATGATCTTTCATTTTGTTTAATGGAACATTATTTTACTTTACTCATGAATACAGGTCAATGACTACACGTCTCAACAAGATATTGCTCAGCAGGTAATCTTGAGTTGGTTAATTGCATATAGGAGGCATCCATGCATCACACTAAGCTGGTCGAGATCAGGAGTTGGAGATCCCAATCTTCACCTTAAAATCAAGGATTTGCCAGTCATCTTTCATATTCTTACTTTCCTTTGCGGACTCATAAAGTTTGTATGTGTCACTAAATTGTGAGTCAAAATATGGTGAGACTTGCATTAGGCTTAAGGTGATAGATATGCATGTGCTTGAAAAAAGTCGCACTTAAGTTTGTTAGAAGGGGAGCCCTGGCACAGCGGTGAAGGTTGTTGCCTTGTGACCATGAGGTCACAGGTTCGAGTCCTGGAAACAGCCTCTTGCAGAAATGCAGAGAAAGGTTGCGCACAAAAAATCCAAAGTGGATCGGACCCTTCTCCGAACCTTGCGCTAGCGTGAGCTACGTGCACCGGGCTACCCCTTTTTTTGCACTCAAGTTAGTTCTGCCAGTGGGATGTCGAGTCCATAAATTATCTGATTGAAGCACTCCGTTCACTTCTGATTGGCAATTTGGGATTCTTAGTGTACAGCAGTTCATTTAGTTTGGTACTGAGTTGGAACTGGAATTTACCTCAGAAGATGTAACCACATTTTGCAGGTTGAGATTTTCATAAGGAAGATGAACTCCATCCCAGCCTTCACTGCTAACTTGACAATGGAATCCTTTAACAAGAGAAGTATATGCTGATAAGTGAGACAGTTGTTGAATTTTAAGCCTCATTCCATCTGTATGTTTGATGCTTCCTCCAGTTGATGAAAAGCATATCCAAGCACTTTTATGTTGCCCCTTGCATGGTCACACATATGAAGAGGCATTCTACTTCGGTCAAATGTTTAGATTTAGTAGCAGGAGATCCATAGTCGGGCAAAAGCTCCTCCAAAAGGTCATTACCAAGGTTATTCTTTTTGTAACATTCTGAGCTACTTGGTTGCAGTGTAACTACCAATTATCTTAGATTGTCTAAATGGTTAAGTGAAAATTGTGCAGGTGAGGTAGTGGGTATCTGTAACAGTCGTTGACGCTGGGATTTGTATATTATGACGTTCTGATGATGTCCGTGGGATCCTGATTCCTTTTCACGACAAACCATATACCGTTTGAGCATGGCTTGTACTGCACTGTGATTAAGTTGAAGCTTGTAATTTTTTCTAAACTATAGCAGCTCGCTAATAACAATGACTAAGGAATATCTTGCTTGATACGCAATAAAAAATGTTTTTTCTTTCAACTTGTCGTTTGTAGCTGAGTCTTGCACTCTGCCATGTGTTTTTTTTTTTCCCTTTCGGAGAAATGCTTCAGCTGGAGTACTGCCTCGTCCATCAAGATGGTTTTAGCCGCCATTTTATCATGAGTTGTAGTCCAATGTTGTACGCGTAGTGATGCTCATGTTTCTCACATGTCTGTTACTCTAATGATTTGCGTAAAGTTTTGGTGCAGGACAGGAGCACCATTGTCATGTACGGCAGCTACTACACTCAAAAGAAAAGTATATATGGCAGGTACTTCTAGATGGACAAGTTTAGTAGCTTCAGTAAAAACTTGCCACACAAAAATGGGAAACGGAGTCAGGTCAATTGCCGCCTGCCAAGTTTACTTGCTCGGCAACACCCGCTTTTCTGCCGTTTCTCCGCACTTTCGGGCCGATGCACCGCGAGATCGACGGTCCTGATGCAATTCGGTCGCTAAGCCTCACACGGTCGGCATGGGGCGGCTCACACGAAACAGCCTCCCGAACGGAAACCTTCGGGCAGTGCAGGCGGCCCGGGCAGATAGCCGGCGCTTTACTCGCGTCTCGGCACATAAATCGTTCCCCTTGGCTGCCAGGTGCCCGGCCGGACCATCGTCATCCTCCTCCTCCTGGTCGAGAGCACGCTCCGCCTCATCGCTGCCTACGAGCAAACTCCCTTGAGCTCAAGTCGCCGATCGCTCCAATCCTCTGCCCAGTTGCTGCAAACGATGGTGTGTGCATACGCTGCTGGACCATGTCGCAAGCCAGCGCCTGAGGAGTTTGTGTGAAGTGACGCTTTTCCGTGCGCGCGCATGCAGGCACTGACGGAGCGGCAGCCGCAGCTGGAGAAGAAGCAGATGCGGGGGAGGGCGCCGCTGTCGAGAAAGGCCGTCGTCGCGCTGTGCGTCGCGAGCTTCCTTCTGGGGTCGCTGTTCAGCGGCAAGGTGTCGCTGACGACGTCGGAGTCGGCGCCAGCCGTGGGCTGGGACCACAGTTCCAAGGAGGGCACTCGTGCTTCTGGCTGCGAGAACAATAAGCGCGTAAGCTTTTCTTTGCGTATATATTTCTCCTACTGATCGCGTTGCAATGGTTGTTGGTGGGCTGATCGACCTCTCTTTGATTTCTAGCAGAATAAGCCTGGAGAGAACCACCCGAGGGACCTCATGAACGAGGTGTCGAGGACTCATCATGCAATCCAGTAAGCATTTTTCGGCCTCTAATCATCAAACGTTACAGTCGTTAAGATATCAGGTTGCTTTTGTCTTCGGAGAGCTCACGCAGTATATATATGATGGTGGTTCATGGGCGTTGGCATCCGTGAAACAAAACAATTACTATAGGTCGCTGGACAAGGCGGTGTCGACTCTGGAGATGGAGATGGCCGTGGAACGCGCGAGGAGCAGCAGCGGCACAACAGCGGGCGTGGTTTCCAACAAGCCGCCGCCGCAGAAGGCGTTCGTCGTGATCGGCATCAACACGGCCTTCAGCAGCAGGAAGCGGCGCGACTCGCTCCGCGAGACCTGGGTCCCCGGAGGGGAGAAGCTGAGGAGGCTGGAGAAGGAGAAGGGGATCGTGATCCGGTTCGTGATCGGGCACAGCGGCACGCCGGGCGGCGGGGAGCCGGACCGCGCGCTCGACGCCGAGGAGGCGGAGACCCGGGACTTTTTGCGGCTGGACCACGCCGAGGGGTACCACGAGCTGTCGTCCAAGACGAGGATCTACTTCACCACCGCCGTCGCCACCTGGGACGCCGACTTCTACGTTAAAGTCGACGACGACGTCCACCTCAACCTCGGTACGTACGCTGACGCAGCACACTACACTGCTAGCGTTTCCGTGAATCGTGTGCAAGTCTTCGCAACAGTTGCAGTCGTAACTTTTTTTTTCCCTGATGAATGAATCTTGCAGGGATGTTGACGAGCAGGCTGGCGAAATACAGAACGCGCCCGAGGGTGTACGTCGGCTGCATGAAGTCCGGGCCTGTTCTGTCGCAAAAGTAAGCGAGCATTGTTATAGGACCAATCAGGAGTACATAGATTTTTTTTTAATGACAACTCGAACACGTTGTGTACACAGTTCAGCTGATTTAGACCTGTTTTATGTGTTGCAGAGGAGTGAAGTACCACGAGCCAGAGTACTGGAAGTTCGGCGACGAGGGGAACAAGTACTTCCGCCATGCCACAGGCCAAATCTACGCCATCTCCAAGGATCTCGCCGCCTACATCTCCATCAACCAGTAAGAGCAACTTATAACTACTCGCGATCGATGCCATTTTATTCGTGACTGACGATTCTCGTGCCAATATCTCACACACGCCGACCGTTTCATATATAGGCCGATACTGCACCGATTTGCAAACGAGGACGTCTCCGTCGGCGCGTGGCTGCTCGGGCTGGAGGTCGAGCACGTCGACGACCGGAGCATGTGCTGCGCGACGCCTCCAGGTCGGTCTTCAACTGAAACACGGCCTCCTTTCATACCAATTCATCGTCAGAGTTGCCATTAAATCAAATCTCTCTGCTAGTTCTGGCGAACATCGTTTAATTTGCTGCTGTAACGCTTGTTGTTAATCTGTCGTTCCTCCTTGTCTGGGTTGTTGTTGGTAGACTGCGAGTGGAAGAAGCGGGCGGGGAACGTGTGCGTGGCGTCGTTCGACTGGACCTGCAGCGGGGTGTGCAAGTCGGTGGACCGGATGCGGCACATCCACCAGGCGTGCGGCGAGGGCGAAGGGGCCGTCTGGAACGTCGCTACATGATCCATCCATCATCAGATTCAGATCTGATCCAACCGTTCGCCGAAAACCATCGTGACCTCACCTGCCGTTCAAACCAGTTTGGAAAACTTTTTCGTGATTTTTTTTTTGGCAATGAAGAAAAGTTCGTAATTGACGTGTCTGTCGAAAATTCGGATCACGATCCCCATCTACGCGGTTCAAGCGAACCCAGCTAGTATACGATCTGAGCGGTCTAAAAAACAGCAGTCGCGGTATCTGATCCGTCCAAACGGAGAACTACCCTCCCGCTTATTATCCGATCCCTTTAATTAGCGTAGTCGTCGTGCTCGAACCAACAACGGCCTGGAACCACGTGTCCAACAAAATTTAGGCGCGAAGAGGGAGGAAGGAGCCCCGGGACGCAACAAGTTTTGGACCGTTTCGGCTGGACGCCCGGCGATGCCGCCTCGCACTGTGAGTGCCACGGGCATTTTCGTCCGCACACGGATCAACGGTCCGTAGGTCGGTTCGTGTTTCCGTATCTGCCCCTACAGTCTCAACTCCTCCTCTCTTGCCTACTCTGCTCTGGCTCTTGCCACAACAGGTACTGCACGACTATGCTAGCATGAATTTTTGTGCGACCGTTTGGCTCATGTGCACTCTCACCGAGCAGCCAGTACTCATCGTAAGTTATAGTATTGGAATAAACTGCAGAAAAAATATAGCATTTTAAAAAATATGAAGCACTTTTTAAACAGAAGACCAACCCTGTATTTAACTATGTAGTGTTCTAATCTAAAATAATATAGTTATCTAGTATTGTCCAATTCAAACTTTTTTAATAAGTATTGACATCCAGACGTTCGACATTGTGAATGCACGCGCACATATTGCCTTTATGAATCCATACAAGACACTGAAAAAATAATCAAGTAATTGACGAGATAAGTATTATCATGCACCTTGTTGCTGATGAGATACATTGCTTAATCACATACTAGTGGTGTAAAACACGAGCAATCATACTTAGGAATTGTTGTTGTTTGTTAATACAAATTTACGCTGTCCAATATTTGAAATTTAAAATCGTAGCAGTACTTATGAACATACTGGATAAAATAATGTTATGGTACCTCTGTAGTTGGAAAATCCGAACTCTGACAATGGAGCGGAGGGGTACTTACGTAATTTATCTAACCAGAGGACACGTTGATGTGCTCTGCACGACCGCCTCGGAAACCAAGTGCGTGAAATGACCGTACTACCCCGAGCCTTTATTCCCTACCATTTCTCGCGCCTTCTTTTCGGAAAGACGCCTCGAACCCAACCACCAACCCTACCCCACCCCGCGCTTAACCATGGTTAGCGCCCTGCCACGACCTGACGAATCCATTCCACCATAAGTTACATACACCCGTCCCACGGTGCGCCAAACACGCTGACGTGGTCCCGAAACTCATTCCTGCACGCTGGTGCACGAGGACCTGGCGTACCGGATCAGGCTTCCCCTCGAAGGAATCGACCCCATCACCTTCCTCCTCTTTATCTCGGAGCCGCCGCCGCCGCCGCAACCCTAACCCGAGTTCCGATCTGGTTAATCGGCGACGAGGAAGACGGCGGTGAGGTGGCAGATCTGAAGGGATCCGACGGAGGCGGAGGGCGCGATGGTGGTGAACGGCCGGCCGCTGAAGAGGGCGAGGGCGCGGGTGGAGGCCAGGGACTTCGCCGGGTTCCCGGCCGCCGGAGACGGCGGGGCGGCCGGGACGTTCAGAGAGGCGGTGAGAGGGTTCCTAGCGAAGCATGCGAGGTTGCTCCCGCTGCCGTCCATCTTCTCCCCGGCGGCCGCGGCGGCCCCGCCGCATCTGCTGATCTGGAGGGTATCGTTGACCGTCGGGGAGGAGGGAGAGAACGGCGGCGGCGGCGGCGGCAGGGTGGAGCTCAACGTCGTGGAGGAGGATGTGCTCCGATCGCGATCTGTGTATTGTGACCAGTGCAGAGTCGTGGGTGAGTTGCTTTCCTCTTTTTTTTTTTCCGGAAAATGATTTTCACACTGAAATGTTTTTTATTACTGCCATGGCGGGATTGTAAGTCTTCTTTTTGTCGTTTTGTGTTTGATCTGCTTATTTCATTTTAATCCATAGCCTTTCTATTTCCGTTGAAATAGAAATTAAAATTTTGTAATGCCATTTTTCTGGAAGGTTGGTCTTGTTAGGACGTTGCTGTCATTGTGCAACGTGCGTAACAATGATTGATTCAATCTTCATAGTCACTCACATGCTGTTACCATACAGCAATACGCATCTGCAATGGAATTTTGTTCCTGATGTGTTTGTTTCGTTGTAGGTTGGAGCGGGCACCCAGTCTGCGGGAAACGATACCATTTTATCATCGAGAACGACAGCAACCAGCTTTCCGGCTGCCGGCGAACCTGTTGTCTCCGCTGCGGAACCCCCATGGTCGCTGGAGAATCGAGGTGGGACAAACATCTGAGAAAGTAAACACAGCTTTGTAACAATGAAAGGAGAGCTGGGATGTGACATTGTACATATAGCTTAGTAATTGATTTTGATATGTAGTAGTGTAAATGCAGCATATGCTCAAAATCTAGTGCTGCTAGCCTTTAACCAAACCGCTCCTGATTGAAGTGTAGAAGAATTATATTCCTAAGCTTCATATATTACTTTTCAGAACCAATCATCCTGATAGAACTATGATGATCTAATCTAGACTAGCGTGCTTTAGTGATGCTGCTGCATGCAAATTTGCATTCTTTCTTGCTTACTATATACCTTGGCTTCTCTAGGTGTCTCTTATGCAACTTCGATATGGAAGGTGAAGAGATGGAAGAGTGTGCATACCTGCATCTGGATGACTCCTCGCACTTGCTGCATGCTGTTGTGCATGCAAATGGTTTCGGGCACCTTCTCAGGGTCAATGGCCGTGAAGGTGGCTCAAGATTCCTTACTGGCCATGACATTATGAGCTTCTGGGATCGTTTGTGCAAGGTTCTACATGTGAGGTAAATAAATTTTGTTGGTGCTATGAGAAGGAAATTATTGTTCTAGTAGCGTACAAGTAAATATATCCATTTCATGACTGCAGGAAGGTCACAGTCATGGACATATCCAAAAAACATGGAATGGACTACAGGCTTCTGCACGCAGTTACAAATGGCCACCCATGGTATGGTGAATGGGGATACGAGTTCGGTGCTGGCAGCTTCGCACTCACAGTAGGCACGTACCAGAACGCAGTCGACATGCTTTCCAGCATACATCTGGCGTTGTACTTCTCACACCGTAGCCCCACCAGGACCCAGTTGCAGAACACGATTGCTCTTTACTGGGCACTTTCTGATCGTCAGCTAGTAACCCTGCGGGACCTGTTCTGTTTTGTTATGCACCTGCTTCATCAAGCACAAAAGATGTCAAAACCCTCGACTGATAAGCACAAGGAGACCACATCTAATGTGCTCTGTACGTGGACAAAAGAAGATTGTGATAGAGCTGAAGCTGCAATGCTTAAGGTTCTCCGGGCTGTCCAACCTGGACAGTGGGTGTCCTGGCGTGCACTTAGAGGTGCTGCATCGAAGGCTGTTAACTCACAGGAGCTGCTTGACTATTCACTCAGAGTGTTGGGTGGAAAACAACTGGATGATGGCAATTTCATTGCTGTCCGCTGCAACGCTGAGACAAGCGCAATCGAATACAGGTGAGCCTGTCTTCCTCTGCTGTATTTGCCAACTTAATTTGGTTATTTACTGACCGTTGTTATTACAAGCAGGCTTGAATCTTCCTTTGTTCAGTCGCCTGCTCATGCAGCTGAGTTTGGGCCTTCTCTCGAACAACTTCTACATGACCTTAGATTCCTCTATGACGCTCTTCTGAACCCAGAGTCCATGCTGGCTTCACAACCAGAGGTGGTGGGTGCATTATCACACAACGCAGCAGCAAAAATTCTTGACTGCAAACAGTTCATCAAGCATTATGATGAACAAGCAATGCAAACTCCTTTGAACCCATTTCTGCTCTGTGTGAGATGCTCTGTTGAACTTCTTGATCACCCGAAAGACTACACAGCACCACCAGATGAACTTGTACTTCTACCAGCAAGTGCTACCCTTGCTGAACTGAAAGTACAGGCTTCAAGAGCTTTCCAGGAAACGTACCTCATGTTCCAAAGCTTTCAGGCTGAACAGCTCCCTGACTTCCCAAATTTCAGTGACACCACCCCCGTGAAGCATGTGCTTGGCTCAGGCCAGCTTATTCGGGTAAGGGGAAGATGCAATGGGGATTACCGGAGAATTGTACAGTTCAGGATGGAGAGGGGTTTGGAGAACTGGACGGTGGACTGCTCATGCGGTGCCAAGGACGATGATGGGGAACGGATGCTAGCATGTGACATGTGTGGTGTCTGGCAGCACACCAGATGCTCAGGGATAAATGATTTTGAAGAAGTCCCTGAAAATTTCATCTGCAGGAAGTGTGTTAGCCCACGCAAAGGAAAAGGACGTGGTGGCGGGGGTAGTAATGGTGGTGGAAGAATGGAGGTTAGTGCGGCTGGGAGGTGCAAGGATGAGATCCATGTTGCTGGCGCTGGCAAATGTGGGCGCATGACAACTGTTGGATGACTGTACATAATGTAGTGAAATGTAAATAGTGACGGGAGGGTAGTAAGCTCTGCACCTAAAGACTTTCTGGAACCTTGTGTCTGACCGCTGATGCGATGATAATCTATTCTCCTGTCCTGCACCCTTTCTGGACCCTTTTAGTTCAAGAATCTTGTCTTGATTCTCAGACATCTGGTGTAATGTTAATCTATGCTCCTTTGAGATGTACCCATTTTCTGATCTTCTGCAACGGAGTACTAAATCATCAGCTTGAATTTTCAACGGAATAATGTAAACTATAGCACAAATAATTAACAAACTAAATCCAAACTCATTAAAAATATGTTTGGTAGACAATCCTTGATCCCACTGGAAAAATGAAGCTCCGTATCAATAACTGAAAGCAATTTTCAACTGATTCATACAACAAAGCTAGCAAGGTGAACTTCAAGAATAAAATGTACTGCCATCATCAAACACTAAACGGTGCATGCATATTATCATCTCAATATCATAGCCAAACCAACTAAAAGCACTCTGTCTGGTCTGATCATTGGAAGGTTAAACTAACCTAAATCAACTTACGACATGACAAAATTAACAAAATAAAACCAAACTCATCAAAATAGGTAAAAAATCCTTGTTGACCCCACTGGACAAATAAAACTGTATCAATGACTGGAAGCAATTTTCAACTGGTTCATATGACAAAGCTAGCAAGATGGACTTTCAAAAGCAAAATGTACTTCCATCATAGAACACTTAACAGTGCATGCAGATTATCATCTCAATATCATAATCAAAACAACTGAAAGCATTCAATTTCTCTTTGGTCATTGGAAAGTCAAACTAACCCAAAAACTGAAGATAAGATACAGGTGAGACATCAAGCATGAAAGCAGAGTAGACGAGTGAATAACTCACATGGGTATGTATTTGGAAAAGCACCTTAATAGTGATTTATGCTATAAAATGCTTTAGCATAAGATGTCATGTCAATACAAGTGAGACATCAAGCATGAAAATGGACCTGTTGAGTGTAGGCTAGTGTGGGTATATGTAAAGAAAAACCCCTTAACTATCTGTGCTACGAGCTACTGCTATCTATATCATCTATACGAGCAATGAACAAATATGACATGTGCACAGAAAAGTATAAGCAACGCGATTTGAGCAGAGATGTATGATATAGGGATGTCATAGTTCAAACTATCCAACACACATTAAAAAAAGTGATATATGCTATAGAATGCTTTAACATAAGATGTCATGTCAATACAAGTGAGGCATCAAGCTTGAAAATGGAGCCGTTGAGTGTATGACTAGTGTGGGTATATCTATAGGAAACCCCCTTAACTAATTATTTGTGCTCTGAGCTGCTGCTATCTATAACATCTATACGAGCAATGAAAAAATATGATATGTACACAGACGATTTTTGATCTAGTGATGTCATAGTTCAATCTATCTAGCACACATTAAAAATGGGCGTACCAAGCACATTACAGGATCTGGAAAAGGAAATTTCTAGGCAGCCTTACCCTTGCTTATTTTGGGGCTAATTCAAACTCAGGATCTTTAGAACACAAGTGGAGAGACTCTACCACTGTGCCATGCCCAAACTTCTGGCACACATTGTGCTTTTGAAATAGAAATATAGCCTCAAATATTTCTAGGCCACATAGACCTAGACATTGGAGGATACTCCGTTGAGCTAGTGAGCACATATTTATTATACACTCCATTGTCCGAGAAAAGAAAATGAATGCAATCATAAGGTACAACAAGCTTCAACGTCGGACTCGGAATTTGACAGTCGAACAGAGTTACTAAAACCACATGAATGATGAAGTCACATTACACGACCTTCGTAAATATTGTATAAACCACTTCGACAGTGGGATGTTTAAAATAGCCAATACTTCGATTCCGGAACTTTTTAAGACAAATCAATAGCCAATTTAGCTATTGGCTATGAGATTAAAAAATAAATAAAAATTTCTATCCCAGGCCCATGTTATGAAATATTTCTTAACTATATACGCAAAAAGAGTTTGCGATTCATTTCATATAGATACGTGTATCAATTCAGAAATTTTGTACTACCTTTTAGATGTAACTATACTATCGATGAGTCTGGTTGACCCTGAGGCCCAGCACGATAGGAGGCAGTTGTAGTTAATCATGCCGCTGCTCAATAAGCTGCATGAAATTGTTTCCAAATATTATAATGCAAAAGCTACCTAGGATAAATAACTATATAAGACTTTATAACTAAATTTGTCATATTTCCACCAAAAAATTAACTAAATAAGACCTTGTAACACATCTTCAGACTTTAACCATAAGATTCTTCCTTTTAAAGTCATTATAGCTATCTTCCAAACTAACAAATTTAGACTTTATAGAAACACTACAACATTATTTGACAGAGAAAACAATGCAGCAGTAGCAACCCAAAATGCCACAAGAAACAAGTCATGTTGTTCGCTAAAACCAGAATTGAATTACCAGAACAGAGCAGGTGGTGTGGCTTCAGATACACCCAAAAGGTAATGAGGACGCATCCAATTCAAGTACCTGTCATGATATAAACTGCAAATTATTAAGTCTTTAGAGAGAATGAACAAAGAAAATAGAGCCCGTTACAGTTGAAGCCCGATAACGTATCAAACATCCCAGTCAACTGAATATAATCATCAATCAATCAGTAGTATTCCCTCCGTCCTAAATACTTGTCGCTTTGTAGTTCAAAGACTTGTCGTTTTGTAGTTCATTTTTGAACTACAAAGCGACAAGTATTTAGGGACTGAGGGAGTATCACCAAAATGGAAAATCTTTTACTACGATACCAGCAAGCCTACCCATTCGACCGATTTAAGCATCAAAAACAGAATTCAGTAGCAGATCGAAGAAGCCCAAAGTCATCAAGAAAAGAAGCCAAACAGAAATTAAACGTGCAGCAATAATGACGACAGCAGCGCAAAAATCACATAAGCAATAGGATTTTATTCATGCAAGCAGAAAATCAGAACCCTAGCGGTGGCACCAAAGAGATTGATGGGAGCCGTGAAACTCGATCTAAAGAAATCGAGCACTGGATCCAAATCGAGCATGAAGGCGTGGATTGCGTCCACGCCCTCGCACCAGGACGCAAATAAAACAGAATGATTACGCTACGCTACAGCGAGTTCCGAAAAGAGATGGTTCAGATGCTGCCCTAAGCCGAGCATGCAAGTGGCCCTAGCAGGGATCAGAATGAAGCATGAAGGCGATGGAATCCCGATTTCGCAGCGCCAAACCCAATCGCACTAAAAAACCTAAGCGGGGGAAGGGAGGCCCTAAATTTGACCAAGAACGCCAACCCAGCAGCAGCAGAATCCTTACCGAATTCAACGATGATTCGACGCAAATCGAAACCCCAAGCGCCCAAAGATGGTAAGAGAAAATCCGGGACGCTCGAAAAAACTTAGCACGAGTCAATCGTCGGACGAGCTGACCTAAATTGGACACGCGCAAAGCGTCCGAACCTCACGAGAGCACAATCCCTAAACATCAGCGCAGGAACTACGAACGGAACGGGATCAGACCTAGCCACTGATTAGAGCTTGGATGGAACCATGTAGCCGGGAGACCTAACCACCGACGTCGTCGCGAGCTGGAGCTGGCGCCAGCCTCGGGCCCTAATTCCCGCCGCGAGCCAGCTCCGATCGGGCCGTGGGATTTCCCGGGACCCAATGAGAGGCGTGGGGGGGAGAGAAGCATCGAGGGAGGGATGGCGTCCTCGTGGAGGATGAGCAGCTGCTGCTCGAGGAGAGGAGAGGAGGGAGAAAGGGGTCGGTCGGGTGCGGGAAGAGAAGAGAAGGGGAGAATCAACAAAAGGGGAAACCAACCAGCTCGCAGCAATAAACGATGGGCTCTCGTCTCGCGGTTAGGGTTCTCGCCCCGCGCGGCGGCTGCGTCGCTGCACGTGGGACCCGTACCCCTCTTTTACCCCCTTCAGGGCTGCGCAAGCCACGTCAGCAGAAGGGTACGCAGTGTTGGCGGTCAACGCGCAGTCGCCGGTTTCGGAAAGCCTAGACTAGTCAACGCGCCTGGGGTCTGGTTTGTGCGAGACTGCGAGTACACAACGCTCCTCCCTCCAACGGTGGTGTGGTGTCCAAGCAGAGCAGAGGAGGCGGAGGCAGAGCCTCTCTGCTTTTTGCTTTGCACGCAAATGGAAATGCATGCGTAGTGTTCGAACGGCTACGGCTCGGTCCTTTTGGAGCGAGTGGTAAGCATTTCTGTGCATGCGGACGTACTAACAGGTGACGTCCGAGAAGGTTCATGGACCAGGTGAAAGGTTTGGCGTCAAAACCAGGTGAAAACGCGAGGCTGGCATGTTCTGCTGGCAGCGGCAGCGAGATCCTTCTCCGGATTACCCAATCGGCGGCCAATCCAGCCTGATGCTCCTGCGATCTTGTTGGACCGTTCTGTTTTCGGGTCCGTGGCCACGCTCTCTCCGCGAGCGAGCAACGGCCAGATGAGATAACCGCACGGGCATTCTTGTGTTGGGTACCATGATGGGGGAGCTGGAAGCGGTCCATCATGTCACGAGAGTGACGACATGAATCTGCGGGGGGGCACAGCTTCTACCTCAACCGAAAGCGTGAGTGACGGAATAGCGATCGGCGAGCTGGTTCAGGACGCAGGTGCCCAATTTTTTCTTGTAATGGCGGCGCCCAGTGAAAAGCTGGATCCACGAAGGAAAAAATGCGCACGCCCGTGCTGTCCGGCCTGCCGTACACGAACAGTAGGCGCGTCGGCCACTCGATCGGGTACTGCCTGCGCGCGCGGGCCGCGACCAGCATCCGTGCACCGGTGCACAAGCCCTGCCCGGACATGCCGTGCCGTGCGACGCGAACATCGTTAGACCGGACGGGACGGGGAAGAGCGAAGAGCCGATGCCCAACCGCCTGGTGCCGCTCAGCCGCTGCTGGATGGGGAGGGCGTGACGCGCGCTGTCCGTGCAAGCTGGTGGGGTGTGGGCACTGGGCTGTCTGTTTCTGTGGCCTGGGTCCGCTGTCCGCAAGTCCGTCGAACATGGACTAACTTGACGTGCTTAGATTCCACATTCCAGGCAGACTGACCAAACGTGTTCAGATCTGCTTAGCATTACGCCATTAGCGATCACGAGGTATGTACTCCGTCCGTCCCCGTGAACATGTCGCTTTGTAGTTCATTTTTGAACTACAAAGCGACAAGTTCATGGGGACGGAGGGAGTATATGTTTATGCACCAGCGAACAATGACATATTTTCTGCAGCTGTATTCATGCATCTCTTGTATCAGTTATGCTAATATCAGGGAAATCTTACCACATTTACGCATCTCGATCTCTTTTCCGGACAAAGGCAGGCGATGTTCTTGTTCAAACCGATAAGCGGAGCTTCAGAGACACTATGGTGCTAACAGCTCACACAGGGGTAACAGTGACTGTATAGGATTATTTGTATTGAAGTGTTTTTTCCCAAAAACCTGCGTTTTGTGAAATTAAACTGATTCCTGTGAAACTTCTGTATGGTTACTACGAAATTCCTGTGTTCTAAAGTAGGCCTAAAACATCCTAATTTAAAAAGTGATACGCACTACAGATACTGTACACAACAAATAACCGTATGCTAAATGTTCAGACCTACAAGAACAGCTAGTTTGTCCTGTGGCGTTCCTGGTCCCGGAGCTCTTCTTGATCTGTCCTTGGACCTCGCATAGCCAAATCGGCAAGGTATCAACTCCCTCGGCCCCCATAACCTTGTCACCTTGGTTACTCCGGCTAAACCCACTGAAGGTTTCACTCTTATTAAGTGAGGTGTACTTAAAAATTTGATGACGTGTCAAGTGAGTTACGAAGAGAGAGAGAGAATGGATGAGTTTGAAATACCAGGACACTAGCATTGGAGGGAACGATTTTATATTAATACTATCACAGACAACCAATAAACCACCATATAAATAAGTGTTATTAAAAACAAAAATGAAACTATGCATTGAAAACTATCTAGAGTAGTTGTTTCATTCATGATCCCTAAACAGAAAACATGGCATGCCACTCTTGATAACAACAAAATAACACCCTTTGTTGACCTGGGCAGCGACACCGGGGGCGCAATTTTCTCGTTTCAACTGTAGCCTTGTCTGACGGACAGGGGACACCAGATCGGGGTGGATTATGTAATCCTGGTCGCGGTTGATCTGTTCATGCGTGGCATTCAAGCATCACACTGGGCCTGCCTCTGCTGTGAATGGCGTGTCAATCCGTTGTGAAATGGTGTGTTTTCGTGCATCACTTCACCAATCGTGCTACGAGCTGAAATACTCGCAACAGTTTTGGTCTAAAATGTTTTATGATTGTGCCAACGAATGGAATAAGGTGCTGCATCGACGAGTAAAAACGGCCGTATTGACTTTTAAGCGTGCCATCTTGAATCTCTTCAGGGACCAGCGTCGTTATACTACGTACCGGTGAACAGGCGCATGTTCTCGACACCGAGGACCAGCTAAACTGGACGGACGCGCCTGAACTGTTCGCGAATTCGAGCATCTGAATGGACCATGCATATGGACAAGAACAACACAGGCAGCCAGGACAGGATGTCCAGATCGGACTCGCCATCTCCTGCATTAACAACCTCCGAGGCTATACAACGAATGAACAGCACGGCAGACAAATATATGTGCTAATAAACGTGTCTCCACGAGGAATTAAGGTGGCATGTAGTACGAGCTGTGGTGTTGGCGGTCGTGCTCGTGCGGCGGCCAATGCACGCCTTCTCTTGGGCACGACGGCAGCAGCGGCGCCGGCTGCGCCAGGTACGTCGGGTACCGCTGTCCCGGCATCAGCACCGACAGATCCGCCGCCTGCAGCATCGCCTCCACCTGAAACGTACGTGCCCAAGAATTTCGTCGTCAGAAATAGCCAGAACACACGCCAAAGTCGATTAACCAACTGGCGAAATCCCAGCAAGTAACACCGTGTGGCACACGACAAAGACGAGTGGTGAATAGGCAAGCTTGGGGTGACCTTACCATGGGCGGGCTCCGGACCTTGCCGGGTGAGCGGGCGTGCCGATGGTGCTGGCCTCGGTGTGGCGTCCCGGCAGGGGTGTCCGACTGGAAAGCCCGAGGCTTGATGAGGTGCTCGAAGATGGCCATGAGGAGGAAGAGCGAGATGAGGATGGCCGTGGCCGCGAACCCGAACGAGATGGCGTCCATCGACGTGCCGAAGTTCTTGAGCGTTGACTCCTGTCCCCTCGCGTCAGCGGCCGCGGCAACCTGCTCTGACGGTGTCGGTGTCGGGTCCCCCGGCCATGGCCTTGACCTCTGCCCGAACCCGTTCATGGCGGCCACTTCGTCGTTTGCAATCAAACGTCTCTCTGCACACAGTGTAACTTTCACTTCGTAAGCATAACTTTGCTGAAGAATTAGTTACTGTCCCAAGGCCAGGAACTGAATCTACTGGAACTGGGATTAGCTACTATATCACCAATGATGAAGTCTAAAAAAGAGTGGCCACCATGCATGTCAGAACTAATACTCCATTGCCACTGATGAATCAAAAAAAAAAAACTGAAAAGAACCGGAGAAAAAACAGAGAACGAATAAACAGACTAACAGAGGTGGATCAGAATTACTACGTGCATTGCAGGCTGAAGTGAGCATACCTTCAGGTTTCAGCACCTCGCGCTCCTCTCTGAACTTCACGCTAGAGCAAGTGCGTATTGGCGCTATGCTTTGCCTCTCTCTGCTCACGGGATCGCTTGAGCTCAGTGGTGAGTGCCGGCTGAACGCCAAGAAAGAACACCTACAAGAGGAGGGCCAGTTCGGCTGCCTGCCTCTTCTTAAAGCCAGTCACTGAATCGAAAGTGAGATCTCAGCTGATCTGGTAGTGGCAGTCTGAAATAGGGAGGATAAAAAACTAAAGATGAAAAGGTTTCAGGCGAACAAAAAGAGTAGAACCGCGGAAAAGGCTGCCACACTCTTATACCAGAAATAAACAAGGCGAGGAGACGAGACGAGTCTGGTGGACGAGCCTTCAACAGTTGATGTGATGGCAAGGCTGCTGCGAGACTGGGACGAAAAATAATCCCAAAATCATGTGAGGGCAGCGCTCAATTTCTCAGAGGAGTGGCTGCCCACTCCCATGCACACTCCGCAGCCGCATCAGCAGCAGCCCATATGATCCTCCTATAAAGAGTTAAAGACTAGTGTCCGTATAGGCGAGGAGAGGGGAAATGATTCAAAGTTCAGCTGTAGCCTGTAGCCAAGGCCGAGGCCGAGCCAAAGCGGAAGAAAGCGAAACGGATGGGAATGGCCGGGCGATTACAGGAAAAAAAAAAAGGCAGCTCGTGCGTGGAAAGAAGGGACGTGCGGCCTTTGCGTAGCCTCTGGTGCGCATCATGGTGCATGTCAGTTAACTGGCGAGGTACAGTGATTTATCCAGACTAGTACAGCGCCTCCACATGCCATGCACACGATCTTTATGCAAGTGTGTGTTAACAGTTGTTACGAATGATTAACATTGTTGGATCAGCATATGGGGAAGCTGATATGCGTGTGTAAAAAAAAAGGACCTCTCTGGTCTCTGCTTCCAAGGGAGAATTCACGGAGGTGTTCTGTTGTTCGGAGATGTTTTCCGTGGCCTCCAGATTATGTGGTTCTCAAAGGCACCCTACCGCCAGATATCTCGGAGGATCATTTCCAACCACACCACGAGCTCAACTTGCCGGGCATATCATGGATAGAATCAAATTTGGTTGGTTCACGTATTGACAAGTTGGTGTGAATATTACAGAGGCTCGTGCTGACATAAGTTTGAACGGTTATTAGTTATTACTCCCTCTGTCTCCATGAATTTATCACTTTGTAGTTTAAAAATAAACTACAAAGCGACAAGTTCATGGAGACGGAGGGTGTACCATCTGTAGAAATATTATACACAGGTTTGGTAAGGCTTTTCGGAACAAAAAAATACGCAGATTTGGTAAGGCTTTTCGGGAAAAAATATTCACAGATTGGCAACAAATGTGACAGAAACTTTGAGGGCAATGCACTGGCATTAGCTTGTCCCTGATATCCAATGCTCTATCGTTGGGCTGTCACCAGTAGCAGAAAAGGTTAGGAGTATTCAGTCGAGTTCTATTGAAGTGTCAAAAACAATGTCTGTAGATGCAATCGTAGGCTACCCCTACGTACTGAAATTTGTGTAGCTACTGTATGAAGGTAACTAGTCTTTAACTACTCCCTCCGGTGTTCAAAATATTGTCGTTCTACACTAGAGTCAAGAGTGCACAAAAAATTGTCATTTTACATTGCATGATATAGAAAATGGTGTAAAAAAATAGGGTAGCGTGTACCTAGGAATCAAACCTGCATTAGATTGACTGGAAAAACGTGAAGAAGACCACTCAGACAACTAAGAAAAGTTGCATTGTAAAAGAAATAAATGTATTTAATGCTTTCTTGATATGTGAGAACATGTTCAAAACAACAATTTTTTGTACACCGGAGAGAGTACTGATCATGCCCCACTATTAACCCTTTGGTTACAGTTCCCACCGAGTAAGATTCTGATCTTCAGTGCGCATTCCTACGCGATGGCTTGCGCAGTAAAATCTTGCTCAGATGGTTCTAGTATCTTCTTAGGAAATACCATAGTTAACTAACCAGCGAAAAGCGGTTGTCAATGTCAGTAGGCCGGTTAGTGTAACCGTCCTCTCCTTTGTTACTGGACTCTGCAACAAGTTTAACCTATGACTGTACATGCAATGGCTGCATGACATGAATCAAGTGGTCGTTACGTGTATGGCCTTAATCTTATCTGGTGCTAGTAAATTAGCACTGTAGTAGTGACCTGTGATTTTTTTTTAAATCAAATAGTAGTGACTGGTGACTACACATGCACAGATCACATCCTTTTTATCAGGTAGTTCTAGGACACTTGTACGCTTATTATATATTCGCAAACTTCCTCCGTCCCCAAATCATCCTGTCTCCTTCCCTTGAACAAAGCGTCGATCTAAAATAAAGAGAACGCAATTAAGAATCACCAACGCTTGCTTCCAACGTAAGGACGTGGGTACTTGTGAGCTGGCAGAGACAACTAACAAAGAGCAGCACCGATACCTCGAGCATATCAGCACCGACGGTGACCAAGGAAGAAAAGGGGCAGGCATCAACGAGAAGGCCACAGTGTATATATATTAGTATAACAATAATTCTCATTCCTCCCATAACATTTATTTCCGTGCATTATATTACTACGATCTAGTAACCTTGAACCAGCATGCATGAGTGCTGGAGAGGCAAAGCCATTGGATGCAAACGAGCTTCCATTATGAAAGCATATCTTAATTTGGACTTCTTGCTCCTACTTTAAGCTGCAGCACTGGCCTCAGTGCCCAACTGAAGCCACGTCCCAAGGAAACCAAAGGGGCGTGTGTATATAAATAAAGCACGGTAGTGTACTACTCCTTCTGTCCCCGAAAGCTTGTCGCTTTGTAGTTAAATGAACTACAAAGCGACAAGCTTTCTGGGACGGAGGGAGTAGTCTTGAAGAAAGCAAAACACGGATGTGAAGAAAACTATTGATCTAGACCACATTATCATCGATGAGGAAAAGAAAAGGAGATGGACTGATAGCAACCGTGCAATGCATTATGCATGGACAGCGAAACTGGGTGCCGGGAAAAGCCTAGACCGGATGGAGCATGCAGTGGAAATAGAGCATGGAGAACAGACCCTAAGAAAATCTGGAAGCACATGAACTTGAAACATCACGGATGGAGTGGATTGGATTTAACATTGATAAGAACCATATGTGTGACCTACTAGTAGCTGCCCTGTAAATAGTTGGTCTCTGTTTCTGTATCTAGCTAGCTAGCGAGGTCTATGATTGTAGTAAAGCGTGGATCGAGGGGGAGGAGCTAGCAGGTGATGATAGCTGGTGGCGACCTAGAAAGGAGAAATGAGAAAAGGGGGAGAGGCCTTTTTCCCGAGCCGAAGACCACATGCATGTGGATGGGGCGAAACCGAAGCAGAAAGAGAGCCCACGTTCGTTGTCGCACCACGCAGACGGTCTGACTTGTTCCTTCGAGGCCTGCTGATCCTCAGCTGCTAGACCAGGGACCCGTGTGAACCTTTTGCTTTCTTAAAGTTGGCCCGCTGCAGTGTGAACAAAAGCTTGGGCTGCTGGCCTCATCGGGGTGTGGGCTATGGCCTGTTACTAGTGGGCCGGTTTTATGCGCTGGATGGGCCGTCCAACGCTAGCTGTCCACCAACACCACCGCAACACGCCGGCGCCACTGATTCCGCACGAGGAGGGGCACGGAGCGCGCGGACGCGCTGGATCACACCGCGGGTCTCAGATCTTCCGGTCCAGGCAGCCGCCCTGCCTCCTCGCGGCGCTGGGCGGTTCGGCATCCGTCACAAGGCGGCTTCCGCCCTGGCCGGCGACCGGGACGCGAGGAGCGGAGCAGCACGGCACGCACGATCCGTGAGGCCGCGCGCGTCCCTCGCGCCTCGGGCACGCGCGAGCCACGAGCATTGAGGCCGGCCCCGCGCGTCCCACCCACGCACGTGTCTCATCTCACGAAGCTGCCGATGTTGTCAGCGCTTCCATTGTGGCGTTCGTGTCGGCTTGTTTTTTTTTTTTTTTTTGAAGAGATGGTCCGAAGACCATGCGTCTTCTTGGAAAAAGAGGTCTCGATTTTACCCGGACGTGTACACCATCAAATGGTGCACATGTCTCTTAAGGCGTAACGGCGACAGGAGGGCACAGGCCTACTTCCGTCCCTTCCCCGTCCACGGCCGACTTGACAGCGGAATGGACCGATGCCGTTGCACGCTGGCGACGTTGCTGGCGACAGCACTTTTCCGTTTTATTTAGGTCGTCTCTTCGTTTCACATTTTTTTTGAAACAAGGGGCAGGAGCGCGTCTCTTCGTTTCACATTGCTGTGTCTTTTTTACTTCGATGTGATCGGACACGACCTGCCACTGTCGTCCTGAAGGGCGGGCAGGAAGTGTCATCGGTCCGACGGCGCACTGGGCAGGCAGGGGTGCGCCCGCCCTAGCCTCTAGCTGAGTGCAAATCATTGGCGTGAATCATCATTGCATTTGGGATCTGAATGGAGCTTTCGATCGTCCATGCGTCAATAGAGTATGGACCATGAGCTGCAAATAATTTAAGCAGCGGCCGTCGTGGATACGAAGACCAGATGTGAACCCTTTTTTTTTCCAATCATGAAATTCAGCTTGCCTTGCCGCCCAAAGACACCCGCGGCCGGCGTTGTCCGTACTGCGCGCTCCAGATAAGAACCTCTCTCAGCAGACTAATCACTCTGACTCCTCGATTTTTAAATGATGTATGCTGTGAGACTATCTTGCTGCTTTGGCATGGATCTCTGTTTCGGGGGGTTCAACTATGACCCATGGCGTCGTGCTGAATACGTACGTACTGTGCCCTACTCAACGGCCTGATCCCCTGTGATGCTAAAGTGCTCACGGAATGAAATCGTCGTGAACCAGACATCTGAAGAATCACCTCAACGGATGACCGGATATTCCTGTCCTGTGGCTGTCGCGACTCCGACTACACGACACATGATTAGGATCATGTCGATTATCTCCTCGGTCGTGGTGGATTTCGATGCGCCTGCTCACCAACGACAGCTAGAACGCACACTGTATGATCTCTAACTCACCACGTACGCTTGCACTCCGTATCCACACACACACTTGACACTGCAACACTGCGCACGCAATTTATCTTTTGTCATCCATGACACATGTTCGAGTAAAGGAGCTGAAACCACCTTCAAACTACCTGTTAATGTAGTGGCTGCTGTAACTTGTGAGATGTGACATCCCAAACATAGTGGCACCAAAAGCAGGCGTCTCCTCTGTCCTCCCAACTCCAAAAAAAAAACTGCATACTAGCATATCATGTCTGCGTCGACAAGAACGTGCGAACGAATTCCCCAGTCATTTCAAACGGATCAATGAACCAAACTTGTCACCGCGCGCACGACAATCATGTAGCGATATTGCGATAGCTTCTTGATTTTTCTGAACATAGGCACTTTTTATCTGGCCAGAATGACTGTTCCCTGAAAACATAGCTGATTGTACCTGCTGGAGGTGGACGGATTCCTTTTTACTACTCTCTCCATCTTTAAAACTAAAATAAACTACAAAACAACAAATTTTTAAGAACAAAGAAAATACGTACTTATTCACCAAGAGCTGGAACGATTATTGACCCACGTCCTTGGATACATCCACAGACATGAGGTAATTCCATTACTGTCCGCCTCACTTTTGAGCTAGCTGCCGAGCGGCAGGTCAAAGCTCACATGCAAAAGAGAAACAAATGACGCATGAGCAGGAACGTCCGTTTCTGCAATGTATTTAATAATGATATGAACGTTTGTCTAAGTACAGATCAGCACTTGATCGTTACACTGTTTGAAAACCAAGCTGACGTAGTGGCAGTTCAGTGACGCCTGTCGTTTAGAGGACTGTTACCGTAGATCGATCATGATACCAGTATAGTACTACCGTAAAACTCCTCGCTGACGTTTGATACTAGCAGAGCACAATGCAGTTCCAAAGCCAACTAATTCTTTTCAACTCGACAGTGTGTCTGTCTGCTGCTTGCGCATAGCCTGTTCCAGTGTAGTAGTGGGCGGAACTCTAGCTGGTGCCCACCCGTTCACGGGTCTGATGTCCAGTTATGAGAAGGCAGCACATCACTGTCCCATCAGACATGTAGATACAAATCAGTATTCTCTGCTCGTGTACAGAAATACTTATATATATACAGTAAAACATTATCTAAAAAAATACAGTAGAAAGTATTTTAGCAAGTTCAGATGACATCGCCGTCGATGGCCATTGTTTAATGTGCCACGGTGCATCATATCGTTGTCGCAGGAAGAGTGCTAATAAGTGTGGCTGAGAGGAGATTAGGCCTAGGCGGCTAGGCTAGGCCCGCAGGGGCCAGTCCAGTAGCTTTCGGTTTGTTATTTTCCTACGCGAAATAGGCCGGGGTCACGGGCGCTGCGCTGAATCAGCAGATCTTTGACTCGAATATCAGTTTGAATGCTTTGCTCCGCTGTTCTTGTCTCGGTGCTGCCATATCCGCCGAGATCCGATGATTGGTCCACTCCTCCTTCCTAAGAGCTAGCTCTGCGGCTTTTGGCATATCAGTGGAACAGTTTCATGGCCTCGGTAACACTCGGCTAGATCGATGGTTCTATTTTTCATGTTAAAACGAGAGACCGTGCATGAATGTTCAGATCTTTTGCAAGTTTTACCTCCGTTTTTGCCCCCCACCCCCCACCCCCTACGTTTGTACCTTATCTGAATTCAGATGTCGACAACGATTTGTAAGGAAACATACATCCATTGAATCTAGACACTTCCTTCCACAGGACGAGCTAGTTTAGACTGAACACAACAGTCGCCACAGGATTGCAAAAAAAAAAAAATGATGATCTTCCGTTTCTAGAGAGCACAAAAATTTACGTACGGCACGTAAGAAACTCGTCGTGCAAACCAGGAACCGAAGATGCTTTCTCGTTCGTCGGGACGCACAAGTCTCACTTGTTCCTGCGGGTAGAAGGACGACGGATTAACGGTACACCGGCGCCGCATGAACAAGTGAGCGGCGCCGCGTCAAAAAATATCTTACAGCTACGCAGCCACGAGTGTCTCGCCACGCCCACGGCGAAGCATGCGCCCCGCGCATCGGTAGAAAAATGAGGGCCGGGGGTGAAAAAACGTAGAGGGTTTTAATGCAGCAGAATCTCGGTGTATTCTGGTGGTATCCGCCGCGCGCGACCACTGGAGCGGGCTGTGGCGCACGGGGCACCGTCGAAGCCGAGGCCGAGACGCGGCGCGCGTCGCTTTCCGGCGCTGGCGGCCGGGGGTGCAAGTGGCGCTTGGCGAGCACCAGAAGAGATTCCGCAGGTTCCGGCGCGTGCGTAACTGCGTACGTTTTTTCTCTTCGTCTCGTTGCCTTGGCTTGCGCCACCCGCGCCCGCGTCCGCGTGCGTCGGCATCCCCCCGCATGCGAATCGCGAGACGCAACGGGCCACTTCGCAACAAGAGGCGCCTGCGCTTCCTGGCCCGCCGCTCCCCCTGCGCACCACCATCAGGCACCACAACTTGCGCCACACTGTGGTCGCCCGCGCGCTCCCGCCCCGCCCTCTATATCTACCAGTCCTCGCTCCCCCGCATCGCCGTGTCTCCAGGACGGGCTAAAGAGTTCTAGAATCTAGGCTGGCCTCCGTCTGACCTGGCCGTGCACTTCCATTTCTCCTGTTCTCGGCTGATCAATTCAGATTCGCCGGATAATCGAGCTCTTATCGTCTTATAGTATCCGTAAGTTCGATTCTTGCTTCACCAATACTGTTTATCTTTCAGTTCTGATACCCCCATTATTACTGCTTTTCTTCGTGCACTTTTTGTTCAGTCGTTAGTGTTGCTTTGCTGGCGGGTAGAATAGCTAGTCGTCACAAATATTTGACTGCGTAATCAGCAATGAAGTGTTCTGCACTTAGTTTGGATTTTTCATATTTGATTGTGGCACTGATTTCGCCAGTAGCTTCAAAAGTTCTGATGTAGATGTACCAATGCATGGTTGTGACTTTGAGTTGGTTTTGCTAGGAAATGAGCATCAGTGTTCCATTATGTTGTCATGAAGCTGAAATGCATCACGTTCCTAACAGTACTAGAACGAACCTTGATCAACCGTGTTAATTGGACAACTCACGAAACGGCAAAAACATTTACAGATCATATAGGGGAGCGCAGTTTCACAATTTCCATCGTTTCATCGTACGTGGTCCCCAAGGATATACTACGTTTTTAAGCTGTATCTAGAGTGCAAGGCTTGCACGTCGTCATCATGTGCTAGAAAAGTGCTACTGGACAGTGACCTTCCATGCTAGAGACTGCAATGACAAGTACTACCTTTTATTTGATCCCTGAGTGAAATCATCCGCCGTTTTCTGGATGAGCTAATTGCTGATGTGAAGTATGAACACATATAACAACGTACCTTAACTGATACGTTAAGAAAGGTACTGTCTATGTTCATTGCATCTGCTAAAATATCTGACTTTGATATCAGACATCATAGTGACGAGGAGCATCACACAATACACAATAGTCTACATCAAAAGTATTTAGTTGATTATGCTTTATTACCTGGTTTCGTGATTATTCAGTAGCTGACTTTCAATATAACAATACATATTTAATCTTTTCACACTTTAATTACTCCTCATGATTATTACTTCCAAAGCTAACTGTGATGGAAATGAACTGCACATCATTTTTACTATTTGAATGCATCACAATACTTTTGTGAATAATATCAAAGTATTACAACTGTCAAAAATCCATTATGCCATTGAACTGATTGCAGGTTCCCTTACTTTCAGGTAAAGAGTGCTAAGGGTAATATGTCAACATCACAATTGCAAATACATTTGTGGTTAATTCTAGTATTCTGCAACTTCGGAATATTAAAGTCACTACCTCTCGATAGAGATGCACTCTTGGACATAAGAGGGCATCTAAAAGATCCACAAAATTACCTACATAACTGGGATGAATTTCACTCACCATGCCAATTTTATGGTGTTGCATGTGATCCTGATTCGGGTGATGTCATTGGGATATCACTCTCAAATATATCCCTATCAGGCAAAATATCATCTTCATTTTCTCTTTTGAGTCGATTACGGATTATGGAGCTAGGTGCAAACTCCATCACGGGAATTGTTCCTATTGCACTGTCCAGCTGTACAAATTTGCAGGTTCTTAATTTGTCAATGAACAATTTAATAGGTCAATTGCCTGATCTTTCAACATCGGTCAAACTAGAAGTTCTTGACTTGTCTACAAATAGTTTTACTGGGCCATTTCCTGTCTGGGTCATGAAACTTCACAGCCTAACAAAATTAGGCCTTGGAGAGAATAACTTTGATGAAGGTGTTGTTCCTGAAAGCATAGGAGATCTGAAGAATCTAACATGGTTATTCCTCGGACAATGCAACCGTAGGGGCAACATACCAGCTTCAGTCTTTGATTTGATATCACTGGGGACACTTGACTTCTCACGCAATCACATAACTGGTGTGTTTCCCATGGAAATTTCAAAACTGAAGAACCTGTGGAAAGTTGAGCTTTACCAAAACAACTTGACTGGTGAAATTCCTCGTGAGCTTGCAACTTTGTCCTTGTTATCTGAATTTGACGTGTCTCAAAATCAGCTTAGTGGCATGCTTCCAGAGGAGATTGCAAGATTGAAAAATCTAAAGATCTTCCATATATATCATAATAACTTCTCCGGTGAGCTTCCAGAACGACTTGGAAACTTGCAGTTCCTTGAGTCGTTCTCAACATATGAGAATCAATTCTCGGGAAAATTCCCGAGAAACCTTGGTCGGTTCTCACCACTCAACACAATTGACATATCAGAAAACTATTTCTCTGGTGAATTTCCAAGGTTCTTGTGCCAAAATAACAAGCTTCAATTCTTACTAGCTCTAAACAACAACTTTTCTGGTGAACTTCCTGACTCTTATTCTTCCTGCAAGACACTTCAGAGGTTTAGAATAAGTCAAAATCAATTCAGTGGGAGTATTCCTGACGACATGTGGAATTTACCTAATGTTGTGATAATTGATGTTGCTGATAATGGATTTATTGGAGGCATACCTTCTCATATAGGTTTTTCAACCTCATTGAACCAACTGTATATTCAAAATAATAAATTCTTTGGAGAGATCCCGGTGGAGATGGGAAAGCTCTACCAGCTGCAGAAGCTGATTGCTTTTGACAACAGATTTTCTGGTCAAATACCTAAACAAATTGGAAGCCTCAAGAATCTGACTTATCTACATTTGGAACATAATGCACTGGAAGGACAGATACCATCAGATCTTGGTACATGCAATAGCCTGATTGACCTGAATGTTGCAGAGAATTCTTTGACCGGAGATATTCCAGACACTCTAACCTCCCTCTTGACTTTGAATTCACTAAATTTGTCTCATAACATGATATCTGGTACAATTCCTGAAGATTTGCAGTCACTGAAGTTGAGTTATATTGATTTCTCTCACAACGAGTTATATGGGCCAATCCCTCCTCAACTTCTAATGATAGCTGGAGAAGACGCATTTGATGAAAATCCTGGTCTTTGTCTAAATGGTAAATCTGAAGGGTGGAGGCAAAGTTTCACCAAGTTAAGACCTTGTGAGTGGACTGACAACCGTCACATATTTTTAGTGAAGTGTTTGTTTATTGTGCTTGGCATGATGATATCTTTGGTTGCTTTTCTGTCTGGATTGACACATTTGAGTTACGAGAATTACAAGCTTGAAGATATCAATGGGAAAAAAGACATTGAGAGTGTTGATTCCACTGACGTCAAGTGGGTTCTTCAATCCTCACCCCCAAGAGTTTGATCCTGAGGAAGATATGCAACTTGGATGGAGATATTTTGATTGGTTGTGGAGGCACTAGGTAATTTTACAGGGTGGAATCGGGCGAGGGAACCGAAGAGGTATTGGGACTGTGATGTAGCTGTACAGTTGGAGCTTTGGGACAAGCGGTATGAAATTGTTGTTGGGGCTGCAAAAAGGCATCATGTACCTTCAACATGATCGCTCCCCAACCATAATTCGTCAAGACATAAAATCAACCAACATACTGCTGGAGCTTGGGAATTTTGGTATCGGTAAATTGGAGGAAGAGGAACCAATTACTTGCTCCGCTGGTACTCATGGCTACATGGCTCCTGGTAAGTTTTTTGAAGAAGTTGTATGTCACATGCTAGTATTTTTTTCTTACATGTAGTTAATGATTGGTTTTGCATGAATGATATATAATTTTTCCTTGGAAGTCTCTAGAATCCATATTGGCTTATCCTGATAAATAACTAAGTTAAATAAAATGATGTAGTGATCACCATAAAATCTAACTTGTGTAGTACATTTTATTAAATATTTGATAGATGTGGAGTCTTAGCTGTATCTTCTGAGTTTCATTGATGATCTTGGTATGTTGTTTTTAACAACTAATAGACTTCTTACTATTCAAACAGTAACTCGCGCTATATTACTAAAATTACATAACTATCACGTGCATCTGCCTTAAGGGTATTGCTCTGAATATTTGAATCACATGTCATCTTAAGCATTGCAGTGACTGCAAATTCTCTAAAGGCGACAAAGAGAAGCGATGTTTACAACTCTGGTGTCGTGTTGTTAGACTTGCTTACTGGTCGTATCCCAATAGATTTAGAGTTGCATATTGTCTCGTGGATTTCATTTCATTTGGCCAATAAATATGTTGAAACTGTTCTTGATTCAAAAGTAAGCAACATTGTATCAAATGCTATTCTTTGTAATGTTCAGCTCCTATCAGAACATACAACAATGAGAGAAGTTGTGGAAATGCTCGTCGATATTGATCCTAGTTCCATAACTGGGAGGGCAATGACCAAGGATGATGATGCATCTATACCTCTGTGGCACCCCGTAGCAGCTCATAAGGAGGAAGCTTATCAGGTCCCGTGAATGCCCAACTAGTGTAAAATTTTAAACTAGTTGGCTGAACTAAGTAATCTAGATGTATAACCTTTGTGAGGTTGTTCATCTCTAAATTTTTTTGATCTATCTTGTAAATATTGATATTATACTTTGAAATTTTATGTACATATATTATGTACATTTTCTGATCATTCCAACATATCAATTTAGCAACCTCTGATGATTGTGGTGGTTCTCTTTTTTTTTCCTATTAAAAAAATTGTAAAAAATTTCAGAGTTTGGTTACTCACACCATGCTTATGGTTGCAGTGATGGTGTATCCCACCGTGGCGTCCTACAGGTTGACATACTAGGCGATGCCGCACATGACATGAACACCTCTTGAGGACCTGTGTTGAATTTCCAGGTGATTCAGATAAATAAGGAAATTAAAAAAGGCACTTGTGCGTGTAAAAATAGGAGAGTCGAGAAAGTGCGACGCATACCGAGGTAGGATCAGCATCCCACATCCGTGTAAATTTGATTCCTGGCGCCCTTGACGGGTCGGGCGCGCGGTAGGCGTTGGCGAGCAAGACTGAAGGTGTAGTCGGTGGTGCACGAGAAGCTGGCGAGCGGCAAGGCAAGTTGACGATTCTGCTTTAAGCATTCATTATTCTTTCTCTTTTTAAAAAATCTAAAAAATGACTTATGAAGCTCCAAAAACTACGTTGGTTCGACGGATCAAATAAGATATAGGTAAAAATCCATTTTGACTGGAATTACTCAAGACGCTGCTGTATATATTTAATTAAAAATTCTTCAAAGGTTGTTGATCGATTAACATGCTTGAAAATTTTAAAGCAGGGGCTGAACTTCTAAAAATCTTGTAAAATTCTTTATATTTAGAGGATGATCATCTAATTGTTTTTATAATTATTTCTCCGCATAAGTTCTGGACAATAGACATTATCATAAAACGTAAATGCCTAATACAAGTGCACAAATGTGTATCTTTATTTTATTACACGGGATTTACAATACATCAGTCCCAGTGCACTCGCCTCAATAAAAAAAACACTGAACAACACAACATAATGTAAGGATAAATAGACAGAACGGCAAAGGCAAATCGAATTTCACATCAACTAGCCCCGCTGCTACGTAGCATCACCAATGAAGTATGTTTCAACATTCTTATAAACACTTCAATCATTTCAAGGCATGCACATATTTCTATATTCTGTCCCAACCTACGATAAATTTGGACGACTTTTCTATTTTTATTCCGTTCGATATACGCTTGGGCTGGTCCACAGCGTTCGATCTCCTCTTCAGCAACCATACATCACGGTCCAGTGCTATGCATGCTCGTGGGCCAATATGTCCTGCACTAATTTGAAGTGGTTCGTTCTCGTGGGCTCACATAAATTGCAGTTCCCAGCCCTTAAGAGCCCATCTGAAGATAGCAGGAGCTTTGCATTTCCCAAAACAAAAAACGATAACAGTTGGCTTCGCCCGGGTTCGAACCGGAGACCTTCAGTGTGTTAGACTGACGTGATAACCAACTACACCACGAAACCAGCTTGTGGAACCTAATTATTTATTTCTACTAATACACATAGACAACACGCCCTGAGCATTGATCTTGTTTGCACACACATTTAGACATTTGCATTTAAATATCGGAGAAGTAAATCAAAGCCAGTGATAGTATCTAGCGGCGAATCAACACGACCAAGCACAAGCAGTACGCCTAGCGGCACAGTAGACACTACCAACGATGGTTGGGTCGCAGACACGCTTGGGGGCCTGCCCGCCCCCCTCGTTCTCGTTAAGATTCACAGCTGCGTCTGGAAGATGGTGACGTGGCCGAGGCGCTGCACCATGTCGGCAACGGAGCCCACCGCGGCGAGCAGCGACACGAATAGCGCGCCGACGTTGAGCGCCTGCAGCGCCACCCACTTGCGGCTTCCGGGCGCCACCTTGGCCTGCGCCATGTACATGGTCACCGGGAAGTACACCGTCAGCGGCCAGAACGCGATGGCGCCAAGCAGCCCCAGCACGGCGTTGAAGAAGGGCAGCATCAGCGACACCAGAGTCGTGAACGCCACGAACGCCGTGCGCACCACCAGCTTGCACATCGTGAACCGCGCCGCGCGCCCGCCGCCGCCGAGGCGCACCGCGTACTCACGGTGGATGAAGGCAGACTCCGGCCACCGGCTACCCAGCCACTTCTCGTAGCACGCGAAGATCGGCTGCGCGTACACCTGCAATAAACGTTCCACCTACATTCATGCAACGTACAGCATACTATCTGAAAGTAGTGTTCATTTACTGATATGATGCAATGATCACCTGGTAAGCTCCGACCAAGTGAATGACCACGGCGACATTGGCGATGTCGACGAGCCAGAACGGCTCGTCGAAGCCGGTAAGGACGTTCCCCGGCGCGCTGTTGCCGAATGCCGCGTACCCGATGCACCCCAGTGAGACGTAGAAGATGGTTGTCACGCCAATGCCATACAGGCTCGCCCTCTTCATCGTCACGTTCTCTGATGGCGGCGACTTCACGGTGTCCTGTATGCATTTCAATGGACGAGCAGCGGTGGTATGATCCATCATTATTTTCGTCAAAAAGGAAAACGTCTATGCTCCGAATAGTAGTTTTACTTACCTGGATTTCTATGAGAAGCATGGAGTAGGTGTACGCGAACGCGATGTTCCCGAGTGCCTGAAGAGAGTGCCACGTCTTGGTCGACGCGGAGACGCCGGCAGCGGCGCCGACCTTGACGCCGAGCAACGTGCCGTGGACCGCGTGGTTCGACGCGAGCTTAGCGGCGCTCAAGAACAGCCCGACCAAGGAGTAGGTGCACGACATGACGGCGGCGACGATCGAGACGAGCGTGAGCTTCTCCAGGCTCGGGAACTGGGACAGGACGATCTCCACGAGCCCGAACAGCACCATGTACATCGTCCCGGACGAGGCGCAGGCCGCGTCGTGGCCCTGCGAATGGTGGCAGTTCGTGCGCACGACGGCCCTACCATTGTTGACAAGCATGCCCAGAAAATAACTCGGTTTCAGTCTGAAGTCACTGCGCATCGCTGGACAAGCTAGAAGAATGTTCAGAGGTTTATTTCAGCTTGTCGAGATTTGACTTTACATGATGCTTGTGGCCGTTGTGATGGTGTAGCCCACCATTGCTCCCCAGAGGATCGAGTACTGTGCAAGGCCGCACACCACCACATCTCTGGGCCCTACGTGCGCACATAATCAGAGCAATTTCTGTCAGTTGTCACAGTCACAAAGATTCTTCCAGTTTCATGAACCGTGATCAATTACCGAGGCAGGACCGGACGACGTCCATGTAGGTGTAGTTCCGCTTGCCGTGGACGGGGTCCGGGGTGCGGTAGCAGTCGGACAGGAGGACGGAGGTGTAGTAGGTGATGTACGCACAGCCAACGAGGGCTATGGGGCCGAGGACCCAGCCCATCTGCGCCACGCTCCACGGCAGGGCCAGCACGCCGGAGCCTATCACGGCGGTGATGGCGTGCGTCGTCGCCGTCCATACCGTTCCTGCAAAATGTTCAGGTTAGTTAGCAGTGTTCTAGCTCTGAGAACATGAACGGCATCGTAGAGCATGATAGGTTGTCAGTTGCGATCTCTGAACATTGTTTCGTGAGTAGTGCTGTTGCAGTGTTGCTTTCCCCACAAAGTAAGAAATTGCCATATAGCACAAGGATTTGCGTTCTGTATCATCTGTCATAAATAAATTCGGCAAAGTGAACCCACTCGAACTACTTACTGCCTGCGCGCTGGATACCATTGCATAAAGCAAAGCCAACTGTCAAAAAAAAAAAGCAAAGCCAACTGGACTATAAATTAAGCAACTGGAGTATATACGCGTAGTCCTTTTGAATCTTCAGATCCTAAAGCAACGCCATTTGCATCGGCTCGTCAGCACTTCCAAAATACTCCAGCTGTCTTAAAAAGTTTGTCGTTTTGTAGTTTAAAAACTACAAAGCGACAAACTTTTTAAGACCGATGGCACAACGAAACCATGCTTAAAAAATTCGACAAAGCAAAGCAAGTTTTGGTCGTGTTACTAATGTTATGTCAGCCAACGTGAGGAACAGAAAGGCACTCTTCCAAGCAACGTAAGCATGCACCAGAGAAGAAAACAACCCTTAAAGAAACTGCACGAGTTGCCTATGTGGAGTATGATGTGTGGCAGCAACAACTTTGGAACAGTTGAGATTCTAGGTATAAAGTTTAGTCAAACTCGCAAATAAGATACCCAGATAGAAAATATACATGGAGCACTATCTCGTAACAAACAGTCCCATCCATACAGATTCTGCACTTTACCGGTCAGTGTTTTGGGACTGCCAACCAGTGCTCGTCCAGTTCTACACCGCGATGGTGACTCAAAATGCACTCAACTTTAGTAGTATTACTTCTGTTCTTTAATATTTGTTGTTTCAGACAAACAAATAAACTGAAAATGAACTAGTTACTGCTGTCAAAACGACAACTATTGGATACCGGAGGGATACTTCCTCCGTATCAAAATACTTATCACTTGTTAGTTAAAAAATAAATTAAAAATGACAAGTATTTAGAGATGGATGGAGTATCATAAAAGCTATTAATGGAATTATATGATTCCTGAGGAAAGTGGAGAGAGCACAAGCAAGTCTGCAGCCATCCATCCAGTCCATAGGACCACACTAAACACTTTTGCAATAATACTAATAACGATTCGACGGTGAACAATGTTCTCCATTCTTTGCGGGATTCCGGTATAAAAAACAGTATGACAATGATCGCAACAACATTATTGTGACATGATCTCACACGCCACTAAAAGTCCGCATATAATTCCGGAGGAGTATATTACTGGACAACAGGGTGCTGTGTGCAGGAGTAGTATTCCATTCTAAATATATATATATATATATGCTTCTTGTTTGAGTGCCTGCCATGTCACGGCATTTCGGATCTCGCAAGGAGCCAAGTGGTTGCAACGAACTGGGAGCATCGGACCTAGTTCCTGAAACGATGCTATGCCACTAATAATGCTCTCCCAATCCTATCTAGTCCTCCAAAGCTGTTCCTATTGTTTGCGGTAACAGAAAGCTTCACGCTCACGCATGTATGAGGCGTTTTGAGGTGCTTGCTTTTTGCAGACTTATAGAGTTACTATTCAGTTTCATGGATGCTGTTTCGAGAAACATTATATCTTGTGAAGTCACACATATGCAAAAGCACACGGCACGTAAAGAAGATTGCACTTGAGAATGTACAGTGATTGGAAATATGCTAGTTTTACAAATATCACAAACTTATTCAGCTTACGTCGTATGTCCGTGCAGCCGTGCTTCATCGTCGGCCTCCCCTGCTGTCTAGTAATTAAATGTTCTGGTGCCAGGCTATGCATTTCTTTACGAAGAGGAAAGAGCAAAAGGAGAACGAGAAGAGTCTGAAAGACACGCAAGAGAACTGCTGGCAATTTGCAAGGCGCCGTCGATTGAAAGCTCCGGGGTTCGTCGCTGAGGATTCGCTACAGCTCACGCTCCTATCCAGATTAATTAAGCGACGACATGGGCCTGGAAATCTAAGAACACAAGCAAACGGCCAACCCACGTGTATATTGAGCGACTGAATACGAAAGGTACAGCGGATGATGGTAACTGCATGTGTTGCTAAAACCTCTGCAAAAAACCATGAACCGTGTCCTACTCTAAAAAAACATGAACTGTCTGCCTCCTCGGTGGGAGAGTATCCCGTTTCCCAAGGGCCTGACGCTTCAATCGAGAGGACTACAGTACATGCCTCGTCAGAGAGTTACTACAGCCAAGAACGATCGAAGTTGACAACGGCAGCGAGCCAGCGATGATATGTACAAACAGGGACTGGAGAACTAACAGAGGTTACAGAGCTAGCTAGTACGATATACTCCTAATATGGGCTGTGCAGGTAGAAGAGGGTTGTGTGTGTAGTTAGTACCTGTCCTGACGCGGCCGTCGTCGTCAACCTCCACCTCCTGCTTCCTCTCGACGTCCATTATTGCCTTCTCTCTGCAACTAACTCTCCGCCTCTTTCACTGCGTGGAGGCGAAGGATTTCTGAAGCAGGAATGATGGGCTCGGCGTGCTGCAGTCTGCAGCTATATATAGGATCGGAATATGAAACTTTTTTAGGAAACTGTATATAATGAATATGACCTTATTTTTTTTTAAAAAAAAAATTTGAAATTCGACCAAGAGTCCAAGACACTGTCCAAATATTTTCTGTATTCAAATGCTATTAAAGGTTTTTCGTTATCTAAAAAAACAAACCAGCCCTGCAACTCACGCTCCCCAGTGGTGCTAGTACTTTGGAAAACAAAACGACGCACTTTGAAGGCCTCTGCATTAGCTTTAGCTTCCAACAATGGAAATTGCACTTTTATTCTGTGTAAAGCCGCTGATGCCACGGAACACGCACTGGAAACTGCAGAGGAGTTCACCCTCCTCGTCTTGACGCCACTTAAAGTGTTTTGTTTGGCCTACTAGTCATCGTGAGATCACTACCATTGTCCATTGTCTTGACCCCCACTGAAAGTGTTTTGTTTGGTGTATCAGTCCATCACATTTCTTGTATCTGCAAGTGGTCACGAGTCTAAAGTTCAGTGCTTGGTTTCGGTGGTGGATGCACCGTCTCATTGGACTGTCAAAAACAACGTGTAAAAAAAGTAAATTTTGACATGTTTTATATAAGGTCGATATCGTCAAGCATTTGTGCGCATGCTGCATTACATGTTGGCGTAAAAAGTAGAGTAAAGTGCACCAATTGTGCATGAACTTGTGTAAATGTACATCCACAAATTTTAATATGCATATTGGGTCCATAACGTTCTCCCCTTAGATAACGTTCGCAATAGGCCAGGCCCAGTTAATGTCAGGTTGGGCCGCGTGCCCGCGGGTCACGAACTAGCGCGACGGATAGATGGGTAGATTTTTCCGATTTCCGAACCGTTTGAGCACACCCTATCTGATGGGAAAATAAAAACACGACGGCCCGGACAAACCAACAGAGTGCTAGCCAGCCGCTGCTAGGAGAGCAACATCATCGGGTATGCCGCAGGGCCAAGCCACACGATCGGAACGGCTAGGTTGCTACAGTAGCTCGCATCACCGTGTCTCTAGCGAGTTAGCGTGAACACTTTGTCCACGCAACTGAGTGCGAGGTGGCTAGGCCGGCAGCGACGCCACGAAAGGCCACTGACGACAGCCGTTGTTTCCCGGATCTAGAAACCAGAAAGGATCAATGAAACAAGTGCATGGGTCCAAACAGCAATTGTTAGGTAACAAACAAAGCCACCTTAACAATAGAGTCTCGGAACAGGAAACCTGAGAAGGCAACGCACGGAGATCCATTTTTGCGTGACATGGTCAAGGCCGTGCGCGATTGGGTTGAATATGCGGGCCAGTTTGGGTACCTGGGTCCAAACTCCAAAGAAGATGAAAGCAAACAGGTGAAAAGGAACCCAGACAAACTACAAAGCCAGCGTAAAAAGAAAAAGAATGCAAAGCCACCGAACTACTCCCTCCATCTCGAAAATTTTGTCACTTTGTATTTCAAAAATAAACTACAAAGCGACAAACTTTTCGAGACGGAGGGAGTACAACAGAAAGCTTCAGTAAATAAGCCACAACGCTGAGGCTGAGGCGATACAGACTTATCTTAGCATGGCGCACGGCTTAAAGAAAGGAAAAGTAAAATGTTACAGACGTCTGTGCACATACAGGGACAGGTGATGCTTCAGAAGCGTTCGTGAATGAACTGGCCGGAGCCCGTCATTCTTTGGTGGTGAACCTGTAAGAAGCGTAGGAGACCGAGGCGTTGGTCCAGCTATGATGGACCAGCTCCGCCTTGCAGTCGTGCCCCGCGGCGCCGAGCGCGACGTGCAGCGGGTACAAGTGGTCCGGCCACGGGTGCGCCACCTTCCCGTACGGTGCCACCTCCTCGTACCGATTCACATCCTCGTACCTGACCAGAACGTGTCAGCAGATTGGCATTGGTAGGAGGACCAACCAACAGTTAGCAAGCAGACACGACTGGCTCGTGTGGCCGTGTGTGTGATGATCAGGTTATTTTACCTCCCGCTCAGCAGCGAGTCCTTGAGCCAGGTGTCGAACGCCGCCGCCCACTGCGGCACCGGCGAGCCGGTCGGGCCCATCTTGCGCAGGTTGTGCACGGCGCTGCCGGACCCGAGAATGAGAACGCCGTCCTCCCGCAGCGGCGCCAGAGCACGTCCGAGGTTGTAGTGGTAGGTGCCGTTGCGGCAGGTCTGCACGGAGAGCTGGCACACGGGGATGTTGGCGTCCGGGTACATGAGCATCAGCGGCACCCAGGCGCCGTGGTCGAGCCCGCGGCTGTGGTCCTCCTTCACGGGGCCGGACCCGGCTTGCTCGAGGAGCTCTTTGGTCCGCAAGGCCAAATCCGGCGCGCCTGGTGCAGGGTACTTCAGCTGAATAATAAGGATGTTAAGGTGAAAAGAGTCAGTTATGGATCGTCCCTATGTTCTGACATAAATAACGTTTAAGACAACTAATTTAGTTCAAATTGAACTATATTTTGTATCCTAAACGTCATTTATTCATAATAGAGCGAGTATCAAACATGAAAGCTCAGAGAGCCGTTCATGATGGTCAGTATGGATGAACTATGCATAAAAAAAGTATGGATGAACTAGAAGCATCAGACATGCATGTGCGTCGTATTTGAAGCGTACCCTGCTTTATTTCGAACAATTTTGATGTGTAATGCTAAAGAAGTTTGATGCACAAATGCACAGTCAGTGCACATTTGAATCTTCCTTTGGGTTTCGTTCAGCGAGATTCAGAAATGCTCATGATGATCTAAACATGTCATCAGGAGAGTATCGTTCTGATGCACACTTCAGTAACCAAAGGTACCAATGCATCGTCCTATCGGGGAAACCGCTTCTCTTGCTTAAGATCGTCAAAGAGGTTTCCTTCCCACCTACTTATCTGGAAATATAATCTATAATGAAAAATGATTGATGAATGGCCTCCAACTATAAAAAGGAACTGTACTGATCTAAGATTACACACTACAAAAGTATCAAATCCCCCAATCTCAATCGACCTTAAACTTAACAGTTGGCTTCTAGAATAGACAGGTATGTAAACAATTATAGTACTGCAGTTGTTATGGTAGTAACATACTGGTTCTGCAAAATGAAAGTTCAGTAGACATACACGTCAATAGAATGAAAATCAAAGCTTACTGTTAATTTTTTATTTGGAAATTTCAGCATAGAAATGGAGGATTATGGTTGGCTGACTACTTCTTTCCGACAAGCACATGTTACCTACTTCCTTCGATGTGCACATTGCTCATCACGAACTGAAGTCCTCATCCTGCTGACAACTGGACGCGTATCTAAACTGGGGATTGGTGAAATTATGATCAGCTAGATCTCTGCAACTCAGAATATTTTGTTTGGCTGCTGGCCCTATTGTTCGTCTTTCACCCTTTCCTAAATAACAGAAGAAAATAGGCGCGTTTTTATTTCAAGCCGCTCTGATCTACTCCAATTTCGTAAACAACGCAAGAGTAGGTTTTCCAATTACTCCATTGGTAACAGGGAGGCCGGAGGAGAACCTTCCGATTTTGACATTTTCCCCCGAACACACGGCGTCCCAATTTCCATAGACGGCAAAGCAGCCGTACCAATGGCATCTGGGTTAGAGGATTCCTAACCATGGCATCGCGGGAGGCAGAGCGCGGTGGGAGGGCGTGCGAACCTGGTACATGGGCTTGGGGAAGCCGTAGAAGTCGTGGATGGTGTCGTTGGTGCCGCGGATGACGTTGATCGCCGGCGTGGCCGTGTCCCAGTGGCCCGAGACGACGAGGATGGCGCGCGGCGTCTGGTCGCCCGCGACCCGCGCGGGGAGCCACGACTTGAAGAAGTGATGCGCCGGGATCGTCTCGTCGACGGAGAGCGTGGGCGAGCCGTGCGACAGGTAGAAGGTGTCCATGGCCTGCGCGCCGCTCGGGACCGGTTCTGGAGCGGTGGTGGTCGCACCTGGACCTGGCCTCGGGAGCGGGAGGTCGCCGCACTGCGGCGTCGCGTTTGGCGCTAGAGGGGAAAACAACGGGCGTCGCCGGCCACGTTGATTGGGACGACCGCCTCTAAAACTTGTCTCGGGCGTTTGGTTGGTGAGGCTGGACTCTGGAGAGGGCTCCGAATGCGTTGAACGAGTCATAGGCTATCTTAATGAGAGTTTTATTTTAATAAATGGCATATCATTTAGATATGAAAATTAAACTAACCACCTCGACGGGATTTGGTTCGGTTTGATTTCCACTTGCACCTGGCAGCCCACGTCTTGCGCGAGCTTTCGGTGAGCGTCCCTCGACAAGGTGTGGACCGCTTTGGGTACTTCCTGAAAATAATTACTGGGCCAGATTGGTTATCGGGTTGGGCCAAATTCGAGCTGAACACCAGCCTAGATCGTGCTGGACCACAAACGCCTTTGCATGTACGCCGTGCTGCTAATCGCCAACCCAATCAATCCACGCAGCAAATCCATTCGTCCCGTCGGCGTCGTTTCATGACACGCATCGTCGTGGGCTTCATCTGGGCCTAGCTTCATGTGTGTCTCCTCGCGCACTGGAAAACGAAGAAGATAAGCCCACGCACGTTAACCAAGGCATTTCGAGTTTTCTTTTCTTCTCTTCATTATTATTTATTTATATTTTCTCCGAACTGAAACGAGATTTATTAACCAAAAATCGAATTTGTTCACTGTCCTGAATTACTGCCTTAAAAACTCAACAGTAAATGGCGGAAGCGGTTTTTTACTACGGAAAGGGCATGCAGTTGGATCGGCATTAGACAATAGAAATGAAGATTTTACGGTACTAGTCGATCAATACGGGCAGCAAACAACACTCAGTCCCGCGTATATGGAAGAAGATGAACTGAAGAACACTATTACTACTACTGCTGCTGATGTAGCTGAACGGGAAGCTTAGAAAAGGTGGTACAGCTGCCGTAGAGACATAAGTATCAGCGAGAATAAAGGGGTAGAGAATCAATCGCTAACTTTTTGAAGCTGCTTTTGCACAGCACCGGCTGCAGCAAAATTTATACACTCTGTACATTGTAGCTGTTCACGCATTTACCTCTCGCGAGAAGACAAGCACTAGAGAGAAAGTGGAAAAGCTCCGCTATTAAGCAAAAGTGCGCCACGATTAAAAAGATTAACAGAGTAGATCAATGAGACTTGGTACCCCGATCTTCTCCTCTAAAGAGGTTATGGCAAGTACAAATGTAGACGCTCACAGTTTATTGTCTAGAACAAGGCGATAATAATTGGACGACTAAGCACACAATTATGAACCGAACTTCGTAGACCAGTATTACAGTATGTTCATCATTTCACATTTTTCACAAGTGCAACACCAGATTCGGTGACCATGACTTTTTTTTCTACATTGCATGTGTTTTTCTGTAAAATTCAGTTTGAAACTCAAAACGTGAATAATGTTAATTAGAGTACTTAATGAGACTTGGTATGCTAGACTGGACATGGTGTGTACGAGTTTTTAATATTCATGTCCATCTTGGAGAACATTCATGTCCATCTTGGATTTCTGATTTCAGACAAGTACTGCTTGCGAGTATATCATGCATTGAAGAACAACTTACTCCTAGAGACGCATATTTCCATGTGTTTGCAGGCTGTGATCCACGAAGCGCTCGCTGGGAGGCTACATCTGGACATCTAAGATGTGTTTGGTTGGGCTGTATGAGGATGGATGGCGCCATCCTATCCACTTTTTTGTAGTGTTTGGTTGCTGGACCAGAGTGGATGAAACCAGCCAACTTGTAGTATATTCGGTGAAGATGCTGGATGGACCGATACGTTGAAAATAACCGGATGAGGCTGTCCAAGTCCGAGCCGCGAGTCGCAGTGAGTCTCGTGGTCACCGTTTCTTCTTCCTCTTCAAGGGAATGGATCTCAATCTCACCGCGAGTTCCTCCGTTTCCAGGGATTAGAGAGGCGACAGAGCTTCCTTCACTCCCAGCGACGTTCGCAGCGATGGGGGAGGTGACGGAGCTTTATTGGCTCTTTGCAACGCGCGGCACGCGCCAGATATTCAGCCAGGTCCATCCATCCTCCCCGTATCACGTAAGATCTGTATGCGTCCCTGCTCCTCCCTCCTCCTTGCTCTTGCACTGCTTATGCTAGGATCTGCCCACTTTGCTATTTGGTTATCAACGTTGTTTTACGATTCTGATCTGGAAAGAAATATCCAATCTAATGAATTTAGAATGCATCAGTTCATAAATTCCATTTAGGAAGCTTTTAGTAGTTGCATTTGATAATACAACAGTTTTGCTGGTTCTTAGTTGGCTGCAAGTATTTTTTACTCTGAGTCAGTTGCTTGAGAGGTTCATCATCTTTGCAGCAAGCTGTATTTTGAACCAAGGAAGGTGCCGGCAGTGCAGATTCCTTTTCTTTTTCCCTTTCATCCAGTACTTCCTCTTTTCTTCATCACAAGCTTAACTTCTACCAAGAGCAAGTTATTTTGCTCATGACAGCTATGATGTTTGACAAATTATTTTGCTCATGACAGCCATGATGTAAAGAAGATATGTGTATATGCCCAATATATTGTACCTATCAAAACATGGTTGCAAAGGTGATGAGAGATTATCTATCAAAATCTGCAAGGTGAAGTCTGTTGTGGTGTATAATATATGTTTTGGTGTAGCATTTCTGCAACTTAAGTTTTTTTCTTTCACTGAATTTATGGTCGTTTTGCCTTTGATCCATCATAGTTGCAACAGAGACTATCTTTTGTGATTCATTTATTCCTCCTTTAATAAAATTCTGAATCTAACAAAAACCATGTGGTGTCTTTTTTCATCTATCAATTTGCACTACTACAAAATGGTTCATCGCAGGCGGTTCTAAACATATTATCGCATACGGTTTTAAAAACCGCCTGTAACGAAGAGCCTGTAAAAATGATCGATTAACACAGGCGGTTGCATAATCCGCCTGTGAAACTACATTTTCACAGACGGTTTTTAATAAAAAACCGTCTGTGAAAATGCATTTTCACAGGCGGTCGGTAATAAAAAACCGCATGTGAAAATAGATTTTCACAGGCGGTTTTTAATTAAGAACCGCCTGTGAAAATAGATTTTCACAGGCGGTTTTTAATTAAAAACCGCCTGTGAAAATGGCTAGTGAAACAAAAAAAATTCACATGTGCTGCCGGGAGTCAGAAGAGGCTGCGCCGCCTGGAGGCCGCCGCGTTGCCGGGAGCCGGAAGAGCGCCGCCATGTGACGAAGGAGGTCACACCGCCAAGAGCCGTGCCGCCCGAAGCCCGACGAGGTCGTGCCGCTTGGAGCCGGAGGAGCCGCGCCGTCGAGAGCCCGAGGTAGACCGCGCCGGATCTGTGCCCGCGCCCACGCCGGCAGGGCGCTCGCTCGCCGGGAGGCGCGCCGGAGCCGCGCCGCCGGGAGCCTGAGGTAGACTGTGCCAGATCTGTGTCCGTGCTCGCGTCGGCAGGGCTCGCGCTCGTCCGGAGGCCGCGCTAGAGCCGTCGAGGTCCGGAGCAACCGAAGTCGCGCCTTAATCGCGCCTTGAGAGAGGCCGCCGGCAGCCGCGCCGCCGGGAGCCCGAGGTGGACTGTGCCAGATCCGCGCCCGTGCTCGCGTCGGCAGGGCTCGCACTCGTCGGGAGGCCGCGCCGGAGCCGCCGAGGTGGACTGTGCCAGATCCGCGCCCGTGCTCGCGTCGGCAGGGATCGCACTCGTCAGGAGGCCGCGCCGGAGCCGCTGAGGTGTGGAGCAACCGAAGTCGCGCCTTAGTCGCGCCTTGAGAGAGGCCGCCGGCAGCCGCGCCTTGGGAGATGCCGCCGGAAGCTGTACCTTGGGAGGCTGACGGAGGATCACAGACTGAACCGTGGCTGCTGCTGTTATAGACACATCTATCGAGCGGCTTCTAAACTGAGTCGTTGGATCGATAAGCAGCGAACAGCGAAGATACGAAGTCCAAGAGTGATCCATGGGATGAAGCAGCGGACCAATGAGGAGCCATCATTATCACAGGCGGTTTTTATGTTACAGACCGCCTGTGAAAATCATTATATTTTCACAGGCGGTTGTTTGTTACGGACCGCCTGTGATAATGACTATTATCACAGACGGTTTTTGTTACGGGCCGCCTGTGAAAATCAATACATTTTCACAGGCGGTTGTTTGTTACGGACCACCTGTGATATTCTATTATCACAGACGGTTATTAACTCATCTCACATCACAGGCGGCACTTTTAATAGACCGTCTGTAAAAAAAATATAGAAGCGCCTGTAAAAATGTTTTTTGTAGTAGTGTTGAGTACCATTTATTTAACAAGTAATGGTTCATGTAAAGAATAAAAACAAGGTAAGATCACCAAGTGGCTATTATATCATGCTAGTGTTCTATATCCAGTCAAACAAACACTAACTTGGATCTTCAATCCATCTCTTATCCAATTTACCAAACAAAAAATTGGATCATCTAATCTATCCAACCAAATATCAACTTGGATGATCCAGTAAAAAAAACTTAGTACCATCCTATCCAATCCAACTATTTATTGGTATAGGCCACCGGTAACCATGCAGCCTCTAGAGCATTTACACCTGATTAGGGCTGATTACAGCACGCTGCAGCGCTATGTCTTCTGAAACCAGCATAGCTGAGGAGCAGTTGTGTCAGGGATCAGAATAGTTAGCGTATTGCAAGCCTGAACGCTCGAGTCAAGGACGTGTTGGGTTTTCTAGGGGAGCTGCCCGTGAGACACTTCACGTTCACAACCTGAAATGCGTCCCGAGCATGTCAATGAACCATTGTGACAGTACCTGCATTCACTGTTCCTGGTGGCCAGAAAATTTTTACGGTTTGGTTTCTTGGGCTTCAAAAGAAAAACGAACAATGTGACAAGAAGTACTTCCTGCACGACGAAATATGTTCGATTTTCACGAACTGGAGGATCATGCATGTCATGCGTTGTTCATTTAAAAGTTTGAGCAAATCTTAAAAAGCAGTGACTGAAAAGGAAGAAAATATATCCAGTGCAAAGCAAGCAGGATTTTGCGCTGAATATTACCAGTGAATCTATACACCGATGCCTACACAAACAACAGCATCGCTATGCTCCACTGCTCAGACTGAACACACATCTCATCACTGTCCAGTTCTACTCACAAGTCTGTCGACATCATTACATCAACATCATATCCCATAAATACTTATCGCTCGTTCAGTCAATCCCTTCGTTGCTTTTAATTTGCTCAGAGAATAGGTCAGTCGGCTGCTACACACATCACACAAGCATTCAGCCATCGTCGCACTCCCCCATCGCCTTTTTTCGTTTGTCCACCATTGCAGAGCTCAACAACTTTTGGCACCAGCTTCTTTCCTGAAGATCATGAGCAGCAGTTCGGATGAGGGGATGTTCGACATGGATTTTGAGTCACCATCATCACCAGAAGGGATTTCAATGCATCACCAAGCGACATGCAGCATCCTGGAGGTAGATTCCCTATAAATTTGTTTGATCATATACTTTCTTAATATGATCAATGTCCAATCTCTGTTTCGCAATCGCTGACTCCAAAGGTCTGCATCATGCATCTTCTGCTGCGTTACTCTGTTTACATGTCCTGACAGGCTGTTCTTGGGCCTAGCACAGAGGTGGAAATGGGGATACATGAGAGGGCCATGAAACATGTGATGGAGATTGGGGAGGTGAGGGAGAGAAGCACCTTGAAGAAGAGGTTGATGATGAGGCTCAGGAAGGATGGCTATGACGCATCTCTCTGCATGTCTTCCTGGGTCGCCACCTCCCACCACCCCGGAGGTAAAAGTGAATAACGAGAGTAGGTCTAGATGTTCTCTTAAGAATATGGACACTTTTATACAGTATTATTTTATTTTTTGTTTCTGCCCTGGCTTGCTCTTTTTTTTTCGAAAGCTCTGTCCTTGCTTGCTCTACCTTTGAACTTCTAAAAGGGCACCGGATTTTCTGCAGAAATTGATGTCTTATTATAACAGCACAATTCTTCTTTAGGTAAGGAAATGATTCCCAAATGTAGCATCGAACCCCATGCGGTTTAGCCTACTGCGTTCCTTCTCCTGTCGTCTATTACTGCAAACTTTTAAGTGAAGCAGTTAAATTTGCACACTAATCTTCTTCAACCGTGGCAAATGGCAATACAAGTGATCAATGCCATCATTAGTCATCGTCCTTCGTATATTTATTAGTCGTAAAATTACTGTTTCTTGCAACAGGTGACTACGAGTACATCGACGTCGTCGTGGCGGCGGAGGACGGCGCGGGCGCGGAGACCACGTCGAGGCTAGTGGTCGACATCGATTTCCGTTCCCAGTTCCAGGTCGCTAGGCCGGCTCCATGGTACGCCCACCTGTGGAGCCAGCTGCCTCCGGTCTGGGTGAGCACGCGGGCGAAGCTGCGCAAGGCCGTGTCGCTGCTCTGCGCGGCGGCGCAGCGGTCGCTCCGCGAGAGCGGCCTGCAAGTCCCGCCGTGGAGGAAGTCCAGCTACATGCACGCCAAATGGCTCCCCTCCGCCTCCGGCGGGACCCCGGCCGCGGCCGCGGTGACCCAGTGGTCGCTGGCGAAAGATCGGAGCTGCGGGCCCCTGCGGTCAGGCGGCGGACTGTCTATGGTGCTGTCCGGCTCCAACGCGGGGGCGAACGGCGGCCAAGCTGGGTCCATCTCGGCGTAGTGTTTTTCTGAAATTGCAACGGGATACTGCAGTAACTGTGTAGGCGAAGGCGTTCGCAAATTTTGCGCTTTTTACAAGTCACCAGCTTCTTTTGATGTGGCCAGCTACACAAGCACAGCCACACGGCGCACGACCTTGTTTCGCGGTGGGTTTTTGAGCTTGCGTTAGATTGGTTTTACAGTAGCAGTTTAGACCTTTAGGTTGTGCAGTTTGCATTTTGGAACATGTAAGTGTAGTTTACCCGCATGGATGGTAACACAGGGGAGAGATGAAGAGCTTATTCATGAGCCTTGTCACTTCGAGTATCGGAAAGACGTCTCCACTCTTTGGCAGTCGCCGTATCTCTGCGATATGGGGCAGTGAGGCTACCACAGGCCGCTACTGTTCTTGACGACGTTGACGTGACCTGCAACAGTACTCGAGTTTACTCTGGTTAATTACGGCGACCTGCTGCGATCATTGACTCTTGGTTGGTTACTTGGCGCTAGCTCTGTGGTACGCAAAGCGCAATGATGTCCAAAGACGAAACCACACCGGCTGGAGCCGACGATCACTGGAGGCAGGGCAGGGCAGGGCATGGCCGCCGTAGTATCCCGGTGTTGCCTTGTCGCCGGGCACTGGTGCCGCCTGATCCGGCACACGGGGCTCCATGGAAGATTTGAACCGACCAATGGCCAGGGCCCTTGTCAGACTGCCGCTTGTCTCCCTTTCCGCAACTCAAGTCGCTGTGCTGCAACTGCGAGATGAAGGGTGATGGGTTTCCGTCACATCAACGGGTGGCATCACTGCTCCCTGTGCATCTCTCGCTACTGTACTACTGTTCGCTTCTGTCCTGCGCAGGAGTACTTCAGACTTTGTGAGCAGATCGATACGCAGGACACAGAGCCTCGTACGACGCGTGAGGTTCCAAATCCGCGGTTACTGTGCACGGAATTGATTTTAACAAAATGTTCACAAAAATGTTACTCACCGTGTACTATCTTGTGTGTCCATCAGTCAATTATGCTCAGAAGAAGTAAAAAATGGTAACACTGATTGGGTCTGTATTGCTGTCATTAGTCCTAATCGACAATTTGACTACAATCTTCTGCCGTGAAGACTTGGCACGTTTCTGGATCTGCTTTGAATATTTGTATAAGTGAGTTCAGACAAAGTTAAGATACTAGTTTATGCATTTTGCAAAAACAAACATGGCATATAAAATCGTCTTCACGTACAACAATTACGGTGGAAGTTAGAGAGAATGGCAAGAGGAAAATCATTAATCATGCGTGCATGGCATGCTGATTGCTAATGTACCATTACGTTTGATGGACGGGAGTTTTCCAAACCCCAAATAACAATGCATTGGATCTGAAATTGGCCCTAGAAAAGATCGACGGACCAAGCGGTGGACTTTGTAGTGAAGGCAAATCCGGTAAAAGCTCCAGCCTTTAAGACTTTGTTATCTGGGCCTAGGAGCGAATTCAGCATGTAGCGTATTAAGACTTTGTGCCATCTGAGGTCCAACAAAGCATACTACTGGAACTTTGGTATTGGGCCTGGCCCAAATGAATCACCCGAGTCTGTCCAGTCGATCCAACGGAACCCGTAGCGTGAAGACATTTGCATGATGACTGTCTCAGGCAAGTTTGTTGAACACGGTTTTCTGTCTTGCTTGCTCCGATTATAATTGGTGTTCGAATACAGAGCTCAACAGGAGTGCTGGCAACGAGAACACCGGAGGCAGGAGAGAATAAAGCAAGCGCGCCTTGCCTGTCAAATTGTCAAGCCGTGCACGTCAATCGCCATGGCGGAGGTGTGGAGTACTGGAGTGCATCCTGTTTTTCTGTGCGACGCACGCGCGTGCCAAGTCCGTCAAATCGACTCATGAAACACGGGGTACTGTAACACCAACGACTGCCACTGCGACCCTTTCAATCTGTGTCCTTGTGTACAGTCAGCCCTTGAAACCGTACCGTACTTCCCGACAGAGAGATCATCGTGATTGGAATCTCACCGCTGGCACACAGTCCCACCTTGTCTGATCCGGTCTCGTCTTCTCTCCCGTCTCAATGCATATCTGTTGACTGTAGGCTTGTTGTCATGCCACGAGAGTACGTGCAACCCAAAACAGCTGTGACCTGAACTGCTTAATTAAGCGTCAAACTCGCCGTCTTCGGCATGTTAAAGCTTAGGCACAGCTCAACGACGGCATACCTGCGCAATCCCACTCCAGGTACGCTCGCACAAGGCATGTTGATTGTTGAGCGACCTTCAGCGCCACGACCGAAACGGACCCATTGCCGCACCCACACCTGGCTTTCTTCGCACGCGTGACCGAGGCTTTTGCCGATGGCAACGCCGCAACGGAGCCGTACGTACTCAAATGGCTAAACAAAGCCGCCTTCGAGCGATGATCGGTTGGGAGTACTAGTTTTATTGGTTTAGCGAATCGCCGGTGTCGCGGTGCGCGCCGTCGCATGTGCGCGCACGCGTAGAAAAAGGCTTCGAGGGCCGGGGATTTGAGGAATAATGGTTTCTCGATCGCGGTTCGCCGTGTCTGTCCGGCGCTTTGGGCGGCAGGCAGGGTCCCGCGACGGGATGAAAGCGCTGATTCGTACCGCCGGCAAAAGCAGGCCCAGCGGAAAAAGACGGGGAGAGACGTGGACACCCGCACACTGCTGATGCTGATTACAGCGGTTCTGTCCTATGGTCATTTAGAAGGATATACCGCTCTTTTTTCTCTTTGCAAAATGCAAAGTTTTTCCGTGTTACTGCTACGGCCCTTTACCCATCTCGGGCTGCGAATGCATAGCAACTTTTAGGTTAACATCAGATGGACGCTACTCATCCTACGTCGTACGATGAGACATGTCTTTTGACTTTCAACGGGCCCCTGCAGCTGCAAAAGCACGCGAACCTTGTCCGGAAGAGTTTGAAACTGGAAAGCGGCTACTGTTTTCCGCCGTGTTAGGTTTGCTCGATGGCACTTTACCTAAACAAGACCTAATTCTTGTCTGGACGCGCGGATCAACTCAAAGTCGAGACCGTTATAATTAGACCAAGTCGTCGTCCGCCCAGCGCGAACGAAATGACGCCACGAACATTTGGTTATATATTGCCCAAAGGACAAGTAGCAGCACGACTAACTCGTTAACTTGCCTTCGATTAGTAGCACTCCTTCCGTAACTTGTGCCAAGACTGAGGAGTTTGGCAAGCACCCCGGATCTCTCCGTGACCGTGTATGAACGCACGAGTAAATTACACGCGTTTGACGCGCAATTCTATGGCGCCGACGACGACGGCTGCTGCAAGATATTTAGTCCTAGTTGGATCCCACGCGAAGTCCTGGTTTTACTTCACGTTTTACCTTAAACTATCACAAGTAGCTGCATCAGAGTAAGGACGAAAGCATGTAGCCTGGCTCCTTTTTACCGAAAAGATTACTATTGTTCCTTCTCCTCGGACAAACAAAAATAATTATTTCGACCTTGTTGCTATTCCTACCAATGTTAATTGGGAGCATGTGAAACGTCTCGCAGTCGTGAGCATAGAACACCCCAAATTTGCCAACGGGGTACGCGCAGAACTTGGGTGTTTGTTAGCTCCGGCGCGGGGTCCCGACGCAGGCACGCACGCACGTGCTTCCAAGCAAAAGTCCTGCTGCGTGGCGCGTTCGGCGGTCCGGCCAGCTGGGTGAAGTGGGGTGCAGTGCACTGCCCGTATCCCACCCCATCCCACTGATCTGATCATTGCTGGTTACGCCAGATAAATAATGACATGCCAACAAAACAAAATCCAGGATACTGGACGCAAGCGGCAAACACTAAATTAAACGGATACGATACGTACGATGGTCGTCCCTTATTAGGCCTTAGCCACGACAAACCGACTGATGGTACCCAGAAATTAAGTATGGGTAGGAAACAAAACAATTTCAGTCTGCTTCGATTTTATGCGATATTTATTCTCAGTGGTGGATGGCATCGTCGATCGAGGAACTGGATTGGATTCCGGGCCAGCATGTGACGGCGAACGGCTAGAAGCATCGTTGCATCACGCGCTTTGGGGCAACTGGCATCAAGCAAAATGATACTCCCTCCTTTTTTAAAAGATTGTCACCTTCTAGTACAAAAATGAACTAGAAGGTGACAATCTTTTGAGAAAGGAGGGAGTAACATTCTCGGAGTTCTTTTTTTTTTTTTAAAAAATGATGACATTCTTATCGCCCCGCAACACGTGCAGCCCAGTGCGGATCTCCGAGAGCGACTTGTCACCACCCTGGACACCTGGCTAAGGAAAGCAGCGTTGAGGTCCAGCGGCAATTTGCGGCGTCCAGTTAAGTGCACCGATCTAATCGTTGAATCCGATTTATTTGTGATTTTGCCCTGCACGCGGATTGAATAAATTCCTGATCGTCTCGGTCCAACCGCTTGGGAGATTACTTAGTTTTTTTCTGGTTCAAAATTGACTAGCACTTCCTCTATCTTCAAAAATTTGTCGTTTTGTAGTTTATTTTTGAACTACAAAGTGATAAGCTTTTAGAGACGGAAGGAGTACTAAGCAGTCGGGCTTTTAATAAGCGTTGGAAAGTTTCCTAATTCGTCATTATCTAAAAAAGGTTTTCTAACTCCTGGCCGAATTCTGAACCAAACTTCAAATCCATTCGGTCGTTAGTCCGGACTTTCCTGATGACGATGCTATGACCCACGCCATGCGTATTTGGCATGTTGCTTACCCGCGTTCGCCCAGGAGAGAGGAGACACCGCCAGTCGTTATGTTTGCATGCTAAGGCTGCCGACGTGCGGCGACTCGTCGGGTCAATTAGGGCAGTTTGGTTGAAGAGCGAAGTTCGACGGAAGGTAGCGACCTACGTACATATGAGGTCATCCATTACATATTTTGTTGAGTGGTCCGGCGGTCCAGTTTTTTAATTTAAATGGACGGATGGTGTGAGAAATATTAAGCAATCACATCTCCTAATATCAAAATATCTATTTTAATTAAACACCAATTAATCAACAAAACAATTTGGTATCAACATTAATTTGATGGAATTAATTATATATTAAAATTTTCTAATTATGCCGCATCCATGGAATAACTAATAATTCTATTAAAAATTAATTATACCATACTAAGTACTAAATATTTCTAAAGTAGACCGTTTGTCGCTAATCATTTCGCTAATAAACAAGATTAGCAAATCCGGACGGGCTCATCTGACCGATTGGCCCGGATGAGTTTATCCAACGTATAGAGAATATAATTCCTCGTGTTGATCGTCCCACACAGCCTGACCACGAACCAAACGGCAGTAAAAGACCGCTATCTTCAAGTTGAGTCAGCAAACCAAAGTCACTTGTCTTCGGTGTGAATCGCGTTTCGAATTCAGTACGGCCGCGCCGCGCGTCCTTCTTCCGCGAAGCCACGCGACGTACCGGGGAGCGCGTTTCGGGTCGCCGTGTCCGTGTCTCCGCTTATTTCCACGAGCGCGCCGCATGAGTCCGAGTCGAGATTTGTACGTACGTTTGGCTCTAGCATCGTCACGGCAAGCCATGCACGGACTGTGGCCTGGGAATATTTGAACCGCGTCGGGTGCCGCGTTGCCGTCATCTCGGCACCGACAGATTCGCATTCGCTGCGGGGGACCGGCTAGCCGCGCGCGTCGGTCGTGTTGGGATCGAGCTTGTGCTTGTGGTCCTCGTTCTGCTGTCGTGCATTGCATACCTTTTGGATTGGATGCTATCTGCCACGACGCCGGTGAATTGTAATCCATACGATGTTTTCTACGAATCTTGGCCCAAGCAGTGGTCCGCCTTGCAAATGAAAATGATTATACAAACAATCCAAGAGTGGATCAACGTATCCACAGTGACACCGATTCGGATGCACCCGTCCGTGGGGCTCATTCCAGTTGGCAGTTTTGGGTGCTGCGCAGCCCTAGTGCTATCCACACTGATCACACCATACGAGTAGATAAGGACGATGACGCTCAAGTCGATCGCCTTCTTAGCCAGCCGTTATTAGGCAAAGAATTCTCTCATTAATTCCGTCATTCCGTGCCGAGTCACGTCTCTTTCGTGAGTTGAATCTATTGCGCTCATCTTCCGTTTCTGTTCGGTAAACGGTGTCCCATTCCCATCCGTCGAAGACCTCCGGACTCCGGTGCAGTGATAGTACCAGTACATCTTCCACGTCATATGATCAGGTCTTCGAAGAAGACTCTTGCGCCTTGGCTGCCGTATCCGTACGTACACCATCGGTCACTTTTACGTGTGATATGCAATTTTGCATGCAGTTTTTATTTATTGTCTAACTCTTTCCCATTTCCTTGTTCGGTTAGTCTCGACCTAACGGATGACCAAGCTAGTTGAAGCTGACGCAGTCATCTGCCTAACAGTCTCGTTCTTCCGTCACTACTACGAATTTTACAGATCTCTTCGATAGTCAATGTGAACTCAGGGTGCCGGCGGGTCGCTGCTGTCGTAGCTTTGACCTGAAAGACAGCGAGTCAAATCGTGTACCAAGTCAAATGCTAGATTCCACAAACTTATGTTTGACACACGTGGCACCTTACGGCCCTGTTTCAAAGGGGAAATATCTTGTTTGGTCCTACAACTTCTATTTGGTTCCGTTCGTTCCGGATTCGAGAAGGATTGAAGGAATATAATCTCTGGCATGGTCTTACGTTACTTAGTTGGCAAGCAAAACTATGTCATCCATTTTATTTTTCAATAAGGAAAACTATGTGCCATCCATAACAAGAACTTTTCTTTACTCTGAGGCCGCCAAACGTTCGACTCTTGCCATAATCTCTTCTCGCAACGACGTGGCATGACATCACCCATTTGATTAAACAAAACCATTATCCAACTAAACAAATTAGCTACAATCCAAAGTCCACGTCAAGATTTGCCGCCGTACCTTGTAGGGCGGCCAAACGTTAGGCTAGCTACTGTGGTGAGTTACAGACAATCTGCAGGGTGCCAAATGTGATGTGAGCATAGACAGGAAGTACGACAATATTTTAAATGGAAAACTAGTGAGCGACGCGACTCGACAATGTTGTCATCCCGATGGTTGCATACATAGGCCGGTTGAAACTTTTGTCCCCGGCCGGCTCCCGTACCTGTCGCTGTCGTCGCCCAGCGGCAGATGCAGATCGATCGGTTACCCGCCGTGCTCAAATCAACCAATCAAAAGGCCATCGCCCATCGAACGGAGAAGGAAAGAAACCGATGTGCCGGATGGTAACGCACTCTTTAGGACCTCCCCTTGAGCTCTGGGCGGAAACTCGAGCAATATCCTTTTTGAAACGAATAAATGCTTGCTATTGATAAGTCTATATGTATGTTTAGAAACTGCTTCCATATATACTTATCAAAATTTGTCCTACGCAATGATGGAGTTATTTTCTCCTCGAAATGAATGATAATTTTTTTTTTGTTTGAAATCCAGCATTTGCCGATTAAAGCAGCTGTCGATATATACACGAAGCAGTCGGTTTCAATATGACAAAATGCCAACACATAGAGAGCAACGGGCTACATGGATGAGGGAGGTAAGGAAATCCGCGACATGTGGTCTCCATTTGTCAATGGTTTGATATGAGGTTCGAGCAGACTGCCTATTGCTTGTACAGCAGGAGAAGAACTATATTTGAAGTATCTAACCCATCTTTTATAACCAACTCGTAATGCACCAGCCATTGTGCCCTTAAAATGGTTGTACAGCCGTAGCAGTTCCCCGTAAAGATACCGTACGGATGAAATATGTAAAGAAGGAGAAGGTAACATGAACATCACACTAAGAAATTCACACCGCCCCTTCAGCTGCAGATGAAATCTGGGTAGTAGAACCAAAAGGTTAGAAAAGGACAGCATCTTGACCACCGCGCTTTCGTCAGAAGGTTCAGATTCTTTTTTTTGCCGCCGAGATGACCACACGCTTCCATGTGTCGCCCTGATCCACGAGCTGTGACTGGCTTCTCTGTCATCAGCCTATCTCCTTTGATTAGTACCGGGACGGAGGGAATATTTTTTTCTCTTATGAAACAGTGTGGTTTCCCTTCGCTTTTCCTAGGCCAAGCGCATATGCAAGGCTATCCTGCCAGTTTTTTGCCCCATGAGGCCAGATGGACACGGTCCCCCCGCTCCGACCGCTGCCGGTCGACTCGACGCCGTTCCTTCCGCATCCACCACGGCACCGGCTCCTCACCGCCGTAGACCTTCCTAGCGCGCTGCCGCTATCTGTTGGGTTGATCCCGGTTCAACCGGGACTCCCGTCAGATACGGGCGTGAGGGGCATCAACCCCACGCCCAACTCAGTCGTCCCCAACAGAATCGGACGTGGGTTGTTACCCACGCCGATCTCTTAGGCGCGTGCGGGTACTGGGGACGCAACGGACTCTATCCGTTGCCCCCCCCTCTCTCCTGTGCGCCTTATAAGTCCCAGGGGGACCTCAGGGACGGGACACGCGTGTGCACACGTTCCCAGAGGCCCCCGCCATAACCTAATCTAATCTTTCTCCCCGCCGGAGGCATTGGACCAAGCCGCCACTGCATCGACATCTCCCTGCACCGCCGGTCACCCTGCATCGACTCACTCTTCATCGATCATCCACTTGAGCCCAATGGCCGCAAGTGGACCCTCTGAAGGTAACCTCACCTCTCACCTCTCTCTCCCTCTAGTCATGTATCATCTGCTATGCCTATGGGATGTATGTTAGATTGTTAGTCTAAGTATTAACGCTGTTAAGAATGATTAGTCATCCCTGAAGATGTTCATAGTGAGGATCCTAAAACCTGACAATGGCATCAGAGCGACACTATTGAACTTCTAATTGGATAATTAATCGAATTAGTTAAGATTCTGGCCTAATCTTTATTGACTAAGATCACTTTAGTTAAGGCTTTCCTAACGAAGCAATTAGAAGGAGGGGAATCCGTTTTAGTTGTCAATTAAGACTTACAATTCAGGAACAGATTAATTAAGGAAAATTAGATGAAGGGGAAGAGGAACTTACCTGGATCAAAGTGGCCTTGGGCCATTGAATCCTCCTCAATGCGGGTTAAGGGAAACCCTAACCCTGTCGCCCTCTTCTCCTTTATGGCGCCCATCAGATTGTGGTGCCGCCATCCTCAGGTGCGAAACTAGGGTTATCAGGCCGAAGCCTAACCCTAGACGCATAGTCGGACCGGCGCCGCCACCTTAGAATTTCGGGTTAGGAAACCCTAACCCTAAGCGGCTCTCCACCGGCGGCACGAAGTGCGCGCCATGGTGGAGGCCCTCGGCGACGCCGGCGTACCTGCAAACAGAACCACTCAGAAATTCAGAGCTCTATGGGCTAGGGTTAAGGGTCGAAACCCTAACCCTAACCCCTCCCCGGGTTTCCTTCGACGGCTGACCGCACGCACCACGTCGACGACGATGATGCGGCAGTGCCGGAAGTCCCCGGGGCGGCGCACTCAAGAACCCTCCACTCAGAACTGGCACGCGACGGTTTTCCTCGACGGAAACCGATCGCCGCCGTCGACACCGGCGGAGAAGCACCACGAGGTGCTTGACTCTCGCCGGAGACGACGGCGCGACGGCGCCGGAGGTCCCGCGCGGCCAGCGCTCGCCGCCGCTCTCACTCGCTCGACCCGAAGAGAGAGAAGGGGAGTGGAGAAATGACTAGGGTTTCGGAACCCCGCGGCGGCGAAAGCTTAAGTACCCCCCTATCTAAGCGCCGAGCCGTTCGATGCGCGATGAACGATCGAGATCAACTGGCGTTCATTGGTAACGGCTCACCTCAGCCGTTGGATGGAAAAACGACGGCCCTCAGCGAGCGACGCGCGCCGCCTTAGGCTGATGGGCTCCAAGCCCATGCGGAGCGTGCTAATGGGCTCGTGGGCTGCCCTTTCGTTTTTTCAGGTTTTTTCCGATTTTCAGTTGGGTTGATTTCGGCCATGGGCCGAATCGCTTTGGGCTGCCCGGGGGTCAAGTTTTTTCATTTTCTAAGGGTTTTTCCTATTGGGTTGGGCCAGCTAAGTGAGTTTGGGCCAATTTTTGGTCTGTTTAGAATTTTAATGGTTTTCCAGTGGGCTGATGGGCCACTTGCTCTATTGGGCTGTTTTCAGGGTTTTAACCCATTAAGGAATTTTAGGTTTTTCAATTTACAGAAATCAGATAATATGGAATTTAAATTCCAGAAAAATGGTTAGAAAATTAAGTAAATAGCTGAGAAAATTTTAGAATTATTGTGATGTTCTGGAATAATTTTTATTGCATTTATTCTGTATTTTTATGTCATTTATTGTCAATAAGAGCATTTTCTCAGTTATTTAATGCTATTAAGTGCTTTTCCAAGCATTTTCTTCAATTGAAAAAATTGAGTTTTAGCTTCCGCTGTAATTAAGTGATAAATTAATTGAGTAACCAAAGTGAAATTTTAATTTATCAAGTTTTAAGTTTAAATTAAGTTATGTTATGTTTATAAGTGGTAATTTAAATGAGTAACCAACGTGAAAGTTTGAAATTGCCTATTAATTTTAAGTATATTTATTTTGAGCTTATGTTTAAGTTTATATTTATGATTCATTGAGTAACCAACGTGAAAAATGATCTGTTAAGTTAATTATGCATGGAATTTGAAAGTAACCAACGTGAAATTGAATTGCCATGATTAATTTAAGTTTGTTTTTGAGATTATCATATTAAGTCTTGTTATCATGTTAAGTTTTAAGGGCATTTTGCTAAGTAACCAACGTGAAAAAGCAAAAATGCCATTCTTAAGTCATTGTTTTTATCATAAGTTTTGTCATTAATCCTCAAATGTTTATTTTTTGAAGGATCAGGCTTGTCCTCAGCACTTAGCTATATCTCCGCAATTGAGACCCTAAACGGTCAAAATTACGGGGTATGGAAAGAGAGGCTCCAGATGGCTCTAGTAGTCTCTGACCTCGACTTTGCGATTACGTCGCCTCGTCCCACTGAGCCACCTGTCCCCGTTGCTGAGACTGGGGAATCTGAGGAGTCTTTCGCTACGCGAAAGGCTAAGTACCTAAGCTTGAAGGATCAGTATGAGAAGGATCTCCCTAAGTGGGACACTTCCAACAGGAAGTGTCTCGTGATCATTAAGAGCACTATAGCTGACTCAATTAAGGGATCAATCCCTGATTGTGACACTGCTTCAGAGTACCTAGAGAGAGTCAGAGATCAGTTCACTGGCTCCACTAAGGCGAGTGCTAGCACTCTCATGAGAAAAATTGTCACTGAGAAGTACTCTGGCGGTGGTGTGCGTGAGCACATCAATAAGATGAGTCACTACAACTCTAAGCTTAGGGAGCTAAACATTGTTATGCCAGATGAGATGCTTATTTATTTCATCCTAAGTTCTCTTCCTAAGGAGTTTGAGGCCTTTGTGGTCAATTATAACTCACTTCCTGAGACTTGGAATATTGATAAGATTGTTGCTATGTGCGTTCAGGAAGAGGAACGCATAAAGAGCTCTAAGAATGGTGATTACATCAATCTGGCTGACATTAAGGGTAAGGGAAAGGCAAAGAGGTACTTTTCCTCTCCCAAACCACCTTCCTTCAAGGTTTCAGGCTCTAGTTCTTCATCAAACAAGTTCAAAGGCAAATCCTCTCAAAAGAAGGACAAGGATAAGTGTCACTTCTGTGGCTCAGATGAACATTTCCAGAAGGACTGCGTTGGATTCATTAAGTGGTGTGCTAAGAAAGGTAATGACATAATTACTTTTGTAAATGAGGCCTTATATGTGAATTATTCACGGTCCACTTGGTGGATTGACTCAGGTGCCACTGTGCACATTTGTAATTCAATGCAGGCATTAAGTACGATGAGAACTATAAGAAGAAGGGAAAGAGTGATTAAGGTGGCAGATGGGCGTGAAGCCGAAGTCGAAGCCATTGGAGACTTATCTCTTAGATTACTTAGTGGCTTTGTACTTAGGCTAAATAATGTTCTTTATGTCCCTTCATTAGAAAGGAACTTGATTTCAGTTTCGTGTTTGGATGATTCAGGATACATTTGTCATTTTGGTAATGATAAGTGTTCTATTAGTTATAATAATGAGATTATTGGTCTTGCCTTCCGACAAGACATGCTCTACTTATTGTCCACTCATGAGAATGTGTTTGCTATATGTGATGATCAAGTTTCATTTAAGAACAACTTAGGACGTAATAAGCGCAAAAGAAGCGATTTAGATACTTCATCGAAATTATGGCATTGTCGTTTATGCCATATTTCGAGGGGGAGGATCGAACAATTAGTATCTCAATCGATTCTTCCACACTTAAACTTTTCAGATTCTGAGGAATGCATTGACTGCATTAAAGGAAAATTCTCCAAAAATATCAAGAAAAACGCCAAACGTAGCTCGGGAGTCTTAGAAATAATCCACACAGATATTTGTGGACCTTTTCCCGTGTCATCGGTAGATGGTTATGATTCCTTCATAACATTTACAGATGACTTTAGTCGTTATGGCTATATTTATCCAATCAGGGAGCGATCCGAAGCATTGGACAAGTTTAAGATATTTAAGGCTGAAGTAGAAAATCAGCACGACATTAAGATTAAAGTAGTAAGGTCTGACCGTGGAGGTGAGTACTACGGTCGACACACCCCTTATGGCCAAGTCCCTGGACCTTTTGCGAGGTTTTTACAGGAAAATGGCATAGTAGCCCAATATTCTACGCCGGGCGAACCTCAGCAGAACGGTGTAGCGGAACGGCGTAACCGTACGCTTATGGACATGGTGAGAAGCATGTTAAGTTATTCTACACTACCAGTCAGTTTGTGGATGGAGGCTTTGAAGACCGCCATTCACGTACTTAACCGTGTTCCATCTAAGTCAGTACCTAAGACACCGTATGAGATGTGGACGGGACGTAAGCCCTCACTGAACTATCTACATGTGTGGGGATGTCCAGCTGAGGCTAAGATGTTCAACCCGAACTTAAGCAAGCTGGATTCTAGAACAATTAGTTGCCATTTTATTGGCTATCCCGAAAAGAGTAAAGGATTTAGGTTCTATTGTCCAGGCAGGTATACTAAGTTCATAGAAACACGACATGCCGTATTCTTAGAAGATGCCATGATCAGGGGGAGTACGGTACGGCGTGAAATAGACCTTGAGGAGGAACGGATTAGTCTACCCGTTCCGATGACTCAAGAGCCTTATTTCACCCTACCTGCTGTCGTCGTGCCACCCGCACCTAGTGCTGATGACACAACTCCTGTCGTTGCACCTCCGTCGGCCACAACAGAAATAAGTGAGGTTCCACCTCAGCCCGTTGAGGATGTGGTCGAACAAGATGAGGTGCAACAACAGCCTCCGCCCTTAGATGATGTGCAAATAAGAAGATCGCAAAGAGTAAGACGATCGGCAATTCCAAATGATTATCAGCTATACTTAAGTGAAGAAATTCATGTTGAGGATGATCCCATCTCTTTCGAAGATGCCATGAGAAGACCTCAATCATCCGAATGGCGTAAGGCCATGGAAGATGAAATAAGATCTATGAGTGCCAACAAAGTCTGGGATTTAGTAGAGATTCCTAAAGGAGCCAAAACAGTAGGCTGTAAATGGGTCTACAAGATTAAGCGTGACTCCAAAGGGAAGATTGAAAAATATAAGGCCAGACTTGTGGCTAAGGGATTCACGCAACGGGAAGGTATTGATTACAACGAGACCTTCTCTCCCGTGTCGTCTAAAGATTCGTTTCGAATCATCATGGCATTAGTAGCACATTATGACTTAGAATTGCATCAAATGGATGTAAAGACGGCGTTCCTCAATGGGAATCTTTATGAGGACGTCTACATGGCTCAACCAAAGGGTTTTGTCGTTGAGGGTAAGGAACATATGGGATGCCACTTGAAGAAGTCTATTTATGGACTTAAGCAAGCTTCAAGGCAATGGTACCTAAAGTTCGATGAGACGATAAGAAAGTTTGGGTTTAAGGAAAATGAGGAGGATAACTGCATTTATGCTAAGTTTAAGAATGGGAAATTTATTTTCCTTGTACTGTACGTAGATGACATACTATTGGCAAGTAGTGATGTCAATCTACTCTTAGAGACTAAGAAGTGTTTGTCCTCAAACTTTGAGATGAAGGATTTAGGTGAAGCTTTCTATGTCCTAGGAATTGAAATTCACCGAGATCGAAGAAAGGGGGTATTAGGATTATCTCAGAAGGCATACTTAGAAAGCGTGCTGAGAAAGTACGATATGCAAGGGTGTAAGCCCTCGCCTGTCCCAATAGTTAAGGGTGACAAATTTTCACAATCACAATCACCTAAGAATCAGTATGAGGTTGATCAGATGAGAGGAATTCCGTATGCTTCTGCTGTCGGAAGCTTAATGTATGCTCAAACATGTACACGCCCTGACTTAGCTTTCGTGACTGGGATGCTTGGCAGATATCAAAGTAATCCAGGCTTAGACCACTGGAAAGCACTTAAGAAGGCTCTAAGATACATTCAGGGTACTAAGAACCTCATGTTAAAGTATAGTAAGTCAGACCCATTAGAAATAGTGGGTTACTCAGATTCAGATTACGCGGGTTGTGTGGATACTAAGAAATCCACATCAGGCTATATATTCACCCTCGCGAATGGAGCTATATCGTGGAGAAGCTCCAAGCAAGTCATAACTGCATCGTCCACAATGTACGCTGAGTTTATAGCTTGTTATGAGGCCACTGGACAGGCATCTTGGCTTAAGAAATTTGTTCCCGGTCTAAGAGTGGTAGACAGCATTCATAAACCACTTAAGTTGTACTGCGATAATGAGCCAGCAGTGACATACTCTCACAACAACAAGTCGAGTGGTGCTGCCAAACACATCGACATTAAGTATTATGTTGTAAAGGAGAGAATCCAGGATAATTCAATTAGTCTCGAGCATATAAGAACTAACAAAATGCTTGCGGATCCGCTAACCAAGGGTCTCCCTCCCAATGTGTTCAGAGAACACGTAGCCGGCATGGGATTAGGGGAGAGCCTGTGAAACAAATCCTGGATACTAAGGGGACACCTAAGTATAAGGTTATTTCTAATTGTGAGACATATTGTGGTCTTCGAGTCGAACAGTACGTAAATAGCTGTTTTCTGATGCGTCGTGCTCCTTGTGTCGAAGCAAGAAGAAATATATATATATGAGTTTAGTAGTTAAGAGTAAGAATAAGTTAAGTAAGAAATAAGTTGTCCCGAGATCAAGGGGGAGAATGTTGGGTTGATCCCGGTTCAACCGGGACTCCCGTCAGATACGGGCGTGAGGGGCATCAACCCCACGCCCAACTCAGTCGTCCCCAACAGAATCGGACGTGGGTTGTTACCCACGCCGATCTCTTAGGCGCGTGCGGGTACTGGGGACGCAACGGACTCTATCCGTTGCCCCCCCTCTCTCCTGTGCGCCTTATAAGTCCCAGGGGGACCTCAGGGACGGGACACGCGTGTGCACACGTTCCCAGAGGCCCCCGCCATAACCTAATCTAATCTTTCTCCCCGCCGGAGGCATTGGACCAAGCCGCCACTGCATCGACATCTCCCTGCACCGCCGGTCACCCTGCATCGACTCACTCTTCATCGATCATCCACTTGAGCCCAATGGCCGCAAGTGGACCCTCTGAAGGTAACCTCACCTCTCACCTCTCTCTCCCTCTAGTCATGTATCATCTGCTATGCCTATGGGATGTATGTTAGATTGTTAGTCTAAGTATTAACGCTGTTAAGAATGATTAGTCATCCCTGAAGATGTTCATAGTGAGGATCCTAAAACCTGACACTATCAGCCCATCACGCCCTTTTCATGCTCTTGTTTCGCGTGCCAGTACCCAAGTTTTCTTTCCTCCAACTTGACATCTTCGCCACCGCTCGCGATATCGTGACTGACCGACCCTGAAGTAATAGCCCCTCCCCTCTCACTGCCGCGGCTCGTCGAATCGATCGCATCGTCCTGGCACATAACGGCGATATGGAGGCGGGATAAGGTGAGAAAACGTATCGCAACCGAGCCTGTGCGACGGACTGTGGCCAGACAACTAACCACTATCGACGGCTACGGTGTAAATGAGGCAGGCCGAAGTGCAGTGACCACGCAGTACGCGGTGGCAACGAGTTATCAGACCACTGCACTTGCGGCGAGTCAGACGCGCTCGCTGGCCTTATGGCCATTAAGCTTTCGCAAAACACATGTCACACACACCATTTGGAAAACCAAGTGGGCAACCTGTGAAATCCCAAGACCAAGAGTGAGTGCCTCAGGAGATGGTGGGAGAATAACGGGGTTCCTCGTCACTACACAACATGTGGGGCGGCGAAAAACTGAAGGAAAATGCCATGTCGGCACAGTGTACATTCCTACAAGTGCACGGCGGGAGTGCGGTTGGTGGGCACGAGCGCAAATCTAGAAGGGTTCAATGGTAAATTGGGTCGTTCGTGTGAATGTCAATGCTGAGGATTACCAGTAAACTAACTAAAGCGGGTGTCTCTTCAGATCGAACTGATGAAGCGAAGAAGAGCAGATCTCGAGGTACGTCACGCAATTGACGGGTTCTATATATGAAGAATGATATGCCCTGAGACAGATGAAACTGAAGTTGTGACTGTTATATATCGATCGTGTTGTGCAGTACTAACCTTCTTGGTCTGGACCGAAAGGTTGGAGTTGGTATCTAAGATAGCACTTTTAATCCCTTGTCTTTGCCGTGTGTTGAATTTGAGTTGTGGTTAGCCCCAGTTTTTATAAAATGGCTGTGATGATAAGAAGAGGCTAGCTAGGCTATCTGCTGTTATCCCATGATGCCATAGCTCCCTTTCTGCTCCCTCGCTTTTCACTTATTTAAAGCTTGCAACCACCCGTCTTCTCATTAACACGAGTGCTACGCCAACTACTACCTACAATATGGCGCACGATAATGGTGGATGGAATGGACTGAGTAGTACGAACAGGATAAACAAATGATGGTACTGATTCCTTTGTGTCACCATCGAATTATTAAGATCATGGAACAGAATATCAGTCGGACCGGTGGTGCGGTACACCGGTACCGCTATTCATGGCGTGAATGACACAAGCCACCTTACACGTACGTCCGTTTTTCCTGGTGAATTCGCGTGGAATTTGAGTACGTCGCCGCCGCCGCGACCTAGGCAGGCAGCTTAATTAGCGGTGGCTGGCTGCTGGAGCACCCAATCAATCAATCAGTCAGTGGCGTTGGCCGTTGGCACCGGCAAAATTTGCATTCTGCGAATCCATCATCATCAATGGTCATGTGAAAGCGGCCGTTATTGGCTGGCTCCCGTCAATCCAGACTTGACAACCGTTGCGTCGCTTCTCGCTCGGGTGCGTTTGAATTGGCCTGGCGGAACGTCACTTGGAGATGTCTCGTGAAGAAGAGGAAGCAACTTAACGCGCATCGCGGATGATGCGCAGGCCCCGTGAGTTTGGCGCCGCCGCATCCAAGCCAGCGCCCGTTCCGGAGCGGTCATCGCAACGGCTACGTCGTCTCCGTCTCCTGCGCGTGCACGCCGGCAGCAGCGCCCTCCACGCAGACGACGACGACGACCGACATCTCTCCCCTAGTCGGTCAGACACTAGCCGCCTGTATCGACGGACGCGCAGCACAGCAGGTGGCCGCGTGGTCGGCGAACGGACCTGCGTGTGATCTACGAGATCGCTTGGCAGTGATAATTACTTTAGCCGTGCCGCTACAGTGCTAGTACAGCCAAGTTTCCATTTCGATCTCGCGTCGCTGTCACGGTAAGCAGCCTCGAGTACAGGACCGTCGGGGAATGCCCCCGCGCAGGTGGCCGCGTCCGGAGGAGGAGCCAGCGCGCGTCGAGCCACACCACACCGTATTCGCGCAGTCGAATAAAGACAGCGTGTGGACCGCCTCGACGAGCCCCCGCATTTTTTTGACCTTTTCCCTGCAAACGCATCATGCATTATGCCGGGCGAAAGAAAAATGAGGGAACCGAGCGGCATTGGGCGGTTCAGAGACCACGCGAAGCTGCAGCAGCCCTGCAGCGTGGATGGATGGGCGGTCCGACACGTCCCAGGGGCGCCGCCGACGCCTTTGCCATCACAACATTCATGGCGTTTTCTGGTCGATTAGGTCCACAAACATTACGATCGAGGAGTTCGCAGCGGGAGGGGAGCTGAGCTGAACGCGAGACCCACCCACTTGGATTCGTGTACCGTCGACACCTTCGCTTTCTCCGTTCTGGCATTCTGGGCCGTGTGGGTATGAGTGCGATGGCAAATTTCTTACAATGACGTAACAATTGAACGTCGGTGGAGCTGCTTACATCTTGACATGGCTTAGTAAGCGAGTACCATAAGCTTAAACAGTACTATATGTCACCGGTCACGGAAGTTCATATCCACGTCCGAAGGGTTCGTTATGCTCATAACCAATTTTTTACCAACATTTCTCATATATATATTTTCGCCACGCTTGTGTATCATCTTCGTCACACTTGAGCAAGCTACCTGCCCTCATTTTTGTTCGTCACACTTCAGCAAGCTATCTACTTGCCATGATTTTCGTGTATCTGCCGAACGGCGCTACAGCAGCATGAAAGAAAAAAAAACTAGCAATTAGTGAGTATTTATCCGATCGCGCCTAGAATAGAAGGAACAAAATATAGCTCCGCCAAGTATTAATACGAGTACAAATGGAAATTAGTATACCTGAAAGTGTTTTAAAACAATGGCCTGTTTTTGGGAAGGGGTCTTTCTAACGGTGGACAAATTTGACAAATGTTGTATCAACGAAATACTCACTCCGTCCCCTGAATTATAGTTTATTTTTTGAATTATAAAGTGACAAGTTTTCGAAGATGGAAGGGGTAGGAATTTGTAGAGAGGGGGGCCACAGGTAGTTAATGCCAAGAGAAGCGAAAAAAGTCAGCCTTATATCGGAAACGGGATGTCATGTGAAATGGTATTTTTGGATATCATTGACGTAGCTGTACGGTACGTTACTATTCCCAACAATTAATCAGAAAATAATTAAACAAATCTTTGAAATATGTTAATTTTGGTAACGGATCGTTGAACTTTGTATATCTCGCGAACATGGATAAATACTGAGGAACCCAACAAAGTTCAGGTTGATCTCAACAGTGTTCATATTGTGAGAGTTTAAATATCCCATTCAATACCAACATAAATGCTTGTATTATATAGTCTGACTCCTGAAAACAAAAATAGGAACAAATAAATTCAGTTATTGAAACACTACTTAAAATACAAACGAAGGTTGGAAAAATTAGACTGCGTCTCTTTTTAACTGGTTGAAAATTTCTTTATCGTTAAGCAAGCCCGCGTTTCCAATTTTCACCTGCTTTAGCCCACCACACTCGACCTTTCCTCTCGTCTCTCTCCTCTCGCTGGTGTAGAGTACTACTAGTATATTTTCAGCTCCGAGTACTACGTTGCTATATATAATACCCCTGCTTCCTTGCTCCCTCAGAGATTTGTAGAAGAGGCATTGCCGCTCCAGTCCGCCGCTACCGCACCCACTGCGAGAGTCCCGTTGCGCTCGCCATTGCCGCAGCCTCGTCCTGCCCCCCGCGAGTCTCCTTCGCCTCGCCTGCCCCCCAGCTTGCTGCTTTCTGGGTACGCGCTAGTGCCCTTCTGCGTCCTTTCAATCTGCTTCTCGTGCCTTGTGGGAGCCGTTCGATCTGTTCTTGGTTCTTCGGGTCCTTTCCTCCGGTGGCCGAGTGGCGCCACCATTTGCTAGATTTTGGCGGGGCATCTGCTCCGCGGGCGAGCGGATTTTTACTGATTTCCTTCGCTCGTATTCAGCTGATTTGTTTCCTTCGGTGGTTTCTAGATTTTAGTTTGAACCTTCACTTATTAGCGTTCTTCTCCAATATTTCTTCCTTTTTTTTGTGCTAGTATCGCATTCGATTCTCACGCCATGATGTTGTTTGTCTCGAGACGAAGAGATTTCCTCTTATTTGGCTGTTAAAAATATCTGTGGCCCCGTGTGGCATTTGGGCCTGTTTCGTTTCATTGAACTGCGAATGCTCATGAATCCTCCTGCTTTTGGTTTCTCAGATGAGCAGCGGCGCAACCGGGGCGGCGGAAGCACGGGCATCCTGAGTTCGTCGGAGTCCTATAAGCGCCGAGCAAGATTCCGGAGATAAAGCGCATGGGTTCGTTGGAGGCCCGGTACCGGCCGGCCGGAGCACCGTAAGACCTTCCTTTTCCACCCTGCCTCGATCTAAAAGCAAAGCTCCCCTCCCATCCTCGCTCGCCTGATTATGTGGTTTGCTTTTGAGCTGGTTTCGGTGCGGCGTGCTAATCCAGGTTCAGATGCGCGCTTTGCCCTGCATGTGCGGTCATGTGCTGCGTGTTGGATTGACTTATACTCGTATCTAAGCCGGTATTGATACATACCAGCTCAACATGTAATCCCAATCCCTCCCGCGGGAGTGGCGTACTGCCTTTGTAGTACTATCTTGTCCAAGATGCGGTTCGTTTGCTTGGTCGCCTTCCTTTCACCATGCGCCTCCTCCTTAATAACTTCCCCTGATTTGGTAGGTGTGGTGGTTGTGCCTTTATGATATCAGCTGATACCATCCATCCATCCATCCGTTTCTCCCATATTTGCCACTCCCAGCTCGATCTACTCCAACGGCTTAAATTTGCCCCTTTCCGCCCGTTGCGCACACTCCTGAGGATATGTTCAGCTGCTGATAGATCGCTGTCCACGTGTTTTTGGCGCGTGAATCTAGTCTGTCCTCACCCGTCCCGTATCTATTTCTTCTTCTTGGTTGGATGGAAGTTAGCCTTACCTTTGTGACGATTTTCGTCCCATGTTTAGACCTTAATTACTAACGGTAGTAACAAATTTGGTTCCAGCTGTTTTGCTGTAAAGCGCAGCTGTGAGCCGTCGGTGGCCATGCGCTCTCGCTGCCAATTTGACCCAGAAGACTTCTCGTTGTGGCAATATCGATATTAAAATCGTTGCATTCGACGCATCAGTTTCATGTGCAGCCTGCCATGGGGCACTGCGTTTGCCACGTTGAGCCGGTCAGCTATTGTTGGTTTCTGCCGGTGGCCCGGGACCGGGAGCATTGAACCGACGCGCTTAGCGTGTAGAAAATGCTGGCTTTTGGCTTGTACGAACCGGTTATTCCGGCTATCTTGGTCGGGTCCATTTTGCATCAACCTCCTTGACGTTTACGGTAGTACTTCGAAATTTTCTTCTGTGCGCCTGGGATTAACCATCCGTGCAGCATTTTCGTTGCGTGTTTGACGGTACTCAAACCGCTGGCTCTGTGCGTGCTTTCGTGATCTGAGACTAAAACATGGGGGTTAGGTACCTGGCATCTTCGTGCTTAATGATGTTCTCCTTTCCTAAAAGATGTACTAATAAAGTGTTGGCCTGGTGAATATGAGTGTGCACTAATTTTCTTTTGTTTGTATTTTAATTCTCGGTGGTGGGGGGCAGTTTTTTCCCTTTAGCCTTTTTTTCTTCCATAGCCAAATCACTTTAGTTTGATCACTTTTCCATTCCACATACGTAGGTACTGCAAGTTTTTCTTTTTGCCGAAGATGTGCGTTGAAGACCTCAGTTTTAGTTTTACGATGCAGTTTTGTCCGTAGATGCCACCACATGACAGCTTATCTACTGCCCCAAGTAAAAATAAATGACCATTGCAGATTTCAAGCAAATGGTTGAAAATCTCGAGTGATTTTCTCTCTTGAGCTAAACTTTTGGGGGCTCAACAGTTGGGACAATGTTATGTGACTCCCATGGTCCCCTACTAGTGTCGCCAGTCTGCAATAGTTGTTACAAGGACATAATGAACAGTTTTTAGTATTACTTGCATGATCTTTAGGTAAACTTACTAGTGGCATAAGCTGGCAATCGTCATATCCCGCAGTAATTTTTGCATTCATCCCTCATTTTCATCCAAGCCTAACATTGAGATTATATTTTCCTAAGTGTCCACCAATAGTTGTGACAAACAAGTGTGAATAGCTAAAAATAATAGTATGCTAAAAGGATTAAAAAACAAAGTACTAATTGATGCCCGGTGCCTGGTGAGAGGGATCTAATAACTGTTTTTCTTAATACTTATTCAGTGAGGACACAACAAAGAAAAGAACCCAGAAAAGCAAAAGCTTCAAAGAGGTCGAAAAGTATGATGTCTATGTACTGGAGAAGAGCTCTGGCTGCAAATTCCGGTCGTTGCAACTTTTGCTCTTCGCGATCATGTCTGCTGCATTTCTGACACTCCTATACACTCCGTCTGTTTATGAACATCAATTGCAGTCAAGCTCCCGGTGAGTATACTTCGGATCACAATGTCCTTTAATATAGTAGATTTTGATGATACTTTGCAATAATTATTTCGAGGTTGAGCTAAGTAGTATACAATAAGCTGATACAATGTTATTACCATTTTTCATGGTGCTTATGCTCGTTGGTACGCTCTGCAGGCTTGTCAATGGGTGGATCTGGGATAAGAGTTCTGATCCTCGATACGTAGCTTCTTCCAGTGTTCAGTGGGAGGATGTCTACAGAGCCGTTCAAAATGTCAATGTTGGTGAGCAGAAGCTCAAAGTTGGGCTCCTGAATTTTAACAGAACTGAATTTGGCTCTTGGACAGAAATGCTCCCAGAAAGTGAGTTTTCAATCATAAGATTAGAGCATGCCAACGAAAGCATTACGTGGCAGACTCTGTATCCTGAATGGATAGATGAGGAGGAAGAAACAGAGATACCATCGTGCCCTTCACTTCCAGACCCTATTTTCCCAAGGGATACAAATTTTGATGTTGTTGCAGTTAAGCTCCCCTGCACACAGGTGGCAGGATGGTCAAGGGATGTTGCACGGCTGCATTTGCAGTTATCAGCAGCAAAATTGGCGGCGGCCAGCAGAAGAGGCAATAGTAATGTCCATGTACTCTTTGTTAGTGATTGCTTCCCCATTCCAAATCTTTTCGCTTGCAAGAACCTTGTCAAACGAGAAGGCAGTGCTTGGCTGTACAAACCTGATCTGAGGATACTAAAGGAGAAGCTGAGGCTTCCTGTTGGATCATGTGAACTTGCTGTTCCGCTCCATGCGAATGGTAAGTTTCTTCCGCCTGCAGTTTTTTTAATACCTTCCCATGTGAAGATGCTCAGTATTTCCTAGTGTACTAAATGGACGTTCATCTAGAATCTCAGTAACTATAATTTCAAGTATGAAAATATCGACTAAATTGTACTGGCCATATCAGTAGAGTGATATCATTACATGAAACATGATGAGGTCACACATCTTTCTTCGATTAGGCATGCATGATCAAGTCTTGTTTGGAAATGCCTTAAGATGCTTAATCACCTAGCTATTCCTGAACAATCAGCAATTTCTAATTGGTAACATTTCTGTTTTTTATTTTGGCAGCACGACTTTTCACAGTAGACAGGCGCAGGGAAGCATACGCTACCATACTGCATTCAGCCAGTGAATATGTTTGTGGTGCAATCACAGCGGCTCAAAGCATTCGCCAAGCAGGATCAACAAGGGACCTTGTTATTCTTGTTGATGACACGATAAGTGACCACCATCGCAAGGGCCTGGAATCTGCAGGGTGGAAGGTCAGAATCATAGAGAGGATCCGGAATCCTAAAGCAGAGCGTGATGCCTACAATGAATGGAACTACAGCAAATTCAGGCTTTGGCAGCTTACGGATTATGACAAGGTTATCTTCATTGACGCTGATCTCCTCATCCTGAGGAACATCGATTTCTTATTTACAATGCCAGAAATCACCGCAACTGGCAACAACGCAACACTTTTCAACTCTGGCGTCATGGTCGTGGAGCCCTCCAACTGCACGTTCCAGCTGTTGATGGAGCACATCAATGAGATAACATCATACAATGGTGGTGACCAAGGGTACCTGAACGAGATATTCACATGGTGGCATCGGATTCCGAAACACATGAATTTCTTGAAGCATTTCTGGGAGGGTGATGAAGAGGCAGTGAAGGTGAAGAAGACTCGGTTGTTTGGTGCGAACCCGCCGATCCTCTACGTCCTTCACTACCTGGGCCGGAAACCGTGGCTGTGCTTCCGGGACTACGACTGTAACTGGAACGTTGAAGTACTACGTGAGTTTGCTAGTGACGTTGCCCACGCTCGTTGGTGGAGGGTGCACAACAAGATGCCGAAGAAACTTCAGAACCACTGCCTGTTGAGGTCAAGGCTGAAGGCCGGGCTGGAGTGGGAACGGCGGCAGGCTGAGAAAGCGAACTTCAGCGACGGGCATTGGCGACGGAACATAACTGACCCAAGGCTGAAGATCTGCTACGAGAAGTTCTGCTACTGGGAGAGCATGTTGTGGCACTGGGGCGAGAACAAGACGAACCAGACCAAGCAAAACGCACTGCCGGCGACGCCTTCCGCAGGCCACTCATCAAGCTCGTGAGATTTGTAGATATAGCCGGAGAGAGCAGTATACAGAATACTGTACAAACTTTCCGAAGCTCCATACATACATAGCAACAGCTTTGTAAAGGTAGCAGCTCTGCTTAGGTCTTCCCCTGCATGACTATTATACCTTTGTTCGCCGTCCGTCACTGCTTCAGTTCAGCGCCCTCCCGCTGTTTTTTTGACGGCCTACATTTTTTGGTTTTTTACAATAATTCATCAGTATAGGTCAATTTTTTTCCTTCTCCGGTGGTCTGTTGCTCCCATAGATAGGTGCGTGGTTGTCTGTTGCTCAGCGCAATGCGTGGCTTGGGTTGGTTGATGTATGGTGGTTGAACCGTTGCAGTAGTGATCAACCTGGAGTGATGCATCGTGATATTGCTGACCAGCAAACGCTCGACGATATTGGCGTGAGTGTGATGATGTCACCTCTGTTGTAATGAAAGTTGGATCTGGTCAACTACTGGCACCTTAAAGATGAGATTCTCTGGCAGTTTGTACGAAGCCGTGTAGTACTGAGCTCATTGCACTTCACGCTTACGGCGTTTCCACCAAACCACGCATCATTGAGTCCGTCGGTAATAGGTTCGGCGGTCGGTGCGATGCTTCGCTGCATGTTCGGAGGATGAATCATGACCCATGATCGTCACCCGCATCCAGAAGCCGCGGTCATGGTGTTCGGTTCCTTGGAGATGCGGTCTTTTGCAGGTCACCGGCGCGCTCGCTCGCTTGTTCGCTTTTCCAACAGCAACACACCCATAAAAGCACGGGGACTAGCTAGGCTGTACAATCTCAGTGTGGTAGGCTGGTAGCGCTGATAATCGACTTCCCTCCCCTTGCGCCTTAAGATGAGATCAGAGTACTTGGTTGGATGGTTGCGCTGCAAGTGACCCGGGCCGGAGCAGGTTCCTCGTATCCTGCTCTGCTCAGTTGTCGCAAGGAAATCCAGAGATGCGTGGGTGTGGGTCCAAATCCGGCGCACGGTTTGCAGGCACTAGTACACCGAAACCACGGGGAAAAGGTCACGGCATCTAACCGCTCGCAGCTCACGACTACTATACCAGCGCTCGTGCTACCTGTCCCCCGTCTCCCACGCGCGTCGCGTTGCGAGGTCGTTGGTATTTTGTGGTGTTCTGTAGTACTGCGAGCCGAAGTCTAATTAAGTAAAGTAGTGTGCTCCGTTGTCCGTACCAAGCAACGCTGAAATACGTACTATGTTGGAAGAAACCGCGGGTTCGAGGCGCTCGTACGCACACGCGGCGGTGGCATTGGGAATCCAGGTTCCCGGCGCCGCTGCGGCCACGAGCGGACGGACGCGGCAATCGAACGCGGAACGCACGCTCGGGCGCGGCGCCAAGCGGCATGCGCGAAGCATGGAGCGACCACCCACCGACTCGGCGGTGCCCCAGGCCACGCCGGAGACCACCGCTCCGGGCCAGTTTAGCTTTTGATCACTGACCAGCTAGCTACTACGGTTCCAGTTCGCGAGCGTCTTGTGCCGGCAAAGGACATGCCGCTGCGAATGCGGCAACACGGAGGGCCTGGTCGCTGGTCCTCGGTTCACATCGGCATGCTATGTCCTCCTACCTGCTCCACGCGAGGGGAGGGGCATCAACTATCAATGCCGCCTGCCCCCTCCGGTTGGTTGGTCTCTAGCTCTAGCTGTCACGACTCACGCGGCTGCGGCACGTCCCGCGTGGGACTTAAATCCTCTACAGTACTGTAGTTGACAGGTGGGCCCCACGCCTTCTGGCCCTATCTGTCAGCTACAGTAACTGCAGAGGATTTTGTTCCCCCCGCGTGCCGGTGCACCGCCGATGATTAGTCCGTCCGATTGGCGATTGTACGGTATCTGATGGCCTGTGAGCGTTAGGTAAGTAGGTAACGCTGACGTGGTTGGGCCGCTCGATTATGGTGATGCGGGTTGTCCGCTTTTACGGCCCATAAGCTGCTCTACGGCCACTTTGTGTCTATCAGGACACAAATTGAACCCGACGGGCACCCCCAGCTGGAGGCGTCACGGACTTGGGCCAATTTTTACCCCAGGCAACTGGCATGCGTACACGGTCTGTCAATCTCACTAAAGAACTCAAACCGTTATTTTTTTTAAAAAAAAAAAGAACAGGTATACATACATTTTTTGTTTTCCTTAATTTTAAGCATTTTTTCTTTTAAAAGGTATGAAGATAAGTTCAATAGTTTCCAGTTCTAACATACGGGAGTTTGAACTGCACGAAGACCCTAAAAGAAAAACAAGTGACGAATGATAAAATGTCAACCATTCCTCAAATTCGTGAGCGTTTTACAAACCGTAATCATCCAACACATGTAACCAACTCTTCCCTCAAAACATGAACCATTTCTGTCATTATAATAAAACATTGTACTAGAGTCGAGCACATATTAAAAACGCCATCCTTCTTATCACTGACAGCGCTCCCAGATGCGGTGATGAGATGAGAACAGCAGTGAAGAGGTGACTGCAGCAAAAGCATGCATGCAGTGTTGCAGAGATGGAGACCACCGAGAGTGGCGAAGCCATAAACCGATATTGTTGTTTGCCAGGAGCCCAGGACGTGCTAGTTGGTCAAACCGCACGTCGAGCTGATGGGCATGTTTGTATTGTTACAAATGCCTAACTTATTAAATTTTAGCAGTTGATCATAAAGTTAGTGTGTATTTGGATTGAAGCTAAAATTTGGCAAGCCAATTCATTCATGTGATATGCTAGTTTATTTTTCTTATCAAAGTTGGCCAAATCTTGGGTGGTCAATTCCTCCACCAATATTTGGTAAAGCCAACATGTTAGTAAAGTAAACAAAGTTGAAAACCAAACATACTCTATGTGCCTCTCAGTTTCACGGTTTGCGGGACGGTTTTTTTGCAAGATTTGGTGGCCTTGCATTCTCATAATGGACCTGTTATTAGTCCATTATACATTCGGCTTTCAGACTGTACGTGCTGCTAGTACCAGTATCACTGTTACACTTTGGGTATCCACTCGTGCCCCTGGATGAAGTTGGCGACGCTGTACACGTCGACGTGGTCCTTGGGCACCTGGCTGCTCCACTTCACCCTCTGGCTGGCGTGGCGTCCGCCGGGGCCGGCGCTGTTGAACTCGCCGTAGTAGAGCGTGTCGAGCGCGAAGTCCCCGCTCCACGGCATCCACCCCTGCGGCTGGACGATCTCCGCCAGCGTGCAGCCGACGTACACGGTCCGGGAGTACTCCTTCCAGGGCCGGCCCAGGTACACGCGGTGCACCTCGGGCCGCTGCCGGTACAGCGCCAAGTACTCGTCGCTGCCGTTGACGACGCAGCGGCGGAGCACGATCCCCGTGGGCTGCGCCGGGTCGGTGCGGCCCTGCGCCGTGACGGTGTCGGTCTCGCCCCTGTCGGGGCGCAGCTGCCGGGGCAGGACCACCAGGGCCGTGTCGTGGAGGACCGCCGCCGAGTTGCCGAAGACGAAGTCGACGGTGCCGGAGACGCGGCACCGGGTGTAGAACTGGCGCATGGAGTGCGCGTACAGCGTGTCCTGGTGGCCCAGGAGCTCCACCGTGTCCAGCACCGTGCGGTCGCCCGTGGAGCGGAAGGCCACGGCCTGGTGCGCGTCGGGGCCCGCCGTGTTGGCGATCGTCAGGTCGCGCGCCATGAACCCATCCCCGAGAACGCCTGCAGGTTCAGTAAAGCAGGGGTTAACACCGTGATGTGCACCGAACAAATTTCATTTCGTGGCACATGATCAGCACACCATTACTCTCTCTCTTTCTTTTTGTCACTGGTTAGTTCAAAAATGAACGGTGATAAATAAAAAAAAATAGAGAGAATATTTTGTAGTAACAGTGAGTTGAATACTCCCTTCATCTCAAAAAAGATGTCCCTTTTAGAACTAAATTTAGTTCACAAAACGTCATCCTTTAGAAATAGAGGTAGTACAAGGGCCACCGTGGCTGCTCTTCAGTATAACTAGACTAGAAATCCTAAGACTACAACTGTACAGGGAGGAACCCGACACCCCACACGAGGCCAGCGACGCGCCGCAGAAGGAGGGGATGGGCCGGATGAGGCCCACCTGAGAGAAGCAGGCGGAGTCAGTGTTGTTGAGGGAAGAGAACGTTCGAGAGAGTTGAGGACGAGCGCCTGGTCGACTCAACGAACCCTCTACTTTGTTCATGAGCTGTACTGTACCGGGAGGCAGAAAAGGCTCGTGAACTCACGCCGGTCATGCAATGCGGATGCGGTCATGTGCCGTGACGGACACGGCGTACCAAAGCCGCCTTCCATGGAAACCGTTTTCGGTTCAAAGAAACGGCTGTGTTAATGGTACATTCACCAGCAGCATTGGTTTCATGCACGTATATATGTACCGCCGCGGCAGTAATACTAGTAGTACTATACTCGGTGCACGTTATACGTATAGTACAAGATGGAAGGAGAATGTATTTGTACTCACCTACGGTAGCCGTGTTGAAGGTGGATACGCCGGGCATGCCGGCGTTGAGGTCCCCGGTGATGACCGTCTTTCCCATGCCGTCGCCGACGAGGACCACGTTCGTCTTCTCCCACGGCACGCTGACCGTCTCATTGTACACCCCCGCCTTCACGTGAACCACGAACGTCCCTTCGCCCAAGTCGGGCGCCGCCGCCACCGCTTCCCGCACCGTCTCGTAGTCGCACCCGGCGGCGCCGCACACCGTCGCGTTCGCGTGGAGCCCCCTGGGCACGCCGAGCGCGTCGTCCTCGTCGTCGTAGGCCTCCGCCGCGGCGGGGGGCCAGTAGCCGTCGCGCTCGGTCTGCGGCGGGGCCCAGCGGGAGGTGTCGTCGCCGTACCGCCGCCGCGCGGCGAGCATGGAGATGTAGTTGCTGTTGACGGCGATGGTGCCGTCGAGGTAGGCCATGGCGTCGGAGACGGTCCGGGAGATGTTGGCGTACTTGTAGGCGGACCAGCAGTCGTAGAGGTGGATCAGCGCGGTGGAGGCGGAGAGGAGCGACGGCGACGGCGACGGCGAGAGGCGGTGGGAGGACAGCGCGAGGAAGGTGAGGCAGTTGGTGGCCGCATGGGAGAGGTTCGCGTTGGAGGACGCGGCGAGGAGTGACTTCGCCGTGGAGACGGCGGGCGGGAGGCGCGCGCGGAGGGCGGAGAGCGTGGCGGCGAGGAGGTCGGCGGCGGAGGATTCGGCGCTGGCGTTGGACAGCGTGGAGATGCAGACGGGCTTGAAACGGGTGGCGTTGCAGGCGTGGAGGACGGCGAGTGGCGCCGCTGGCGATGGAGAGAGGCTGCGACCATGGTGGTCGCGGGAGGAGAGGGAAAACGGGAGATGGTAGAGCAGGACGAGGAGGAGGGGAAGGAGGCGAGCCGGAGGAGGCATTGGTGGGCTGGAAGGAATGGGGCGCGTGCCACCGGGTAGTGGCGGTTACCGGTTATATCTTGGTGCCGATGCCAGAAGACAAGGAATGGAAACGGACCTGAAAGAAGGAATGGAAACGGACCTGAAAGCGGGAAAGCATTCATGTACCATATCAATTGATTTTGCCAAACCCTAAAAAAATGATCTGTCTTTGTTTTCCTTCCTTTGGAAAAGTATTACTCCCTCCTTTCTCGAAAGTTTGTCGCTTTCTAGTTCAACTTTGAACTAGAAAGCGACAAACTTTCGAGAAAGGAGGGAGTATATTACTCTAAATTGTTAATTATTTTAAAACGGAAGGAATACATTCACGGGCTAATTTGGTAAGATAGCTCGAGGACACGAACACGCATAGTGTCCGGCTCACCATGTCCATTCTCAACGGAGCAGTTTGTACGATATGTCATGCGATATTGGACGTTTCTGTCGGCAAACTAAACTTTTCACTCACGGGACAATCGCAAGCGGTGTGAAGATTTTGATTCAGCCGTTTCGTTTTCTCCTTCCTACACAGACACGGCGGCAAGCGGCCCCGGCAGAACAAGACAGCGGACGGATGGTGCGGGGAGGTCGCCCGGTGGGCGGTGGCAGTGGTGGGCACGAATCTACAATTTTCTGCGGCGCGTGTCGCGTGCCACGGTGCCCGTGACTCTCGGCGCTCGCCGTTCATGTATCACGCAAAACTTGTAAAACCCAGGGCCGGACACGGTGCTGTAGTTTACCTTTCCCTAATCAACATCGGCCACCCGGTAAACGCAAAAAGGTTTGCATCAACGGCAAGAAGTCACAGCAGAGGATGGCGAGATCGTGGTCCGCTGGCCAACCCCTTTCGGGAGTTTATGGGGTCTTCGTCCAACTGACAACTCATCATGTGCCAAGGCGGCAACCCACGAACCCAGGTGTCCCCCACAGGGACGCAGTAAGGCACGGAGGCACCCCCCGTGGCCCTGTGCATCACCCACAGAATTCCTGCAGAAACATCCCGACTTCCCGCAGAAACATCCCGCAAAACCACTGCACCCACCGGTTTTCCGCCCACCGGCGTCCACAATCCAGCTGGTCGCATCCCGTTTATCTCGTCCCATGCGCGCCGCCGTTCGCTCGCTGCAGTCCACTGTCACTCGCCGCCTGTCCACCCGTGCACTGATCACAGGATCAACAACAATGCAGGCATTCGAGCACGAGGCCAGCGAGCTGCGCGCGCGCGCCGCGGGGCTGCCCGACGAGTACTCCGTCGTGCTCGTCGGGGACATGGTCACGGAGTAGGAGGCGCTGCCCACGTACCAGACCATGATCAACACGCTCGACGGCGTACCCGACGAGAGACGGGGGCCAGCGTGTGCCCCTGGGCGGTCTGGACGCGTGCCTGGACCGCCGAGGAGAACCGGCACGGCGACATCCTCGGCAAGTACATGTACCTCTCCGGCCGCGTCGACATGCGCATGGTAGAGAAGACCGTCCAGTACCTCATCGGTTCCGGCATGGTACGCGTTATCAAATCCTGAATTGCTCCACCTCATTCCTTCGCTCAAGACCAATTTCATAACTCATGAACTGATGGTCGAATTGTGTAGGACCCGGGAACGGAGAACAACCCGTACTTGGGCTTCGTGTACACGAGCTTCCAGGAGCGCGCGACGGCCGTCTCGCACGGCAACACCGCGCGGCTCGCCAAGGCGCACGGCGACGGCGTCCTGGCGCGCACGTGCGGGACCGTCGCCGCCGACGAGAAGCGGCACGAGACGGCGCACGGCCGCATCGTGGAGCAGCTGCTGCGGCTCGACCCGGACGGCGCCATGCTCGCCATAGCTGACATGATGCGCAAGCGGATCACCATGCCCGCCCACCTCATGCACGACGGCCGGGACATGAACCTTTTCGAACACTTCGCCGCTGTCGCGCAGCGACTCCGCGTGTACACCGCTCGGGACTACGCTGACATCGTCGAGTTCCTCGTCAAGCGGTGGAAGCTGGAGACGCCAGAGAGCGGGCTCTCCGGCGAGGGTCGCATGGCCCGGGACTTCGTGTGCGGGCTCCCGCAAAGGATGCGGCGCGCCGAGGACAGGGCGAAGAAGGATGAGCACAGGAAGGTCAAGTTCAGTTGGATCTTTGATAGGGAAGTGACCGTCTAGTCAATTGGCGTGGTTGCTGACTTCTGAGTCTGAGATGATCGTGCCACACTGCCATGTCGCTGCCTGTCAAGTTATTATCATAATGTGTTTTTCTAGTGCCTTTTCTGGTATTAAAAAGTTCCGCAGAATGTAATGTTCTGGAATTTTGACAAGAAATGGTTCGCTAGTTAGCCTACGAATTGAGAATGATGGACATAAGACAATCGCGTCTGTTAAGTGACAAGAAGACATCAAAAAGTAAGAAACTGTACTGCATTCTATGGCAGTTCAATACCCACTAAATCAGGCAAGGTATAATACGCAGTAACATGAAAGGCAGTAAGCTTGCGTTAATTATTGGATTTTATATTAAAATTACATATACAAGTATGAAGTGCATAATGTGTGCATTTCATAAGTTCCTTATGCCTGCATACGCTTAGGTGCAAAAAGAACCCAAGAAATTTACAATGACAACCTACAACACAGTGAGTTCATCAAAAGTATGAACTTCTGAAAATGCGATTCTAACCCACATGTTGAGCACAACAAAGTAATGATCGAATCAGAGTTTTCATCAAAAGCAATAATAAGACCTTTACTTATTGGCTCAGCTTCGTGTGCGGGCTCCCGCAAAGGATGCGGCACGCCTCGGAGCGCGCCGAGGACAGGGCGCAGAAGGATGAGCCCAGGAAGGTCAAGTTCAGCTGGATCTTGGATAGGGCAGTGACCGTCTAGTCACTCGGCGTGGTTGCTGACTTGAGTCTGAGATGATCGTGCCAGTCAAGTTATTATCATAATGTGTTTTTGTCGTGCCTTTCCTGGAAATTTGACAAGAAATGGTTCACTAGTTAGCCTACCAATTGCAAATGATGGACATAAGACTACGGCATCAGCCAGTAAGCATCCGTTTATTATAGGATTTATATTAAGATTTCCTATACAGGTATGAAGTGCATAATATGTGCATTTCATATGTTCCATATGCTTAGGTGCGAAAAGAACCCAATAAATTTACATTGACAACCTACAACATAGTGAGTTCATCAAAAGTATGAACTTCTGAAAATGCGATTTTAACCCATATGTTGAACACAACAAAGTAATGATCGAATCAGAGTTTTCACCAAAAGCAACAAATAAGACCTTTTCTTATTGGCTCAGCTACTGAAATCGGATCACTAAAACCTGAGGCAAAATAAGTAAACTTACTTACAGTAATGCATTCTGCCATACTACCGTCTACTGCCTGCATATGCTTGACATTCAGGAATGTCAATCTCAAGTGAACTACACCCAGGAGTCTTCTCAATCCCATGGTGTGCCATTTTCCTCCTCATGTGCTCTGCCTGCTCCCAACTCTCAGAAGCAGCCATGATATTTGAAAGCATGATGTACTCTGCATCGTTTGAAGATGGGTGACCAGAATGCAATTGGTGGATCCCCTCCGACACCCGCCTTGACATCTCTGCATCACCATGAACTCTGCAAGCCCCAAGCAGTGTTCCCCAGATCACCTCGTTGGGTTGCTCAGGCATGTTTTTGACGATCTGATAGGCTTCTTTCAGTTTTCCAGCCCGGCCTAAAAGATCAACCAGGGATCCATAATGTTCTACTCCAGCTTCAACTCCGTACACATGAAAGTTATGGAAGATTCTTAAGCCTTCTTCCACGAACCCACCATGTGTGCAAGCTCCGAGCACGGCTACAAGCGTGATCTCATTGGGCTTCTGCTCTGAGCGCTCCATCTTGAAGAACAGCCGAAGTGCTTCATCGCTCCGGCCATGGCTAGCAAGTGCAGATATCATAGAGTTCCAGCACTCGGTATTCCTGCCCCTCATGCTGTCAAAAATATATCGCGCATACTCAAGGTCACCACACTTGGCATACATGTCAACCAGACCGTTCATCACGAAGTGATTCTTCCGGATATGCTTCCGGTTGATGAAGTCATGAACTTTCTTGGCTTGCTCCAGCGACCCGAGCTGCGCGCAGGCAGATAGCACACTCGCCATGGTGAACTCATCCGGCTTGACCCGCTCCTCCAGCATCGAATGAAAAGCCTCCAGCCCCTTCTCACTGCACCCAATTTGCGCGTATCCAGCAATCAGGGCGTTCCAGTTCACCAAGTTGCGCACCGGGATCCTGTCGAACATCACCCGCGCCTCATCCGCGTCGCCAGCCTTGAAGTACCCAGTGACCATCGACGACCAGACGAAGGCGTTCCTCGCAGGCATCCTGTCGAACAACTCCCGTGCCGTCTCCATATCGCCGGCGGCCACGTAGCCGTGCACGACCACCGTCCACGTGACGACGGTCCGCATCCCGGGCGGCGTCGCGTCGAACCACTTCCGTGCCTCCGCCATGTCGCCCCTCTCCGCGAACCCCCGGATCAGCGTCGCCCAGGTGACGGGCGTCCGGGCGGGCATGCCGTCGAAAAGCGTCAGCGCCGTGCCCATGTCTCCCGCGGCCGCGTACCCGGCAAGCAGCGCGTTGCAGGTGACGACGTTCCGCTCCGGCATTTCGTGGAACGTCCTGCGCGCGTCCGCGAGGGCGCCGGCCTTGCAGTACATCGACACAAGCGTGGTTCCGACGAGCAGGTCGCGGGCGAGGGCGGACTTGACGGCCTCCGCGTGGATGGACCTTCCGAGGACGGGGTACACGCGCGAGGCGGCGGCTGCTGCCTTGAGGAGGACGGGGAGGAGGGGCTGGTGGTGCGTTCGCCGGGGCAGGTTCCGGGCGTAGACGAGGGCTGCTTCTCGGACGAAGGAATGGGCGGCATACTCCCTGACAAGGTGAACCCACTTGTCAGGGTCATGGTACCCGCTCGTCAGGTAGACAGCGTGGAGCTGCCGCGCTCGATTTGCCATTCCAGCGGCTGCGACCTCTGGCCTCCAGCCTCTGTTTCTGCTTATACGGCTCAGACGATTGGAATTCGTCTCCACTTGCGTCCCTGTTACAAAGAGTTTCTTTGTATTGCTAATAAACGCTTGTTAACATATAGTACTACTGCTACAGACAAACATATTGTAAGAAATGCGCCAAAACAGGGCAGTTTATTTTGCTGACAAGCAGGATGTTAGGCTGTCTCCAACAATAAGACCTAAAATTAAGCACCTATTCAGCTGTTTAGGTCACGTTGATTTGTAAAATTGATAGTCTAAAATTACACATCTCCAAATTTTAGGATGGACCAACCGTTTTCAGCGGGAAAATAATCTCTCGTTTCCGCTGCTGGGGCGATCGTGGGAGTTCCTTGCGGCGGCGGCGGAAAAACGTCGATCTCCAAAAGGTTCGTTCCATTAATGTTTTGCCATTGGATGTGTGTCGCTACTCTGCGTGATCATCGATTCAGTGTGCCTCGGTGTTCCTTGTGTTGACCGCGCAGAGCTCTGGTGGTCTGCGGCGAACGGGCTGGCTTCATCGGTGGCCTGTGGAGGGAAGTGCAGAGGCTGCTCTGCGGTGATTGTCGCTTGCTACGTGAGTGCATAGAGATCGACCGCACTTGCCGCTTGTTCACACTTGCCGCTTTCATTCCTTCTATCCACCGCTGCCTTGAGTGCTGAAAATTTGTTAACTCCTTTTTGGATGAGCTGCCACCTATGTTGCACGGCTATCTGACTTCTTGAGCAACCTTCCGGTTTGTGCTTACAAAAATAATCATGGATTCTTTTGTAGTACCCCCCACTGCTTTGGTTCACACCTGTTATGGGATCTTTGCTGATGTTAAGGAAAGCAGAGCAAATGATCTTGTCTTCATCTTGAGTGAAGGAACTTCCTCTGCGGGCAATGTTCTTCTGCCTCGTTTGCTTCTTTGACGTACCAAACCTGGTTGGTACAACCTCAATAGTGGCTTCTACTCTTGCTTCACTCCTCTGTGCAGACTGGACAAGTAGTAATACTAATTATCACAAACATATAGTACAAGACTTACTAAATCACTGGTAAGCACATTAACCTGAAAGGCTGTCATTCTATCTATTTCTTCAATGAAATTTGTAAATTGTGACCTCCACTCATTCTGTTCATAGAAGTCATCATGTTCTTGTCCAAAAAAATCATCAACTGGTGGCAAGTTAGCATCCATGCTACACAAAGATATATTATAAATCCACATTACTGTCCAAAAGAGATTACTATTGCAGTACTACACACTAGTGGAAAATCAAGTTCTGACAGACATAATGTGCCTAAACAGAATGTAAAAAACACATAGATGTTAATCAAACTTGCTGTTTGCACTGAACTGGCATTATTTTCAGGTAACATACAAAATGTAAATGAAAAAGAGATTAATCAAAATTGTTGTTTGAACTAAACTAGCACATAGATGTTACTCAAAATTGATGTATTTCAGAGAGCATCATGCTACATATGACAGCACATTCGAGCCAATGTTTCATCAAAAAGGGATTGAGGTCATGTCCTGTTCCTCTTCATCTGCAGCTGGAGCTACGCCTAGGGAGCTGAGGGGAGCTCAACTAGCAGCCATTACAACATGCCTACGGAGCTGAAGGGAGGGGTCTGCACACTGGGTAGCTGCCAGGAACAAGCCTCACTCAGCGGCAGGGATGCGCACATCTACGCACACCATACACGGAAGCCGGGATGCGGCAGGTGCTTGTCGAATGAAGAGCACGAAATCCACACCATCACAAGATAAAAGAAATTGATTACGGAGGTACAACAACAGCTCTATGAAATCGACGACTGACATAGTCTGAATCGACGGCGAAGCGCATCGCGTCCGTGGCGGCGGAAATCGACGGAGGAAGAAATACGGGCCGTACCTTCCGCCTCGCTCACCAAAGACCACTGCCGAACTCCTGTCGTCGCGCTGCGAGCGCTGCCGCCTCCGCACCGCTAGCGTCGTCGCCTCCGCACCGCGAGCGCCGCCCCTCTTTCTCTGATTCGTTTTTTTTTCAGAAACAAAGACACGAAGCGTTCGAACGGTTGGGAAAAGTCTCAGCGCAGCGTGACTTTCTTTAGGCCACGGAGACCATATAAGCGAAATTAGGTTTCCTCATTGGGTACTCTGTTGGAGGCACAAAAAACATGTTTATGCTACCTATTTTAAAGATGAGTTCCCATTTAAGTCTTCTGTTGGAGATAGCCTTAAGTGTCAGAGAAGGGGGAGGCCTCGCCATGCGCGGTGACCCGGACGATTGCCACCGTGTCCGCGCTGCCCGCCCGGTCATATGCATGTCTAAACAGAAAGGCCCAACTGGTATCGGTCAATTTTGGGGCAAGGCAGTGTTACCGGGCCTGCTACACTGCCATGGCCATTGTGGATTCGGTCACCGTTCGCCGACGAGGGTGGCCGCCTTAGAGCCCACCTCCATCGGGCTTCAGTTTCCGGGCCACCACAGCAACTCGGCCCACGTAAACGGGCCTCATCAGCCATCTCGGCCCACGCGGCGCTCCCTCAACAACAGCCTCAGTCGGTTAGGATCCTGCCGTTCGTTCTCAATTCAACGATTCCCGTGACGCATGCATGGGGTGGTCGAGGTCGAGCCGAGGCGCATCGCGCCCTTGCCGCACGTCAGCCCTGTTGCGGGCGCGCGGCTCCGGACGCCGGGTCTCTTCGCACCTTACGCAACCGCATTTTTCTGCACGCGCCTTGTTAGGATTGAGCATGCAAGTCCAGCTGATAAACTGAACGTTGAAACAAAGCCCGCCTCATATATATCCTGCCATCCTGGGGCCAGTTATCAGAATGACCTGTAACTCAGCCCGTCCAGTGGGATCAACATCCTCTGCAGTACTGCATGTGCAGTAGCAGAGACTGTCATGTGGGTCCGGTGGGTGCTGGGCCTACATGTCACCCTCTGCTACTGCACATGCAGTACAGCAGAGGATTTCAACCCCCGTCCAGTGTACTCCCTCCGGTGTACAAAAAATTGTCGTTTTGGACATGTTCTCGCATACCAAGGAAGCATTAAATAGATTTCTTTCTTTTATAATACAACTCTTCTTAGTGGTCCAAGTGGTCTTCTTCACGTTTTTCTAGCTAATCTGATGCAAAGTTTGATTCCTAGTTACACGCTACCCCCATTTTTTACACCATTTTCCATGGCATGCAGTGTAAAACGACAATTTTTTGTGCACTCTTGACTCTAGTGTAGAACGACAATATTTTGTACACCGGAGAGAGTACCTCTGCTTACTTGCAATCACAAGCTTGAAGCTTTTCCGTCTGCTTCAGGGACACTCTGGCCGGCGGACCAGGCAATAAAGCAGATGCTGAAACCAAAAAGGCGCTGCCACCGCTGCTAAAAAGTTCCAAGAATTGCTGCCCCAAAACAGACTTTCCGGTCACCTGTCACGTAATGTACTGGGGGCCAAAAGCATCTGTGCTCCGCGGCATCCCCGGTCTCCTTTCCAGCTTTTGATCGCTCTGGCTCTCCCACACGGGCACAGTGTCCACACCCCTCCCTACTGTCCTACGCACCACTCTAACGACAAATGTCCCTCTGGATTCCCGTTCTTTTTTCGTTCCTTCTTTTTTGAAATGTGGATTCTCCGTTCTGATGCACACGGCACAATAATGGACCAGCGAAGATGTTCGATGCGGGCAAAGTTCCGTGTCTATCGGTTGCTTACTACTACTACGCTTTAACGCATTAATGCAGGAGAAGAATATTTAAGATATTTTGAGTCACTAGATAAAGTTTTGGACGGTGACATGATGGGGCCCTGCTAAAACCGCGAGCCGGATTGGGCCCGGACGGTGGTCCGCGGTCAAGTTAGGTTGGGTGTGATGGACTGGATTCGCCTCGCCCGGTGCAGTCTTGAACAAGACATTCAGCTAATCTGCTCAGCTTTCCTGTCCAGCTCGTACACTCCGCCAAGCAAGAGCTGGAGAAAACTACTTTTGTGACTAGCTTCCTGCCATCTTGCTTCACCAAAAAAAGAATAGGGGTTCATTGCTCGCGGAAAAAATAAAACAAGTACTCCACGCCATTGAGCCATAGCGTTGCCAAAGTTATTCGCCTTGTTACATTACGTACACGGTGGACGTCGCGAATTTGTACGCTCGCTCGCGCTGGAGGCTGCTGGAGCGATGTGGTGCGTGTGATAGGAACATCAGAACTGGACAGCTTGCATGACAGGCCAGCTCGAGAGATTTCCTTGTTTTTTCGGGGAAGTAGCTCGAGATTATCCTGAAAATGCAAACGATTATTTCCGTAAAAAAAAAAAGACAATGATTGGATACCTTGATTGATGGATAGACGGACAGATGAAGCGAGGCGCGTCCGAGCCGGCGCCGACCGCGACACCGGTGCTCGCCGTCGGCGCCGCAGCCGCGCACGCACACTGTGCCAGCCACGCCACAGGTCGGTTGACGGCAACGGGGAAAACGCCATGCCAGCCAATGCACCGCGCGCAATGGCAATGTGCGAACTGACGGCGGACCGATCGACCGATCGATCGATGATGGATGGGTCTCACCGCCGCGCCGCTTTCGACAGTCCCGAGGCCTGCTGCTTGGCTCTGGCTGACGGCTGCCTGATACTGTATATCAGTTGACGTCTTCGCTTCGCAAGTTCCAACGTTTGGCGCGCGCCGGTGTCCGGTGCGCAACGGCATTATCCGATCCGGCCGCACGAACAGTATGATCCTATAGCAATTTTGTTTTTCTTGGGCGAGTCACATAGGTGCCGCTTTATTACCCATCCACGTCCATGTATGCAATGTGCGCGCGTGGGTATGCTCTACAAAGCCTTGCGTCTGCTGATCGGTCGAGTAACGTGGGACGACCTTGCGGATCAGCAAATACTAGGTCGCCTAGGTTATACAGTGGTTTAAGATTCACTGAATTGAGCTGCCGCTTTCGGATGCATCGGATTGTACTACGCCAGTTGAGTATTGTTGATCAAGAGGGTTCGGCCATGATCAGATATGCTAGCGGAGAGCTGAATCGAACGACGCAACCTTTGGCAGATAATATAAACATATCGTCGTCGTAAAGAGCGAACCTAATGAACGAAAAGGTTATCTAGGCCTGCAAGCATTTCATCGCATGTGGATCGAGGATAAGACGTCGAATCATTGGATTGGCAATATGGCAGCGATAATCAGCCGTCCGTGTATAGCTACTGTACTATGGCGCCCCTGGTTTTGCTTCGTACAGCCAACACAGAGCTCCATCAGATATGATGGACCACACGCAACGCAGCCCCATGGTACGTATACATCAGCCTTTTCCAGATTCGTCATGTACCACTGATCCAAATACGATCCATCCTGCCGCCAATAATTCCGTAGTCAGTCGTCATAGTCGTTGATGTAGGACCCTCCCCTTAATTGCATACTTTATTTTTGCCTTGCCGGTTATCTATAATTACGTACACGCACCGTCTCTAAATACTTGTCGCTTTGTAGTTTAAAAATTGAACTACAAAGCGACAAATATTTAGGGATGGAAGGAGTATCATGCATGATGATCACGTATGCAACTCGATAGATGCGTGGATTACTGAACGCCAATCGGGTAGTGCAGTTGCTACTTTGGACGAATGCCGCCCTCACTCTGTATACTGAGAAGCATCAGCCATGGCCGCGACACCGAGTGTTTCCTCAAAAAAAAAAAATCAAACCAATGATCGACGGTGAGTTCAACCGTAGTTTTTAGTGTTGTGAGATTTTCGGATCCTCCGGTAAGTTTCAGGATCAGAAAGGGACGTGGGGGAGACGGACGGTCCGACCGAAGGTGGACAGCTACGAGATGTCGTTTGCGGCGTCAGAACTGCGGGAGCTGGACGGGACTCAGGCGGGCCGGGGAGCATATGCGACCTCCACACGCTCCGCGGTCTCGCAGAGGAGGCGACACAGGACGATGTCACATGGAACGGACGAGACTCGGTCCTTGCACGAGACGCGCCGAGACGGTGGCGTGCGGTTTGCAACTTGTTGGGACGGGAGGGCACCGCTGGTCGCCGGGCCCGGCGGGCGCCGAGGCGGACCGATCGCTCGCGCCAGGATTCCGATCGGGTGGAGCGCACGCGCACCAGGTTTCCGTGGTTCCGGGCGCGCGTATCGGGTGGACCAACGTCCAACGGTAAGCGCGCAGTAGATGCAGAGGGGTGATCAATAACGAACGATATACGGTGCGGGTGGCAGATCAGCCCGGCGATCGAGGGCGTAACGGGCACGGAAGAGAACTGATCGATGAAAGTTCATCGGCCGATCGTTGGCCGTGAATTCTGCCCGCGCGCGGCCACTGTGCCCAGTGCCCACCTCATCATCTTCTCGCACAGACCACTTTTTATTGGCTCCTCTACTGCCCCCATATGGACCAGGGGACGTACGCCGCATGACAGGCTCGAAGAAACCACCGGATGACCAGTCCCGGGCCAGGGGAGAATCACCGGATCCGGATGGCCGGCACGCGCGCTCACACAACTTCTGCCGTTTCCACGGACGAGGATTTGGCCATCGATTCGTGCTCCGCAAGTGTACGCCTGCTTTATTCAAAGAGATTTAGTTACACTTACGCCCTCTTTGACACAGCTCCACACAGCTGATTCTCTTGACTTCTGATTCTCTAGTGAAGTGATTTTGTGGTTAAAAATAATTCTCTATAATTTTTTAAAATAAACTCTTAAAATTAGGAAATGGAATTACTTCACAGAATCAGAAAAAGCTACTTTTTTCAGCTTTCAACCCCTTAGTTCATTTCAGAAAATCACTTCACAGAATCAATCAAGAATAACTTCTTCTAAAAAACAGTGTTTGACACAATTTCTCTAATTCTATGTGAGAATAAGCTTCGTGAAGCTCTGCCAAAATGGCCTTTAATGCTAACAGCCTTGACACATTCAGGCTACCGCAATTTTCCCCTTCTACAGGGACTACATGCATTGCAAATGCAGGGAACATCACCCTCGCCAGAAACAGACACCGACTGTCTCCTCGATCGGTTGCTGCTCCTGTTTTTTTTTCTATCATCTGCACCCAATCTTCCTGCGTTGCCATCTTCCTCCTCGTTCTATAGAACGTACTCTGCGGTCATTGGTAACAAGTGACTATACAGTAAAACACCGTCATTTACTTCCGAACCGTTTGAGTTCACGGCCTTGTTTCTTCAAGTCAGGAGCAAGCAGGATAGGGACCTACTAACCAGCAAATAAACACGCTACCAGTAGCTCCCACGACCACACCACACCACACCACACCACCGCCCCGCTCCAACACTTTGTATATATCGCTCCGCCGCTCATTTCCGGACGCACCGATCGAGTGACTGACACCGCATTGTGGCCTGTGGAGCCCTGGCCCGTGCTGAGCCGTTTAGAGCTAGCTCATCGCTCGGTGTGGACAGGGGACGGACCCTCTCCATCTCTTCTTCCACCTTGCTCCGTTTGGATCTTAGGAGGAGGGATTTTTCAGCTGAGTGCCTGGGTGTGAGCAGCAAGAATTGAAGGGATGGAGCATATAGCGAGGTTCTTCTTTGGAGTTTCAGGTGAGTGCCGTGACTGCTCTATTAATTTTCCGTGGGAGATTAATTCAGTGAATTTGTTTTAGCTTCTCGTGGCAATGGTTTTCAGGGAATGTCATCGCGCTCTTCCTCTTCCTGTCTCCCGTGTAAGTGTTCTATGCATCCTCTTTTGTGTTCTGAATTGCTGTGGCCATGCACGGATAATGAATTGGTAGGAGCAAACGAGCAAGGGGTGTGAACATGGTGCCTCTGTTCTTGGAGACTGCCGGATGGATCTCTCCTCTGTGCTTCTCTTTAGGGAGTGTAAAAATAACAAGCTGGACCAAAACAATTGGACTTTAATTGTGCAAAGTTGACAATAATCTCTCTTCCATGCTGCACTTATCTCCAGCCTCCACTTATCTGGCCCGTGTGAAATTTGTTGAGTTTTACAGCGTTACCTTCTGGAGGATCATCCGGAAGCGATCGACGGAGGACTTCTCCGGCGTGCCCTACAACATGACGCTGCTCAACTGCCTCCTATCAGCATGGTAACTAACCGCTCGCTCTCCGACACGCCCTCTGCATGAGCAGTTCGTTTCGTATGTGTTTCTTCAGTCACTACCTTTTCCTTTCAGATGTTTATTCGAGTGCAGAGTCTAGAGTCATACTAGACCGATAAAGATTAGCAGGCCTAGGTATCATCTAAGCAGATTCATGCTAGTATACAATCGTCTTCTCGTGGCAAGTAAATACTAGTTGCAGTGAACCAGTACACTACGTGCCGAAATACTGCATCATTATACTGAACAGAACCAGACATTAGCTCTTATCGTAGGCTCTGTCCATTTCTCTCTGTAGATAGGGGGTACTGCTGGACCCACTTGCCAGCATGGTGACAGCGACTACTATACGAACGGAAAAAGTTTTTTTGTACCACAGCCCGTGGAGCCGCCTGTCAGCGTTGCCAGGATGGCCATGACATGTGGGCCACAGTATCCATTGTCCTGCAGCTTCACGTTTGTTGTTTAGGACAAAAATTTTAGTTTAAAATGAACTAAAATCTTTGTCCTAAACGACAATTAATATAGGAAGGAGGGAGTACCTCGAAGAAGTGCTCCTGCTTTTCAGTTATGATTTCGGTATTTGGGAGTAGGCAATAAAAGGTGCCGCGCGCGTTTGATTTTCATTCATGCACCATTCCGAAAAGCATGCATGAGCAAACATTGATCGTCTTTGTGTGAGAAAGGAAAGCACGCTGAGAATTTGGTGGTTTGTCTCAAATTCCAGGTACGGACTGCCGTTCATCTCCCCGAACAACATCCTGGTGACGACGATCAACGGGGCGGGCTCGGTGATCGAGGTGATCTACGTGGTGATCTTCCTCATCTTCGCGGAGCGGAAGACCCGGCTGCGGATGCTGGGCCTCCTGGGCATCGTCACCACCATCTTCGCGGTGGTGGTGCTGGTCTCGCTGCTGGCGCTGCACGGCACCGCCCGCAAGGTGTTCTGCGGCCTCGCCGCCACCGTCTTCTCCATCTGCATGTACGCCTCGCCGCTCTCCATCATGGTACGTACTACGCAACTAGTTACGGTTGTAGCTCGCATGCACGTGTATGTTTAACAACTTATGTACGGTGTCCGCATGCATGGGAACGACGGACTACTAAACATGTGTGTGATGTGTGCAGAGGTTGGTGATCAAGACGAAGAGCGTGGAGTTCATGCCGTTCCTGCTCTCGCTGTCCGTGTTCCTGTGCGGCACCTCCTGGTTCATCTACGGCCTGCTCGGACGCGACCCCTTCATCGCGGTAATGGATGCATCTCTCGCTCTCGATTACAGTAAGTTAGCATATGTCTTTCGTCGCTGGCGTGGTGGTGACCACACTGGCTCGATCCGACGAGAGGATCCAATTCGGTGCTTGGAACGTCTCGATCGGGCTAGCTTGCACTAGCTGCTCGCGTCTGGTGCCCTTTCGCTTTCGGTGTCCCGCACAACCAGGCGCACATGCCTGCCGTTGCTGATACAGGGGCCGCACTGTACGTGTTGAGCACAGCAGTGTGGCCACCCACACAGGCGTTCAGCGCAAATCGTAGCAAACGTGACATGCTCCCCGCTGCAGTCCATGGGGCCACGTCCTGTGCGTGTGCAGGAGTAGACCAAGCAACGCCGCAACAGCGGCGCGCTCTCTTGTCGCCATTGCAAACCTGCACGCACGTGACGTACAGCGGCGAAGAAATATCTTTAGACCATCCGCAGTGGTATGCTCTAAAGCATACTGGATACACTGTTTCACAGTGTAATTTAGAGTACGTACTGTAAAAGCTGAAGAAGAATAGTGTATAGAGTATGCTGGTGCGGATGGTCTTAGCCCCCTATAGAACACCGTAGAAACCGTGGAATCGTAAGTGGATATATATATGAAGTTGTTTTATATGAAATTCATGCCTTTCTGATAACGTTTTGGATAAGTTCGATTACTATTTTGGGGCTCGCAGAAAATGACGCATGTGAGTACGCGTACGTGCAGATCCCGAACGGATGTGGGAGCTTCTTGGGCTTCGTGCAGCTCATCCTGTACGCCATCTACCGGAACCACAAGGGCGCCCCCGCGCCGGCCGGCAAGGGAGACGCTGTCGTCGCCGACGAGGTGGAGGACGCGAAGAAGGCGGCCGCCGCGGTGGAGCTGGCCGATGCCAGCAAGACCAACGACGACAAGGCGGCGACCCAGGTGTAAGGCTGCACACTGAAGCAACCAGGGCTTGCTTGCTGGATGATGGAGGTGGTTCGCAGCGGCCTAAAGGAGGCTGCTTAATTAATGGATCCGGCGATTGGTTCTTGCTTTCATTTGTTTTGCCTTGCTTTGATCGTCAGTTTGATTCCGATGTCTTCCCAGAGGCCGCCTTGAAATGTACTCCCTCATTATCTTTTTAATTGACGTTCAGACACAAATCCTAGTTCATTTTTAGTTTAAAATCTTGTCTGAAACGTCAAATAAAATAATCAGGAGGGAGTAGTAAGTAGGTTCTGGGAGAGATACAGCACAGTGCTTTCGGGTTTGTCTCTTGCAGGTGTGAAGTTTATCTATGTTCAATTTAATTTATCACTGCGCCTCTTGCTGATATGCTTGATGTCCTTCTCTGGCCCAGACACGTAACAATTCGTAGGGTTAGCAAGCCCAAAAAGCATTGGGCTCAACAAATAACAGAAAAATTCTCGAAGATCAGTCCCACGAGGGGCCCAAATTCCGTAGCCGGTAAAATTCCATTTCGGATACGCGTTAACCCGCCGGAAAGGCTCCCGCGCGACCATGACGGCTTGTGGCCTGCTCGTGTAGGGTCAACGCGCACGATAGAATCTGGCTCGTAAAGATTGGGCTGTGTGCCCGTGGGCTGGGGAAAGGCTTTGTCACGACGTGGGCCTGCAGCGAGGAGGGAATTAGTGTGTAGAAGCGTGCTAATTTTGTACGAGCCTATAGAACTAATCCTTTTTTATTTTGATTCTTTCTTTTTAATTTATTTTTACTTGAATGCTGGGACGTACTCCCTCCGTACTCAAAAGCTTGTCGCTTTGTAGTTCATTTTTGAATTACAAAGCGACAAGTTTTTGGAGACGGAAATAGTATGTTTTGTTCGAAATAGTTGTCGCAGAACTAACTGGTGACAAAATTTCAAACCAGGAGACACTATTTTTTAAGTAATAAAATTGAATCGGAAATGGACATCGTACTAGTGAATACAGTAGCACACTTCTTTCTCAGACTCTCAGTTTTGATAATTTCAGTACACAAGAATTTCTTTTGTTGGTTACCTGGCTTATTTTACTCCGTCGCGCTTGCTCTGCTAAGGAGGCCGGCAGGCGACTGCTCGGTTTGTGCGCGCATTTAAACCGGTGCAACGAGAAAAACACTGACCCAAAGAACTAGCGGGGAGCCGGGGACGCAGACGAAGAAGAGTGGAGGGCCCAACTGTAATTTTTGAACGTTTTTGGAGAGGATGCCGATAGAGATACCTCGCCGTCGATACGTGGGGCCCCTCCCGCGCCGGCGCCACTGTGTCCTCACCCCACGCGCACCGGGAGTCCGGGACCACCTCGTCGTCGGCGCCTGGGCCAGCGTTGATGGAGACGGCAACACCGTACACCGTCTACGCTACCCGCCTCACCTTGTCGTGATGAGTTCCAGCAGGCAGTGCAAAGCCTTCATGCTTTGCCATTGAGCTATGTAACGAAACAATATTTTAAAACCCGCTTAACAGCTGATGATCCAAGTTTGATACAAGTTTGAAACGTTAGTACTTAAAGAATCGTTCGATACAATTTTATCCAAATATTTCTAGCTCATCACTGCATACAAACATTGGATGTTACAGCAATACGTAATTTTATACATAATAAGTTGAGTCGGCATGGCATGTTTGTATCTCAAAATACAAGTCACTCACGACTCACGTGACAATACGGCATGCTACGCTACAACGTAGCAACGGGGTGATCACAGACTTGATTAATCATTCGGACAAGCAGAAGCCTAAGATTAGGTAAGATCAGTCAACAGCCCAGCAGTTCAATTTTTTGTACAGTCTCTACACCAGAAGCTCCTAAAATACGGCAATTCTTTATTGCCATGCGGAGGAGACGATGAGGCTCTTCTCCCCCAACCGAAGTGAAGCCCACCATGGTCCTCCTCGAACTTGTACCTATCACAGTACGACTTCAGTAGCGACCTTATTCCACTGATGACATTGCTGTTAAATGGGCATGGCTTGAAGCCGGCCATTGTCATCCTCGCTCTCCATTTTCCTGCAACTTCGTATCTGCACCATAAAATACTAATGTTAGGTCTGTGAAAGAATTTGCAGGATGCATGGCTAGAAAGCAGTGCTGTGTCATACCTCTCCACACGATCAGGACCTTCACATGCTAAGATGTTGACGATTTCTCGTGCAAGGCACTGCCTCTCCACATTCATCCTATCTGGACTTTCCCTTGGAAGCGTAGCATCCAGTGAATCAAAAAGTGACGAGTAGTAATCATAAACTTCACGGAACCTGTGAGAGCCAGATGTTATTGGTGGTAGTGGAATGGTAGGGGTTCAGCAAGACAAAAAAGAAAACATAATAGCCCTTATCAGCTTATTGGTATTCTTTCTTCTAATATCACTAACCTTGTCCGGAACGGTGCAGTATTGGTATTGGCATCCTGCTCAACCAGAGTTACTAGCTTTGGTTGGAGGCCCTTTACCATACGAAGAAGCTGGTCCCTTTCATTCATAATTGAAACACTCTCATCGGGAAGGTGGTGCAACTGGAATGCAAAGTTGACAACAAGTGCTTCTCCAGGACGACAATCTAGCATTGCAGGAGTAACATCCCCAATGTTAGCACCAACTGCCCTGAACTCAAAAGATACCCCACAGTCCTCCGCGAGCTTCTCGAGGCGTTGCCCAATGACCCTCAGACCTCCAATGGGCCTCTGCACCGTCTCAGGATCATCAACACCAGTTATCCTCAAAAGGTGTGGTTTGTTTGCATTGTTTTTCAGAAATTGTATCAGTGTGATGTACTGGCTGCCCTGATTGATGTCGAAGTCTATAATGTGCACTCTTTCTTCACCTTTGCAGGCTTCAACTATAGCATAATTAGCAGCCATGAAACCCAAACGGAAGCATGGACATATTTCAAAGAGGATTTGCATTGCTGAAAGCTGATACAGCGTTGGAGGGTCCTTGCATGTTAATGCCTTGTAGATGCCTTTCCCCGAGGCTACTATTCTTGCGGCAAGGCCCTCCACTAGATATGCTGCAATCCTCTGAGAAGGTTCCCCTTGAATAGAGACCATCTGCCGGAGTTCTGTTATGATAGCCTGTGCTTCATCTACATTGTATTCGGATAAAGCCATAGCACAATCAAAGAGCAACTGCTTTGGCGTCCGTGTTGCTCCGTTATTGCTAACAGCACAACTGACGCTTGATTCTGAATCTTTTGGTGAATTTGGAATCAATACATCCTTCATCGGATCAGCCCATTCATCATTAATGCTACCTGTCTGGGAAATCTCAAATAAGATGTCATCAGCATCGCCAAGTAAAGCATGCTCCAGCTCCTGAAGTTTTAATCTCATCTCGTCTTCATCAAACTCTACTTTGATTTCAGAACTCTCACTATCTGATACAGATTGTGAGTTCTGCTGAGAGACATTGGAAAGAACTGGTGAGTCTTTTGCAGCATCAGAGCAAGAGTTGGACTGCGTATCTGCAGTCATTCTGGATCGCCCATCGGCCGTTATATGGTATGGTGTCAGTGAGGCGAGCTGACTGCAAAATGAGTTCTGATATTCAGCAGATGGTGCTCCAGTGAAACCCACGTGCCCATACTCAGCACTGTATGGTTCAGGGCCATAACGGAATAACTGTGTATCAGAGGAAAATCGCTGTGAAGCAAAATTTGAACTTGGTGCGGCAAATTTATGAACATAGAGATTATCTGAGTAAGCTGTTGGCGCGTCCACTCGTCTTACAAAAGACATGACTTTTCTCAAGCACTTCTGGAACTTGCTATGGTATTTAACTGTTTCCCTCTAACTCCAAATCAATTTGTAGCTTCCTCTGGTTGAATAGATTCAGAACAACTTCTGCTGCTGAAATAGGGAAACAGTATGTCAACTAAACACGTGAAACATAACTAGCAAAATGAAATGTATAAAGCCCATGCAGCCAGGTTGGACGTTGAAATGTATAAAATGATGACTTTTGGGAACTAGGCAATCACCATGCAGCTTTTATAGAACATGGTAAGCAAGCATGTCTAAAATTAATCAATATTGACTGAATGATGCCCCCTAAAAAAGATTGACAATATTGACTGATTACCATGTTCCAAACATGAAAAGAAAAGATTACCATGTCTTGCGGGAAACCTCGTAGATTAGGCAAGAGTATGCAGACATAAAATTGAACATGACGACTTGGATTGGTTTTGAGACACAAACATCACCATACCTAAGACTACACTCCAGAAGTGCCACGACAAAGATGAACGCAATACAGCTCATACGCGCCACAACTCAAAAAGGACTACTTTAATAGAATTGTCAGTTCTCCGGGAGAAGAAAATTCTGGTTAGTCTTTGATCAAACCTTCTGGAGACATACTCAAAACTTCCAAGATGCCGACACCGAAATTCTTGCAGCACTCTTTGCCGATACCATAAAGAAATCCCAAGCGGTTTGCGTGTAGAGGAGGACCGGGGGGGGGGGGGGGGGGGGGGGGGGGGCAAGCCAAAGTATGCAGACTTAAAATTGAACATGATGACTTGTATTGGTTTTGAGACACAAACATCACCATACCTAAGACCACTCCAGAAGTGCCGAGACAAAGATGAACGCAATACAGCTCATAGGCGCCAGAACTCGAAAAGGGCTACTTTAATAGAATCGTCAACAACACGCCCTCCTCGGGGAGAAGAAAATCTGCTTAATCTTTGACCAAACCTTCTAGAGATAAACACTCAAAAACTTCCAAGATGCCGACACCGAAACTCTTGCAGCACTCTGTACCTATCCCATAAAAAAATTCCAATCGGTTCAAACGACACGAGCTAGATCATGCTCAAATATCAAGCTTCCCCTTCTACCGACACGAGCTAGATCATGCTCAAATATCAAGCTTCCCCTTCTACCGACACGAGCTAGATTGAGAATATAGAGGGGCAGAGGGTAACTAATCACACGTCTGTTCCCCCTTCTATCACCAACATGTCACACAAAATCCTGATTCTCTATCAGCAGCTTCTTAATTTTACCCAGACGAATTCACATCCCCCGGTATTACTCAACAAGGTCAACCATCATAGTTTCATCCAAACAACAACTCATGTATTACTTCCCTAGCTGGGAGGCATAGAAAAAACATGTTACAAGCTATTACCAGATAATACACCTTGGATCCCCGTGAAAAACGCCCTTGATATTTACAAGAAGCGAGCACGGCGAGAAAGACCGAGAAGAGAAGCGACAGAAGAGACAAGATTGCAAGGAAGCGAAGGGGGCGACAGGTAACTTACGGCGAGATGCAAACAGCAGCAAGTACAGGGATCCAATCAACGTCCGCACCGCGTGAGCAGGACCGGGGATCGGCGAGGTGGGAACCGGAGGAGAGCAGGGGAGCGGTGATGGGGAACGGAGAATGGGAAGTATGGACTTGGAGCAGGCAGGGGGGAGGGGAAGAAGAGGGGAGGGATGGGGGGGGGGGGGTGGGTGGGTGGGTGGGGATCGGGAGTGGCGGGACACGAGGTCCACGTCATACGCGCGGTGGGGCGCGGTCAGTACGACCGTCGGCTGTGCCGCGGATCCTCTGCGTCGACCGCGGGACCGCCTCCTCTGTTACTGTTCTCACAATCGTCATACGCCAATTTTGAGCAATATCCTAGTGCCAATTCTTAAATATTACTTCTGGTATGGGATAAATGATATACTCCCTCCTTATTCTTTTATTTGACGTTTCAGACAAGATTTTGAACTAAAAATAAACTAAGATTTGTGTCTGAACGTCAATTAAAAAGATAAGGAGGGAGTATAAAATAAATACTAATTTAGTTTAAGTAAACATTTTTTACATGAATTTCATAATGGAAGGAGTCTAATGTGGACTGTGACGGAGTTCCATGAAAGGTTAGGATTGACTTATCATGTTTTTTTGTTAGCGTATTTTGTGCGAAGTATTCATGTATATGCTTCTTTCCATTTTCTTTCTATGTTGACTGCTTGTCTCTCATCTAACACCAAGTAAAACTTGTTCTTTTTCATTATCGTGGAAATAAATATTATACTGCAACATGATAAAATGTGTAATTTCTTCAGATTGCGCTAATATATATTGATATTGTTAGCGGAAGAAGTTTGCTAGAAATACATTCTAGATCTTATATGTGGGGAAGATGTTAGCTAGCTAGTTTCCTGCTTCAAACTTATATGTCACGAGACCTAATGTTCTAGAACGCCATCTTTTATGGCAAGAGTACCAAAGTCATGAGAGAAGAAGAGACATCACGTAATTTTCCTAATGATGTGTCACCATTGTTAGGTATTTGAAACAGTCCTGCATCCAAAAGATCATTGGAAAGGTTTCATGCTGTAGGTCAGGTCAACCAAGGCCCAAGGGCTGGTCCGTCATATTAGTCCATAGCTCTGACATACCTCTACTATTGTTTTATGATCGTAGCGCTGGTTTCGGTTTGGCCGTTCGACTTGGTCTTGTCCATCCACCCACAGAATCATATCCATCTGCTGGGTCAGTTTCTCATTTGCGGTATCATATTTCACCAAACCAACATAAAAAACAGGTAAATAAATAAATTAATCAAAAGGCTAGTGGATCAGCTAATCCTTTCCTGGATTCACCATTGAAATGATGGAACATGTTAACGACATGGCCACGTATTAATTCCTCGTGCAAAGCAGTAGCACGAGAGTAAAGAAGATAAAAGGCGAAGCGAATGGTACAAAGTTTTCTAGAACAAACCTAAGCAACTACAGTACTTAATCTCCTGTCACGCTGTCGCACAATCAACGTCCCAAGTGTGAACGGCGGTTTTCTCCGGGGATTCCGGTAACTTTCCTTCACCATGTAGACCATTGGTTTATTTCACAGCCCGTGTGCTTCCACGTAAAACGTTGGGCGGTAAAGTAAATATTGTTCTCTTCATTCTTGAATTGATGTTGTTATAATAATAAATTTAATTTAAAAACAAAGTAATAATATCTTACTAACAACGACAATTAAAAAAATGCTGGTTGCTTCTGCACAACCTTTCAAGATTAGGCACGCCGCGCCGCGCCGAGAATGTCGTTTCGGATGGCTTCTTTTGACTAGTTTGGCCAACTTGTTTTACTGGACCAGTATACTACTAGTATTATTATATGCTGCGGAACGACAATGTTGCCGCGTGACCCCGCTAGTCAAGTGCATATACGTCTGCGTTGTGGCAATGATTTCGCCACCACTCGGCTAACAACAGATCTCCGCACGGCTAGCGTGTACTAGTACAATATGGCACGCAATGAAGCGTACGTACGCAAATGCAACTAGTTGGTGGTGGTCTGGGTATAATGTGTCAGTCATGTTGCAATGCACTAGAAGAATATATTGGACCACGCGAGAATCTATTTCGCTTTTTAATTTTTCGTATAGGACCGGTGCAGCGTTGTAGTATGGTACAGTATGAACCGGCAGGATGGAACGGGCGCCGGCGACAACAGCTAGCCCGTGACCGTGACGACAGCGTGCAGTTCGCCACGAATGGGAAGTACTAGTACAGCGCTAGCGTAACACAAGTGGCCATTATTTATATCATTGTAGGGACATCGCCGTCTTTATTATCTTCAATGCAATCATATGAGGATTCTCGATCGGCAATTACTCCCTCCTTCCCAAAATAATTGTCATTTTGTGAACTAAAAGTCTTGTTCAAAACTACAATTATTGTGGAAAGTAGAGAGTATTCCTTTCGCAGATCGAGCCAGCGGTGATGATGGAGTACTAATGGATAAGGTCTTCATTCTAGGTCGCGCGTCGCTGATACTGGAAGACATACAGCAGCACATCATGCCGGCACATAGATTTTCAGATTCGCGCGCGCTAGCTCTCGCGGGGCATGGGCACGCGCGTCCACGGTTTTGGAGGTGGAGTGCTTTTTTTTTCTGAACGTTGATGGCGATGGACGACCGGATAAGAAGAGAGAGAGATCGACCGGGAGCAATGGCGTCGGAGACGTGCCGTTTCATCAAGCGCATGCACGCGTTGCGACTTGCGTTGTCTCTTACTAGCTTGGACTGGTATCTTCTTCCGTTTCCAGCCGACCAAATTAACTACAGTACTCCGGCCGAATGGAGAACGAAACGGGCGTGTTTGGATGTCAACCGCTCGATCGGCGAGTCCAAGCAGGCTACCGAAGATGAGGATAAGATACGATACATTCAACAACACCACGGGTATATACGGAGTCAGCGGCCAGCTTCGTTTCATTCCAACGACAACGCTGCGGCGTAATTGCTTTGCTGCAAAGTCGCACGGACCCGTTCTCTACAGTCCAAAAGAAAACTATCCTGAGATCCCCCGTAGATTAATTACATAGACTGTTAGGAGCTTGGTTTCTTCAAGCCTGTGCGCCGGTTGTGGTGTCAACGCTCAACAACCTATAGGACTGCCGGCATGCATCGACCGGCTAGCTTGCTGGACGAATTCGTGGATCCAGCAAATCAAACGAGAGATTTTCCGAAGGCGAATAAGTTTCAACCTTTTTGGTTTTGACAGATCGTCCTCTTCGAGTTCTAGAAGGATAAGAAACAACAGATTACTACTTACAAGGGAGAGTGAGCTGCAGGCCCAGCCTATATCTCCAAACCGAGCTAGCCCAACGATTTCTACGGGCCGCCTAGCTGCGCAGCAGCGGTGTTCCGTCGTCACGCGGCGAGCGAGGAAGAGAAAGAGGCCCAATTCGAACGCAGGCCGTCATGACATTGGAGGAGGACGCATGGGCGGGGCGCCGCAACGACGACGAGGGTGTCCACTCTCAGTGAGGCTGCCAATAGAGGTGGACGACAAACGGAGTGGGTGGGGGATTCGGGTGGAAAGGGAGAGCTGTGGTCCGGCGAGATCCGCGAACGGCGATGGAGGAGATCGGACATCAACATGTTCCCTAAAGGCCTAAAGGATCTGATGACCATCGGTGCTGACGAGTGAAGCAGGCTGCGAAGAACACAAACTCCATAATTTCCATACATAACACACGCGAGTACACGCGAGTACTACCTCCAAGTCTCGGACCATCCTCTAGTTCTATACACGCGCACAGGCCACGATACAAGCACACCTCAAACAAGCAGCAGCAGCAGCAGTCGACGGTTCGGCTCCACACGGGTACATCTCGCCAAGCCGGAGCCCGGAGGGTTCAGTTCACAGGCTGCCTATGTATGTACACAGCATTCCTCAAATGCTTCATCACGTCGGCGCCTCACAACACCAAACCACGTTCCATCCCACCATCCCCACCAGAACCTACCTCCATCCAAGCTAGTAGGCTTTTTTCAATAGGCGTGCTGGTTGGAGAGGACGGCCCTACCGCTACCGGCGCGGTGGGGGTGCAGCGCGCAGGCGCAGTGGACGGAGGTGAGGCTGAGGCACCCGCTGATGATGAGCGAGTGCCGCTCCGGGCACGTGTGCAGCGCCGGGAACGAGTCGCACACGGCCTGCACCGCCGGCGGCGTCAGCGCCGTGCACTGGCTGATGTTCAGGCTCGCCAGACCGTCCGCGTCCCAGCCACGGCCCTTGCTGCTCCTGCTCCGGACGCGGCTGTTCGCGGCCAGGGAGTACATGGCGCGGTCGGTGATGTTCTGGCAGTAGTACAGGCCCAGCGAACGGAGGTGGGGGCACCCGTTTGCGAGGGCAACCACGCTCTCATCTGAAACATTGTATAAAAGCACCAGGACAACGTCAAGTTTCATATCTTAGTACCAGTTTCAGCAACTCACATAGCAAGACGTACAAGTTGTACCTGTTATAAGAACACAGCCACGACAAGTCCACAGCCCTAAGTTCAGGGCATCCTGACGCCAGCTGGTCACCCCCTTGTCAGTAATACTGTCGCACCAACCCAGGTTCAACGATTGCAGCTGACCACAGTTAAAGGCGATAGCCTGCACCAACATCGATACAGTAACGATCAATACAGGCTCTCATGAAAAAATAATGCTACAGCAAATTAAGTACCTGCAGTGCTCTGTCGCAAACTGCCCTCACACACCCGCACAGATTCAAGCACTTGAAATTCTTGCACTGACTAGTGAGGTAGACCAAAGCCGCGTCACTGAAATTGGAACACCCACTGATGTTGAGCTTTGTAAGATGAGGGCACCCTTGTGCCAGGGCATACAAGGACCGGTCACTAAGCCTAAAGCTTCTGCTAAGATCCAACTCCCGAAGATCATGGCAGTAGTTTGCTAAAGCTTCCACTCCACTGTCTTCAAGTTGAGGGTTGATTTGTCGTAGGGACAGAACTTGCAGCTTCGTAAATTTGGGAGCCAGTGATATCACCAAGTCATTCATGTGCTCCTGGCACCTGAAAAACACCACCCTTGCTATTGTCGATAACTTTTTCTTTTCAAGAAACCATCAAAACGTTGTTCAAAAGACAATCTTGGAGTTTACATGATCTCCACTGATAGTATTGTCCACTGGAACTACTTCAGAGTCTAGATACATTCCTTTATTTGTGTAGTAGCATAAAGCAAGTAATAAGTCAGGCAGAAATTTTACAATATCATCCAAAGTTTGAGCTCCGTAAAAGGTCACATGGAGAAGTTTTCATGTTCAGAGTGATTTGAATTATTAAAGTGGACATCTATTTTAAATTTAAGTAATCAATCATTTACATATCAAATAATTAGCAAATAACACTTCTGCAAGGAAACTATAATGATGTTAACGATTTCAATATTCTTTTCAGGAACTGACTTCACATTAGAAGAGTTAATCAATCACTATATCCCCAATCTTCAGTTCTTCATAGTTTACTAGTATCAAAGATTCGCTTGAACTCATAATATTTTTCCAATCATCTTGACGGAGCAACACATACTGAACTACAGCATATCTGAAAGTACAACTGCTTACCATAGGAGCGAAAGCTTAGTGACTCCCAGCCTAAAGCTTCACGCCATCCTGTGCAAACACCAGAGGCTACGATGACCATTCTATCATCCGCAACTATTGAGATGATCCGCAGCAGCAGCTCCATGGGAAGGTCCTTCCAACCAGTCAAGGCGGCCCCAACACAGCATTTTGAGCCTGTCCACTCTCATCACTTCAATATCCATAAGGTCATTGAACGAGTTGTTCAATTCCCCACTCACTGGACGCACACCATCCATTCTAATACTATCCGAGTCTGAAAATAGAGGCGGACGAGCCAACTTCTCAGCAAATCCAACACAACTTAACCTGCAATCATCACAGTACTCGTTAACTGACCTACACTCAGTATGTTAGAAGACATATATGAACTCTATGCTACAAACGACTGTACTCAGCAAATATGCACTCTTATATACCAAACATAGCAAACACCAACACGAAGATGCAGGCTTACAGCGCCAAATAGATGACATGATCAATAATTGAGCTCAGACCTTCCAAAGGACGAAAGCTGTATAGGTTCCCAAATTTTCCACACTATAACGAGAAATCATGACAGAGCTCTGAATCACGCGAGTATGGCCTGAGACGCATGACCTACCTAATACAGAAACTTCTACTGCCAAACCCGTTCAAAGTACGACCTGAGACGCATCACCTAAAAAACAGAGAAGAAAAGAAACGGCATGTGCAAGGCGACACGCGAGTGCCGAACATCTCTTTCGGTGAAGTACCGAAATTCCCGGTCCTTACGACGCAGAAACATCGGAAACGTGCTTTGCAACACAGAGCTTGACGAAACCAAGACAGCAAGCCAAGATTCCAACGGTGCGAGGCCATGAGAGGCGAATCCGTGGAAAGACGTGACAACGCCCAAATCTTTGTGAGGTAAATGGTGCCAAATCCATCCGAGTCTGATCAAGTACAGAGGCGAAAGGAATGTTCAGGAAAACAACTCCAATTCGCCCCAAAGCTGCAGTAGCTTTCGCGCACAGACAACCACAGAAAAGACCTAGATGTTACTGTGAAAAGGCCCAACGATTCGTAGACGCCCAACGATCCGTAGAGGAATCCCCGAAATCCAAGGGGCAAAAGCGGCCTTCGAAGGCGATTTCAGCATCCATGAACCTCAGTAACCACACAGAACCAAGAGATCCTAGGAAAGAGATGAAGATGCGGACTTTCTGCTCACCTAATCCAAGAAGCGAAGAAAGCACCAGTGCCTAGAACTCCCCGAATCGCGAGGGACGGGAAGGATCGCAAAGATATTCTACTACTACAGTCGCAGTTGTGAAACTGGCGACTGCCTCGGGACGGAGCAGGGCGAGGTGATAAATAGAGAGAGGGGACAGGACAAAGGAGGAGGGACGGGGCCGGGCACGTGTACGGTAACGTCGAGAGCGCGACGGCTACGGCCAGGGATTTTTGTCCTTTTTTTCTGTTCGCCGGATGCGGGGACGGGGAAAACGGCACGACGATGTGCCCCTGTCCTGGACCCACCGCAGTGGCAACCGGAAACGTCTGGAAGGCTGCAGCTGTTGTTGGGCCGGGCTTGGGCTCCGGGCTGAGCATTGCAGCCGGGCCATGTCCGGCCTAGTTTTTTTTAATCTTTCTTTTGTCCTGAAAAAAAAAACTAGTTGATTTCTCAAAATCAACAATGCTTTTTTACCAAGCACGTCGAGTTAGACAAAATCTAAAAAATGTAGGAAAGTAAAAAAGAGAATAATAAACAAAATACGAGTAAACTAGGAAAAATGTGGATTTGTGAATTTTGACTCACTTTTTATTATGTAAGAGAAATATGGATCGGTGATAAGTTTTCATTGCATGACTTTTGAGAAACTTGAACCTAACCTCTCATGAAGCATGAATGATGCATTATTGGCAATACAAATGGAACCTCGACACATGTACATTGCATCTCTCGAATTCAAAGAGCTACCAAAAAGCTTCTCGATGAGTCGTCCCTTCATGGTCTTTCTTGTCCAGTTCTCGACACATATCATCGGTATCATCGCTTAATAACATGAGTAGGCTTATGAAATCTTGACACGAGTATATTTCCATATACCTATTGTCACGGGTGGTGGATAAAAAGTCTCTGTATATCTCATGTGATGTTTCATCCTGTATCTTATCACAATTGGACTTGGAATCATCTTTACCACTGTTAATTCCGTAGCTCTGCAAAACAAGCAACTGTAATTGAAAGTGATCTACATAATCGCGCAAAAAGCTAAGGCCATCCAACGAGCCGTCCCAATTCAATGAACCAAAACTGGCCACATTGCATGAGACCAATCACATGCCCCAAATGACTGATTGATCGCCAGAGCCAAAAGGCACGGCGGCAGTTCTATCTTGCTCCCTAGTAGTGGCTAGTGTCACTGACCACTGACCAACTACTGAATGGTCTCAGTGTCTCAGCTGCTAATAAGTTGCCTCGTCGTTGTCATCGCAGTACCGTTCCTACAAAAGGCGTACCCTGCAAAACCTCGTTGTTTTGAATTTACAGGATATCATGTGTTCTAACTCCAGAAGACCAATAATGACTTTTTCCTTCAAAAAAAAAAAAAACTCAGTGACTGCTAGGAGAGGATGAAAAAGATCTAAAAGAAATTAACTTCACTGCACATCCAAATCTATGTTCACAATACGCGTCCATCCAAACATGAACATGCTCCGGAGATGAGATCGGAGAAAGTATGTTGTCGCCAGATCGCTTGTCTCGTGCAAGTACCGGCGCGATGAACCTAGCCGCGAATCCAGCCCAAATCGGCATTCACCCACCCGGAACGCTCAATAACCTGGAACAAAAGGCAGCGTGCTGATCAGATCATCAGCATGCAGAAAATTATTTAGCTGGTGAACCACGCAAATTGCATGGCGCGGCATCTTTAATCTTTATCCTTCCATGCGGCCGGGTCGACGCAAGCATATGCATGCCCTATATGGGCTGCCAATTAAGTACGGTCTTGAGGACTAGTACAATCTTAAACCTTATAGCCTTGTACAAAACATGATCCCGCGAGCAAAATAGTCATGTGAATGTGACAAGCTGCTTCTTAGGGAATAGTTAGCGGGCTAAACTCTGACGTATTGGTGACTCCTATATGTGAATGCATAATCTATCACTGTCTGAATTGCTTGTTTTTATTTTCCTTCACAGTTCAGATATACGCGTATAAGAATCTTACGTATCGATGTTAAACTTCACTCGTTGAACTGGATTTACTACTTTACATGATGGTTGTCTGAAATTCTCAGACTCCAGACTTTCCTCTGAAACGAATGATGGCTCCATTGCCAAATTGCAGAAGATGGAAAAGGACGGCAGATAGCAACTCGCTGGTCAATTCATCTTCATCGCCTTTTAGCATGATTGGATCCATCACTCGCACCAGCTCAATTTGTGGCAGAAGCTCGATCATCTGAGATCGAAAAAAAAAACTCAAAAGCGGATTCAATTAGGGTCTTATCACATTTAGGTGAATTTGCTGTGTAATCGTGTAGATAACACTTTTTTTTCCCGTTTTTCCGTGTGGACTCTCGAGTTTTTTTTTTTACTTTCCGGGTGTAACGGCCCAATACCGGTGTAAAACTTTCCGGTTTACAGCCCATTTAGGACCTTTTTTTTCAGACGCGGCCTGTAAAAGATTCGGGCTGTATTTTACACCGGTTTTGGGCCCAAAACTGGGCTTCCAAACAGGCCCTTACCAGATGAGTTCACCGACGCGCGTTGCCTCGATGCCACGCACGCAAGCCTCGAGTCCAGCCGGCGCCGCGAACCAACTAGCCACCCACCAAAAGGTCCCGCACCCAGATATCTCCCCGCAGCGTGGACTTTTCAATTTCTCCTCTCCTCCTCCGCCTCGCCGGCCGGCGTCGCCGTCTGTCCCCCCCGACTCCTCCCCTTCGATTCTCTCAGACCTTGCACCGCGAATGCGAAGCCCGCGCCGCTCTTAGCGAAGTACGCTCAAGCCAGCAGCGGCCGCGCACCGCCACACGTTCTTCCCCTCCACGCGCCCGGATCTCGCTCGCATGCGCCGCCGTCGCGTGACCTAGCGGCGCTCCGGTACCCCCTCGGAGGGTAGGGGTTATAGGGCCCGGCGGGCGATATGGCTGCGGAGGTCTCCACCTCCGCGGCGGAGGGGCACGGGGGCTGGGTCGAGGGCATGTCCGCGGACAACATCAAGGGGCTGGTGCTCGCGCTCTCCTCCAGCTTCTTCATCGGCGCCAGCTTCATCGTCAAGAAGAAGGGGCTCAAGAAGGCCGGCGCGTCCGGTGTCCGCGCAGGTGACTCGATTTCGTCCCTTCATTTCCCAGCCCCAAATTCCCAACGATCGAGGCATCGCGCTGCTTCGTAGTGACTGTCTATTGTTGCTCCTATCCTTTCCTCGCTGTCGGAGCGGGTCAAGGCTGGGGTCTCTGTCCTGGTTGATTGCAGATTGCGGTGTCCGGATCTCTATTACCGTGGCAGTGGTTGCATGGCAAATAGTGTTTCTGAAGATTTTGTTCCCTTCGTTTTGCTGCGACTCATTTAGTTGATTTTACAAGCAGAAAATGTTTGCTCCTTGCTGTTTACCCTTGTTGACATTGGTGGTTAATTGCAGGTGTTGGTGGTTACTCTTACTTGTATGAACCATTATGGTGGGCAGGAATGATTACAAGTAGGTCTTCCTCTATCCAAGTACACCTCTATTCAGGTAGTGTTGAATAATGTGATATTGACAATGTTCAATACTGTTTGCCAGTGATTGTTGGAGAAGTGGCTAACTTTGCGGCATATGCTTTTGCTCCTGCTATCCTGGTCACACCACTGGGTGCACTTAGCATCATCATTAGGTAAACTAGAATCCATGCTAACTTGATGGTGATGTTGAAATTTTTCGTTGCTTGTTATTACAGGTCTTTAGTTCGTCCTTGATCCTAACATGTTTCTCTCACAGTGCTGCTCTTGCAGACATTATGTTGAAGGAGAAGCTACATATGTTTGGTATACTTGGGTGTGTTCTTTGTGTTGTGGGTTCAACAACTATTGTCCTCCATGCCCCTCAGGAGCGTGCTATTGAATCTGTCGCGGAAGTGTGGGATCTTGCTACTGAACCAGGTGCCCTGCTTTCCTACCGGAGTAGTTGGCATCAGCCATTTGTTACATCACTTTGCTGCATTATCTCAGTGGGAACTAATGCATGAGTTTTTGTGTCACAGCCTTTCTATTTTATGCTGCCATTGTCCTTGCTGCAACTTTTGTGCTCATATACTACTTTATACCACAATATGGCCAGACACACATCATGATGTACATTGGTGTCTGTTCACTTGTAGGATCTCTTTCGGTATGTGCTTCACTTGGATTTTTATACCTCAATACGTATTTGCCAATTCTGTTGATTGTAGATGCTTTAATTATATATTTATATTTCTTTTTCAATATGCTGGTTTTTACTTACAGGTCATGAGTGTGAAAGCTCTTGGAATAGCCTTGAAACTTACCTTTTCTGGAATGAACCAGCTAATCTATCCGCAGACATGGGTGTTCACTATTGTTGTTGTTGCATGCATAGTAACACAGATGAACTATCTGAACAAGGTATGTGATTTTCTACATTACTTGTGAGTTCACAATTGTGCCTATTGAGCAGTATATATGTTATGCATATTTTTCACACTTCTCATACTTGATTCATTGAGTTCTTAGTGAATTCTTGCCCTTTTGCCAGTTTACAGTCTTCCCTTCTGAATATGGAAATAGTTGTATTCAATGTTGTCCAGGCGTCGCCTAGGCGGCGCCTGGGCGTCCAGTCGCTCTAAGCCGGGCGCCATGGACGGTCGCCTCGCCTGGCTGCCGTGCGCCGCCGCCGTCCGCCGCTCGCCGCCGCCGGGACGATCGGGCAGAGGCGCGCCGCCGAGGGGAGGGGGGGGGGGGAGAAGGGGGGAGGAGAAGAGAGCTGAGCCGTCTGCGGCGCAGACTGGACGCGATGCGGCGGCCGGATCGGCGTCTGGGAGACGAAGAAAGCGGCGGTCGGTCGGGGTGGGGAGCTGGAACCGGTTGTTTTAAGGAGGCTTAGGGTTTCTAACCGTTATTGGGCCTAATGGGCCTTAAAACATACCCCTTCGTCTCCGCCTCCGCTCGTTGCGCTTCTTCCCGACGCACCGCGCCTGTTCCGCCGCCGCCGCCACTCAGGTCCAAGCCACCGCCGCCATGACTCCCCTGCTCCGGCCGACGACGCCACCAGCTCCTCTGCCCCGAATCTCTGTCGCCGCCGGATGCTTTGCCCTGGGCTGCCTTCGCCCCTGCTCCTCCCTTGCTACCCTCTCCTGGTTGTTGCCGCCCGGCCGGACGCCTAGGCGGTCGCCTGGGCGTCCAATCGCCCCATAGGTGCCTAGGCGTCCGGGCGCCGTTTTACAACACTGGTTGTATTTGATACTTTGGTGCCTAGCTCATCTCTAGCTGAACTAATGTTTTTCTTACTCTAAAATTGTTAGACCTATAACCTATTAACCTGTTAGATAAAAAAATTGTAGCATTATTGTCCATGTGGTCATCTTATAACATTTTACATATTTTATACTCCCTCCGGATCATTTTATTTGTCACCAGTTAGTTCATTTTTGAACTAACCGGTGACAAATAAAAAGATCCGGAGTATCATTTTACCGGTGCAATATCCAGTATTGTGACGTCCTGAACACGTACTAGTGCATGTAGTCTACTATTTTAGATGCTACCATGATGCTACAATTAGTCTCACTCTCAATATCAGATTCTGCTGACATAAAAGACTGCATTGATGTTTCCATATTTCATTTCCAGAGAAAAATCTGAAACGCAATGACCTTACCAATTTCTATTTTCAGGCTCTTGATACCTTCAACACAGCATTAGTTTCACCAATATATTATGCGATGTTTACATCGCTAACAATTTTGGCAAGTGTGATAATGTTCAAGGTACATTTTTGGGATTGTATTATTTTTCAAAGTATCCATTGTGGTATTTACTGGAACTTGTTTTGATTCCATGTTTGAGATGGCAACAATTATTAGTCGTAATTGCTACTTGCTAGATTATCTTTTCAAAGTTTACCGATTTACTTGTGCACAAAAGTTTTTGGTTTGTATTGCTGCAGTGACAAAGTGGAATTAATCCAGATAAGGGAGATGCCTGAGCCCTCTGGAGAAAATTAAAACTTAGGAACTGAAATCTGAAGCACTTTACACTGATTCTTATTGATCGCTCCTGTCATCTAATAGTTGGATCAAATAGTGTTAGTAGGTCAGATCTTGGGCTACAGTTACATACTGGATCCTGCAAAGTAGTATCATTCCATTTAATTTAATCAGTGGCGTTGCAGACTTTGCTGAAACATTTTGCGGCTTTTCTCAGCATGCAGTGCTAAAACTTTTTCACATGATTATTTGTCGGGAGCTGGTCCTGTGCTCTTCCTAAATGATGAGTGTTCTAGTTTTGAAGCATGGCAGCAATGGAGGGCCTAGAAAATGCTTTTACGATCAATGTGATTTCTTTCTAGAAGAGAGCACAAATGCTACTTTTTTCACTCCATATGATGGTGTGCATTTGACTTCCCTGAAACTGTGGGAGATGACTGAACGCAACTAGCATGATCCATTCCATAGTTATATTTTGGATCTTCCAAATATTAGAAGATTTGATGTTTTGGGAAGCCACAACACAGAATGGCTGGGGTACATGGTGGCTGCTGGAGAAATAGAGGGATTGGTGTGCAATGAACGATTGCATTGCTCGGGATAATGTGTGCTATACATGGAAATTAATGATTTAAAATTTCTGTTTTCGAATCTTTTAGTGGCCCAGTTAAAGGCTTCAGGCCTTGTAATCATTGTTCTATGATATATTTGCTGCTGTTCGTGTTCTCAGTGAATTTTGTCTGAACATAATTATTTTATATACTTTACATGCAGGACTGGGATCGACAAAATCCGACTCAAATTGTAACAGAGATGTGTGGTTTTGCTACCATCCTATCCGGGACTTTTCTTCTCCACAAGACAAAAGATATGGTTGATGGTATGGCTTCATGCTCTTGAGATTTAGTCATTTGTGTAAATTTTTGTTTGTAACATTTCACCTTCTGGCATTATAGGTCTCCCACCAACTCTTCCTATCAGAGTTCCCAAACATGGGGAAGAAGCGGATTATGGTTCTGAAGCAATTCCTCTTAGATCTGCTGCTGAAGGCATCCCACTCAAGTCACCAAGGACAGCAGAATCATATCGGTCAATGTGATATGCTTGGTGATCTTTCAACCATGCACAGCCCCAGACATTCTTTCATTTGATACTCCTCTGTATATTGTACTCCCTCATTTCTCAAAAGATTGTCACCTTCTAGTTCAAAAATGAACTAAAAGGTGACAATCTTTTAAGAAAGGAGGGAGTACTTTAGTTCTCAAAGGTTAAAAGCACGACCCCCCTTGTAATTTTTGAGATACCGGTGGAGTATTGGGGGGAATCTCTGCCATGCGTTTCAGGAGGCCCAGAATGGGCTGTAATCCAATTTTGTTGGATGTACAGCACACGATGACCAATATGAGGCCATTTGCAGCAAGACAGTAAATGTTGTATTCTTTTGACAGAAAATTTGGGAAATAGTCAAAGAATCTGAAGAAGGTACGTAGAAAATTTCGCTTGAAAAACATTGCCTCTGATCCACTTTTGATTGTTGGGAAGCTACAGTTATCTTTTCATCTATGTTCGTTTCTTCTGTCTTTTTTATATGCAAGTTCGTTTCTTCTGTTTGAGGGTAATGCGCAGAAGTAATTCTTTCTTCCATATCCTAAGTAAAGAATACCGAAAGATGGTCGATTCTTCTCAGCGTTTGATGAGTTTTAGCGGGCTCTTTAATTGAGCTATGTTTGATCTGCTCTCAGCCCTACTACCTGTCCTAGCTCACGCTCCATTGAGCACACTATCAAATGGCTGAGAAAGATGAGTACAAGGTCCTCATCGAGCAAGCCAGCAAGGATGTCAGCGATCATCCACACGAAGAGGACGATGAAGAAGAGGACGATAACTCGAGCTTCATCTTGCTCGTGAACCTCGTCCTCAGCGGCACGGCCCGCCTCAACGTCCTCCTCCCCACGGCTACCATCCTCGCCTTCGCCATCTTCGCCCCTCTCCTCACCGACGACGGCAAGTGCGCCCGTGTGAACCGTATCCTGACCGCGGCCTTCGTCGTCCTCTGCGCCGCCTCGTGCGTCTTCTTCACGCTCACCGACAGCTTCCGCTCCGCCTCGGGCCGGCTTCGGTACGGCGTCGCCACGCCCACGGGCATCCGCACGTTCTGCGGCGGCAGCAGCAGCCACCGGAAGAAAGGGCCGAGGGAGCCGGAGAAGTACAGGCTGCGGTGGCCGGACCTCTTCCACACCACGCTGGCGCTGGTGGCGTTCGTTACCTTCGCCGCTTCGCACCACGACATCGTCCTGTGCTACTACCCCGATGTGCCCAGGAAGGTCGTGAACACGGTGCCGCTCGTGATCGGGTTCGTGGTGAGCCTCCTCTCCGTGATGTTCCCGTCCAGGAGGAGAGGGATCGGGTACCCGTTCCTGCTTCGCAGCGATCTCGTCTACCTACGTCGCTGAACACTGAACTGGACTGGGCATACGTGTGCACCTGAATTTCTACCAAGTCCACCTCTAAGTGATTGTTTGAAGTTTGACAACACGGGGACCATGATTTGCCCAATTTATATGCAAGGAAAATTACATGATTTGTCCAATATATATGTAAGGAAATTACATTATCTCTTCTCTTGTGAAAGTTGATAAAAAAAATGTATCTACAATATCCATTGCCTCTCCCTTCGGCACAATGCTGGAACCAATGCAAGCCGCCAGAGAGAGATGGTCATGAAGCAATTTGATTTTGTTTTAGTTGCCTTTGCAATGTGTTGGTGCTTCATTCTTCTGCATCCGGGTCCGGCTCAAGGCCCGCGATCTGCTTCAGTGGCTTCCACACGAATTTCCTCCTGCATCATGCAACAGGTCCAAGAGTTAAACACAAAAAACCTTCATGCTTTTTCTGTTAATAAGACGTGTCCTAGAGTGAGAGTTGAGCTGGAGGTGTCTGTACCAGTTGCCGCATTCCACAATCACCCTGACTTTGGGGCGGAGGTCCGGGAGTATGGCCAGGAACTGCAGCTCAGCCTTGGACAAAACCTGAAATTTGAACAACACGGATGGAACAATCAAACAACAGATACTGCAGAGCGCAGCAAGGTATCATCGGTCGATATGGAGGTGTATTGCCTCTAAAAAGAAATCGATGCTGTCAGAACCTTGGCTTCGATGACCCATACGACGAGGCCTTTGGCGTCCGGGTGCAGCAGGCTGAGTCTGTAGTCCACCTCCGGCGGGAAGTACCACCTCGCTACCGGCTGCCTCCCGAGACTAGGCTGCACGGACAGCAACCCGGCGTCAGTCCTCCAAGAACACTAGCTACTAGTAGTGGCAATTCGCTCACTATGCAGTGAGAGTGAAGTAACTAATGGATTACTGACTGACTGACCGGGCAGACGGGGTGGATCTTGGTGAGCGTGGTCTCCGGGTCGCCGAGCCCGCGCGCGGTGAGGTCGAGGAAGTAGTACCCCTGGCGCTTGAGGCGGTTGAGGTAGCGGCCCTCGTAGCCGCCCTCGTGCGGCGGGTAGATGGCCAGCGCCTTGTGCTCCTCCACGTCGTCCAGCCACCTGCTCAGGTCCGGCTTCACCAGGTCCCCGCCCACGAAGTCCCACACCGTGCTCCGCGCCGGCGGCACCGCCACCCTCCCTCGCCGCGCCCCGCCGCGCCGGCCGCCGAGGATGGACGGCGCCGGGAGCGGGGAGGACACCGTGCGCGCTGCCGCCGCCGCCCCCGACCACATGCTGCTGCCGCGTATGTGCGTGTGTGGGTGGGAGAGTTGCTTGGATTGGTCGAGTACTTGGTGGCTGTGGCGGGAAGGTTTTACCCGATATGGTCTGGGGATAAGGCACGAGCCCGTCCGCCCGTTGGCCGGGCATGCTTGTCGTGGATCGTCGAGTACGTACCCCTACTGGCCGTGTAAACATCAAGGAAACATCATGTAGGGCCGCGAATAAACTACTAACACCAGAACCTTGCATGTTCCACTTGTCTAGAACCATACGCTGATTCAAATCCAATTACCTAGAAACTGGGACCAACCCTCCTGTTGCTTACTCTGTTGATTCTCCCAAAACGCCACAAGAATCAGCATGTCTGATTGTCTGAAGCAGTAAACTGGATTTCTGACAGTTTGGAACCGTATAAAGCAGAAGCAGGGTCCCTCAGTTTCGAAATGAGTGGGCTGAAAACGGAACAGGGATCCCCATGGGCCTTCGTCCTAGGCCCCCTACAATTGATTACCAATAGCCCAATCAATACTGTGGCCCGGGAATAGAGTGGGCCAACTCTTCAGGTTTGAGAATCGCGTGTTTAGACCATCGGCCTGTTTTAGCCCAAAATAAAGCAGGTGGCCTTGTACCTATCCCGAAAAAGTTCAACTCAAGCGTGTGACTGTGTCCACTCGTGACAAAGACGACGACACGCTAATTACACGTGTTTTATGTGCAAGTGTGATTCTCTCCCGGATACCGTCCCTTTTCATCATGTCGATCTATTATATATAGAGAAGAATAATGTGGATCATCTTTTTTTTCTGGACATACTGGTAGCAGCAATGATAACCTCTGCACATAAGCTTCTCATAAGGCTTATTAAAAACCAGAAACGATATATTTCTTCCGTCTCTATAAACTTGTCATTTTGTAATTCAAAAATAAACTACAAAGCGATAAGTTTATAGAGACTGAGGGAGTACCAACGACGGGTTGTTTGGTTGATCCAGCCAGCCAAGATCATCACGCCAAGTTGCTGGTGAAGCCCCGTGATGGAGCCCATCTTTTCTGGTCACATGGACCCAACTTTCTCATGATTCTCACCTTGAGGTCTTGAGGAGAGGAGCCAGCCATCTCCCTCTCCCCTGGTGCCGCGGCTACTTTCTAGCTCGGAAACAGTGCTGGAAGAAGGTGCACGTCGTCGTTAGCCATTGACTTGCAGCCACAGGCAGTCACGGGTGCAGCATTCCGGCCAGACATCAGGTGATATACGAGGTTGGAGGAGAAATCCGGTCCAAACAGGTGGTCTCCAGCCTTCGTCTCCCCAATGCCACGCCAAACCTAGCCCGCCAATCGTAGTCATGGGACTCTACGCGACACTACTGACAGGCCGGTCCCACGAGTCAAACCCCCTCTCGGTGCTTAAAAACCCGCCTCGCGCTCTCATACTCGAAGCACGCGAAGGTGGGTCTCCAGTTACATTTATCAGGCAAATATCAGCCGGAATGATGGCCGTGTTGAAGCGTGTCGTCGCCCTCGTCACCGTGCTCGCGCTGCGTTCGCCCGCGGGCCCGCGGCAGAGGCCGGCGGCGGGAACTCGACCGCGCCCGCTCCGTCCACTTGCCCGCTGGACCTGCGCTACGTGGCGACGTTCCCGTGGGACCGCGCGCCGTGCGCGCCGCCGGTGTCCAACCGGACCGCCTGCTGCGTGACGCTCCTCTCCGTGCTGGGCGTCGGCCTCGCGGCGCGCCTCCGCGCCACGGGCCGCTTCCGGCTCCCGTCCGCGCGCGCCTCGGCCGCCTGCCTCCGCGCCTTCTCTGCCGCGCTCGCCGCGCCGCCGGTCTCGCTGCCCAGCTCCCTCGTGCCGGGCTGCTTCCCGGACCAGGCCAAGTTCGCCATCTCCCCGGCCTACTGCGCCGGCGTCACCACCGCCGCGGAGTACGAATCGGTGGTGGGCAGCGCGCCCGTCGCGCAGCTCAACGCGTCGTGCGGCGCCGACCTCACCTCGATGTACGTGTGCTCGAGCTGCCTCGCTGCCGGCATTGACGCCTCGTCGCGGCTCACCGTGGCCGCCGGCAACGGCGGCTCCAACTCCCTCAATTGTTTCTACCTCACCGTGCTATACGCCGCCGGCATCTCAAGCTCCACCGGCCCCAACTCCCCCGCCACCGCCAACTGCGTCCTCGGCCTCGCTCTCTCCACCCCATTCCCTACCTCTTCGCCCACTTCTAGTTCCACCAACCACATCAATATCGCAGTGGCCACCACCATTCCGATCGCCTCCGTTCTGCTCGTGTCGCTCGTTGCTCTGCTTCTCTGGAGGAGGAGGAGGCACGAAAACATCAGGAACAGGAGCATCCATTATCTCTCGACGGAGCGGCGGTCTCGCCAGCGGCCGAACACCGGCTCGGTGCTGTTCGACATCGGCGAGCTGGCAAAGGCCACCGGCGGTTTCGCAGGGCGCCACATCATCGGTCGCGGCGGATTCGGCGTCGTGTACCGCGGGGTGCTCCCGGACGGCACTGTTGTCGCCGTGAAGAAGATGCTCGACCCCGACGTGGAGGGCGGGGACGAGGAGTTCACCAACGAGGTGGAGATCATCAGCCAGCTCCGGCACCGGAACCTGGTGCCGCTGCGCGGGTGCTGCATCGCCGATGACGAAGTCGACCAAGGCAAGCGGATGTTCCTCGTGTACGACTACATGCCCAAGGGCTCGCTGGATCAGTACATCTTCGAGGACGGCGGCGAAGAAGGCATGCGGCAGCCGGCGGCGTTCTCGTGGTCGCAGCGCAGGACCGTGCTCCTCGACGTGGCCAGGGGGCTCGAGTACCTGCACTACGGCGTCAAGCCGGGCATCTTCCACCGTGACATCAAGGCGACCAACATCCTCCTGGACGCGGACATGCGGGCAAGCCTGGCGGACTTCGGCCTGGCCCGGCGGAGCCGCGAGGGCCAGTCGCACCTCACGACACGCGTCGCCGGCACGCACGGCTACCTCTCGCCGGAGTACGCGCTGTACGGGCAGCTCACCGAGAAGAGCGACGTGTACAGCTTCGGCGTGCTGGTGCTCGAGGTGATGAGCGGGCGCCACGCGCTCGACCTGACGGACCCGTCCGGGGTCGTGCTGATCACCGACTGGGCGTGGACGCTCGTCAAGGCCGGCCGGGCGAGGAATCTGCTCGCGGAGGCGCTGCGGAAGGAGCCGATGGTGGCGGCCATGGAGAGGTTCGTGCTCATTGGGATCCTGTGCGCGCACGTCACGGTGGCGTGCAGGCCGACCATGCCGGAGGCGCTGAGGATGCTGGAAGGGGACGCGGACGTGCCCGACCTGCCGGACCGGCCACAGCCGTTCGGCCAGAGGATTGCGTTCGACGAGTTCGGAAGCAATTATAGCGCTTCATCGATGATGAGCGGTCCATTCATGGACTTTGGCGATATGCTCAGGTGATGCACGGCGGCAACAGTGCAGGATCCGCAACGGAAAGTTACGCTCTTGCGTAGTTGCGTTCGGTGCAAGTCGCGAAGTTGATTGACGTTCCAGGTCGGGATCACACAAGTGCTACACTTCTGTGAGTGTTGGGTAGCTGAAATGCATAGTGATATAAGAAATTTTATCGTGATGTAAATGGATTGTGTGCCTCGAAGAAAGAAATAGATGCCACTAATGAAATGGTTTGTCTCACTGGCTTATCTGCGAACAGAAACAATTCACTGTCCGACAGACGCAGTGTTACACAATCATACAGTACCACGTTACTGAAATTTCAGCTCCATCGCTGCCCATCGGGAACGAGAACAGACCAGCTGAGAGCGTGTAGTACGGCTTCATGACATCCACGTCATGCAGCTGACATGCATTATATGTTCATCCAAGCATACAGAAAAGAAGAGATACAGTTGGCGATGCATGTGGCCATGCATGCCGGAAGTGGGCGAAATCATCAGATGAATCCGCAAGCAAAACGGAAGATCCAGCACACTCAATTATTCTCCTGCAAATTGGGATGACTGGGCTGCACGCGGAAGGTGATCGGCATCTGTGCCTCGAAGTCCCTGTCAGCATGGTATCCCAGATCAAGATCTCTCATGCTACCACTCAGAGCGACTTCTTGCTGGTGCTGGAGACAAGGAAGAAAACAGTGGTTCAGGTAAGCTTTTCTAGATTCAACTTCAGAATTAACTCGGTAGCTAACTACTACTGCAATTTTTGTACAATATTCGAAAATATAAGAAGCTAAATTTTGTGACTGGGTACATCTACGCCAACTGGATACAGGAAGTTTGATACTTATTCAGTCACTCTTATAAGATGCTAAATGTTGTCACTCTGATATTTTTTTAGGGAAATCAAATTCAATAGATGGAGGAACTAAAAAAATAACACACATTACAACCTTCTAATTGCTCGATAGTTGGTAAGTATGAAGTCTAAGTTTTCATTGAAATTTAACAGCAGGAATTCTGTGTGCTTTCGTCCTATAAAAATTCCACAATCAGTAAATGTACATTATGAACAGTGTACTGCCATGGTTTCTGAAAACTAGCAGTACACAAAGGTTTTGACGAATAGCTTATTTGGTAGTAAAAAATAGCATCCAAAAAGGTCCACTAACATAGCATTTAAATTTATAAATTCAATACTCAATTGAAAGATGGTTCAACACTTTTACAAGTAAAAATTCAAAAAGTGAAATGTAATCCTGCATGGACACTAACCAGTTTAAAGGCCAGCAATTTGTTCTCATCTTCCAGTATCTTATGCTGCAGGCAACCAAAAAAATATGGGACGAGACAGAAGGATATGAGACACCAGTATGGTCAAACAAAATTCATAACATACAAGTATATAGTTAGACTGCTCGTACATTTGTCATGTGCCTTTCCCAATGCACCATCTGCCTCAGCAAAAAAAAAAGATCGATATCAGAGAAAAAATAAAAAAGGAATTGGAAAACTATAATACCGTTAACATCAACCACAATCCGATCAACTGATTGAGCAGATCCGTTACCAGTTTATCATTCAGGTTTGTCAGTCCATTATCAAGTGCTTCCTCAATCATGATCAGCTCTTTGGGTTGCAGCGAGTTTAGATCTTCACCCTTCAGGTGCCTGTATCACAGAAACAGGACATAGCGTTCTCCATAAATATCGACATGAATACCATGAAGTAAATTCCCCCAAAATCAATCTATTCTAGTTTAATTGTCCACCTGAGCTCAATCTGCATGTTATCGTTCTCTTTCTTGATACGATCAATCTCAGCACTTAGGATCTGAAATGTCTCGTGCTCACCAATGGTCAGTCAGTGTGGTCCACTATTTCTATAAGGTTAGCAGAACTCTGCTATCTGAAATACAAAATTACCTTGTGTTTCTCATCCCAAAGTATCTTTCCAGAGTTGGTCTGGTACTTCTCCAGGATTTTTGATAGCCTATGTCACCATCATAACAATACACATATAAGCATGAATATTGCTAAACATGTAGGTTAAACAGACACCAACTGATGAAGTGAATCAAGCCATTCATAACGGTTGTAATAGAAGAAAAATATGACTTGTTTATATCCTCAAACAGGAAGGAAACATACTTAAACGGTAACAAAACTTGTCAAGCAAAAATCTTATACGCCTACACAAGTTCGTCCATGGCAAGTTGATAAGAAAAGCAGCAGTATAGGTAAAAATATTAGCTTTTACTTTGTTGGACTATCTCTTCCATACCAAAAAGGCAAAAAAAAAAGAATAAAATTGGCATCGTCTTGTTCGCAGCAGTGGAGAAAAAAGAAAGGCATGATTACCAAAGCATGATGAAATGAGAGGGAACGCACGATGTTTTGGGGGAACAGAAGTCGTAAAGCTTGCCGGCGCTGGAGAAGATGACGACGCCAACCTCGGCGTCGCACAGCACGCTGATCTCCCGCGCCTTCTTGAGGAGCCCGTTCCGGCGCTTGGAGAACGTCACCTGGCGGTTGGTGGAGTTCTCGATCCGCTTGATCTCGATCTTGCCGCGCCCCATCCTTCCTGCAGCAAGCTCCCAGGAGAGGTTGGCCTCTTACTCTCCCCTTCTTGGAATGGAGCCTGGAGCTGCTCGGTTGGTGGTGCCGGTGTAGTGTGGTTGGGAGGGGCGGTGGAGGAGGAGTAAAGGGGATCGCCATGGGAGGAAGAGGAATGGCGATGAGGGGGCTTTCGAGTTTGTTCAGAGCTGGGCGCCGGAAACGGCAAGTGCTCTGTATGCTCTGCCTGACTGCGTCCGTTGGCTTCTTGGCTTACCTCGCTGTCCGATATGAACCGATGGTGAAAGGCTGAAGACGAGGAGAAGCGACGTGACGTGGTTAATGGCGGTGCGACTTTGTGTCATGCCTCTACTTGTATCCTAGGGCCGACGTAGGGCTTCGTCGAAACGTAAAATCATCATACGCAGACGCATCGTATAAAGTCGTTTCTCCATCCGGGATCCATATCTTTCATGGCATTTTGCATAGAAGACATTATGTCCAAAATTGCAGATCATACTTGAATTCCAGTGTTCTGAGTTCTGGGGTTCAGTTCGTTTTCGTACTTTCTTCGCCCAGGACTATGTTTGGGCATGGACATACTTTGGTCTTGAGTCTCACCGTCTCCAGATACTACTTTTAGTACAAAAAAATGAATAAGAAGACGACAAATATTTGAGATAGAGGGGTACATTCACTTTGTCAGATTAATATTACTCTCTATATCCCAAAAAACTTGTCGTTTTGTAGTTCATTTTTGAACTACAAAGCGACAAATTTTTAGAGACGGAAGGAGTATTTGTTTGTGTGTTTGACCGTAGATTATCTGAAAGTAAAAGCAAGATGGCTGTAGCTGTTTATAGTCCAGCCCAGCTCAACCGGACCGAGTCCCTGATAATGGGATTCTTACAGCCAGTCCGTGGACGAGTTGCCAATTCGCTTTCGGCCTGTCATAGCTCATTTCCGGGGCCCATTTCAACCGATAACAAGTCCATGGGTCGACTGACCGGACACGGTCCACAGCCCGCGCGCGCCCGTCCGAAGGAGGGCGAGACGAGGAGCCAAGCCAAACGGCGACGAGAAATGCACGGCGGGTAGCCCACCCATCCGGCGTGCAACGACCTCCGCAAACCGAGGGCGTTTCGTGCCCTCTTCTCCGGATCCCCCATCGCCCCATCTCTTCCCTACCCACTTCATCCCCCGAAAACCCTAGCTCAGCTTGACCTCACGAATTCCCGATTCCTCCCCAACTCGCGATGGAAGACCCCGTGGCCGCCCCCTCCTCCTCTGCCCCCGTCCCTGCCGCCGCTGCTAGGGTTCCGGCGGCAGCGGCCCCTGCGACTACCGCGGCGCCGCCCGCCCTCGCCCCGCAGAAGCCGCCTGCCACTGCGACGGCGGCTGCGGCGGTTCCTGAATCGGCGGTCTCGTGCAGGAGGCAGGTGTTCTCCGTGGAGCTGCGGCCTGGGGAGACCACCATCGTGTCGTGGAAGAAGCTCCTGAGGGAGGCTGGGCATGTGGCTCCGGCGCCGAAGATGCCAGCGGAGCCGGCGTCTGCTGCACATGCGGGACCATCCACTGCGGTAAGCGAAGATGTTTGGGTGTTGGTTGGTTACCTGATTTAGTGTTGTAATTTGTGCAATGCATAGCTCTGATTTAAGAATAGCTGAAAATAAAAAGGGTTCGCTGGAGCCTGAAATAAGATCTGGAAGAGGAAACATGTAGGTCCTCTGGTCTTGATAAATGAACAATGACACCTCTTATATTCTAAATTACAGGCACTTGTTGTTTATGAATACAGTGGTTGAGTTCTGATGTTGGTATTGAACTGTGCATCCTTTTCAATTGGGGAGTGTTTGCTCTAGCTTCCAGATATGTTCTACAATATCACTGTTAATATTTGTTGATGCTACCCTGGAATTTACTACCGGAATGTATCTCTTGTAATCCAATGAAAACTTGAAAGGCACTATGCCAGAAGCATTCTGTGACACAATTTAGTTAAGTCTCATCCTGGTGCACTATATACATTCACGCCATAAGTCCATAACCTTAATATCCCGGACCGTGTTCTTAAAATTCAGTGTGAATTTCGTTAAATGCTAGCTTTTGGATATAAAATTCATGAACTGCTTCACATTCAAGAAGTGCTTTGTTGAACATCCTGTTTTGTTTTATCTTCTGAATCAGGCCCATCCTGCAGAAGACGACCCAAAGGATCCATCACAGCCAAATCGGTTCAATGCCGTTATTGAAAAAATTGAGCGCCTTTACATGGTAACAAAAACTGGTGTTATCCCATAGAAAAAAACTGGTGTTATTCAACACCATATTCACCGTGCACGATTTTTTGATGCCATATTAATATTGCCAGGGCAAACATAGCAGTGATGAAGAAGATCTCGATGATGTGCCGGATGATGATCAGTATGACACTGAGGATTCTTTCATTGATGATGCTGAATTGGTTAGTTATCCAAATTCCAAAGTCTTGTTTCTTATGTAGAGATAAATTTTCTTTGTTCTTCTGGATATTTTCTCGTCTCAGCTCTGTGCTATGTCTGGTGCCTCAATTTGGTTAAATGTCTCATTTATACCATGTAACCGTGCGCATGCTATAGTTATTATGTTCTTATAACATCAAATATCATTTTCCGGTGCACTAATTTCTGTAATCAATGCACACCCAATCACCCACTAGGGAAATCTTATTTAGATATAGTGGTATGACTTTGTTACCTGAGAAGCTCTAGAGTTCTATCTGAGCTATATATTTGGTAAAGTAGCGCGTAGCCAGTGCTGAAGGCCCCCCACACATCGTGGGGTCTGGGGAAGGGTTATTTCTAGATAGCCTTGCCCCTGCTTTTGCAGAGAGGCTGGTTCGAACTGAAGAATCTCATGACTGATTTTTATGTACCATGGCTCAGTTTTAACACTATACGTACAGTTAGACTTCCTATAAATTAGGATATATAAATGATCTTATGATTGTCATAAAATATGTAAAACATATTTTTATCTGCAGCAGTGCAGCTGCATCTTTGGATCAACTAATAATGAACATTTTCTTTTTCATTACTAATTCATGTCATGTTCTTCTCTTTGCAGGATGAGTATTTTGAAGTCGAAAATTTGACAACTAAGCATGATGGGTATTTTGTGAACAAAGGGAAACTGGAACAGATGTAAGTTTCCTCAAAATGATTTGACTTGCATTGAGTACATATGTGCAAATTGCAAGATTTATATTCAAAACCGTCTTGCTAGCAATGCTAAGATTCCTTAGTTTGATTTTTTTGTTGAAAAATGTACGGGTTCTCTTGCAGACTACACTGGTTTTGACTCTTAATTGGTCTTTCAAAGAAACCATGCTTGTTTTTATACAAATGCTTGTGCCATCTGCAGCGGAGGAACTAAGCGGGTGCTTGCACCTAGCACCTAGGCAATGTCTAGGCATTTTACTTTTGACAAATAAACCTAAAAAGATAGATAAAATAATAAAAAAACATTGCATATAATCAAATAATTATCAGGGAAATAAGGGAAACCTCTTAATTAAAAGTTTAGCTGAAAGCGGAGTGGTGGAGGTTTGCCTAGCGGTTATGTGGCGCTTAAGCGGTCTAGGCTACTGTATTTTTAAACACTGGCCATCTGACACCCATAAAATAAGGGAATGGGCATGTGATATGTAAGAACAAGCCCATGAAAGCAACAATGAGAATAACTGCCAAACATGGTTTATTTTTCCTTTATTTTTCTTTATATATATATATATATATATATATATATATATATATATATATATATATATATATATATATGGTTTACATCAATTTTACCAATGGATCAAAAACTTGCATGCACACCTGCAGTACATATGTCCATGGCAGCACTGATGAATATGATATACATCAATCTGATCATCTTATGCAGTGACCCAGACACATCAACAAATGTTGCTCCAAAGAAACGCAGAAGAAAAGACTTGCCAGCTGACAATACTGGTTATGTGACTGGAAAATCCTCTGGTAGAGGGTCTGCCCAGGCAGGAAGGCCATCCAGTAGCAACATAGGTTCTTATGATCAATACTACGAAGACAATAGAGTGGCGAAGAACAAAATCACTGCTCCCGGAGGAGCTCCTAAAAGAAAACCTTCTGGTTTTGCTGTGGGTGCTGATGCTGCGGCACATGCAAAGATGTCTAGTAAGGATGTCTCACATGCCTCTTTGGAACTAAGAGACTTGGAGAAGCAGAAACCTGTAGCATTTCAGCCTGTTGACTATGCACATAAGTCAAAAACAAGTGAGACACATGATTATGCTTATTCAGCTTACAGGGATAAAGGTGCTTCAATACAACTTGATTTCCATCAAAGAAAGGCAAGTGGGGAAAATCAAGATCAATCAAATAGGATACACCGCAAAGAGAAACAGGGAATAAGTGAATATTCTTCCATGGCTATGGCTAGCGCCTATTCTACACAAACACCGGTAGTAATTCTTCTTCATATTCTGTTTGTTGGCCAAAGAGACAACCTTTTCAATCCATTGCCACAAACCTGATATTGTTGTTTGTTTTACTGTGGTGCAAAGACTAGTACATTCTAAAACCTCTTTCTATTGTTTTCAGCACCCAGTCATCGGTAGAGAGGGTTCAGGTACTAAACCTAAAGGCACCAGGCTTGAGCGAGCTATTCGGGATCTCCAGAAGTTTGTTGCTGAATGTGAGTATCACATAGTATTCCCTGCCTTGTTTTGACAATGGAGTAGTGCCAGATCTAATTCAGGTACTTGAAACTCTCCTTGCAGACAGACCACCTACTATTGATATTAATGAGGTAGATCCAAATGGTCAGGCAGCTGTTAAAAGACGGTTGCCTCAAGAAGTAAAACAAAAGCTTGCCAAGGTTGCAAGGCTATCGGTATGTTGCATCACAAACATTTTACTTCAGCATGTAGTGCATTCTTATCCAGTATTCTTTTTTGTTGTGCATATTATTTTCGACTAAGGGTTCAGAATTTCTGTAACAATAGCAACAACAAAGGCTTTGTCCCAAGCACGTGGGGTATGCAGAATGTCTGTAACCTTTCACGTTAAAATTATGGCTACATACTTGATATATATTCAATACCGCATGCAATTTGCTTTTAGTCAGTCAGTACACTTTGTTTTATTTGTACCAATTGCTAGTGTTTCAATTTGTCAATCAAACTCAACACACAAGATCCTTTTGACTACTTGCTTCGTTGGACTTCTAGACTCTTCTTAATGTCAGCTCATGGTCCAGGCAAATCATGGAAAGGTTCAAGAACACGAGTTGATGGATCGTCTTATGGGCATAGTTGGACACCTTGTGCAGCGTAGGACCCTGAAGGTTAGTAACTGAAGTAAATAAATTGACTTGTTGGGTTCTCACTAGTTGGTTGCCCCTTTGTGTTTGATTATTCGTCTTTTTGTGTATTTTAAATCAGAGGAAGATAATTTTTCAGTACAAAAAGATATTGTTTCATATACTTATATGATCTCCAATATGTGGCATTTGCCTCTATTAATCCTAAATGTCTTGTAATTTTTAAAAATAGAGGATAGTCCTTGGGGCACATTTTGTATGGTGCGGGGTTTAAGGAGTGTATAAATCTAGTAGACTGAATGACTGATAGAAGGAAATGGCAATAGTGCCTGTGCAGCTAATGCTTTGGAAATATCAGAGTTATGGATGGGTGTTTATTCATTGGGAGAGATGAGACTAAAAATGAGATCATCATAGAAACTACATTCAAGCCCTAAAAACAAAGCAAAATGATAGGCTTATGTTGGAAATCCGGGTGCTCGAGGTTGGGAAATCGGGATTAACTTTGGAGGTACGTTTATTCCAATGGGATTGCCAGCATTATGTAGCCAGGCAGGTTACAACCAATTTGACTCCTCTTAGGACTCAATCCAAACAGATTAGACTATAACTGCCTTAAGTCTATCCTATTTTGTTCTGTTCTGATCTGGTGACAGAACCAACGACCTGATCCTAATCTGATTGCACGCATGGAGCTGGACCCTGGGCTGGTGCACCAGTATATGCACAGGGGAGAGATCACCCAACAGCTTAACGTTTTTGAAGTGGATTGTTTTATGAGAGCAGTTTATATTCATTTCGAAAGTGATCAGTTTGAATATTTTTTGTACATTAACTAATTAAAAATAGACTAAAATTGACCGAGTGCATTCGATATGTCATATATTTCTTGAACTGGGAAGTATGGCACTTAATTTTCTTAAATTGCCTCAGTTTATTATTTTTCATTAATTCTGAAAAATAAATTAGGATGAGGACTATCCTGTCGAGCAGATATTCACACTTCCTTATATGTTTATATTTATAGTACCGTTTTATCTTGTGAAAATTATGATCACGTGGCTGTTTAAATGCTCTCTTGCCAAACCCTCATAAAAGCAGGATGGCAATATAATATAATGTGAAACAAGAAGAGCAACTGAGCAACCGATCCAAGGTTTTGAACTTTTGATGCACTGATATGATACATATTTGTATATTAGACTGTTACTTTCTTGTTTGTGGCCTTTTTGGGAGGGCTCAACCTGCTGGATTCTCACAGTTTCTGTTTGTTTGCGAATATAAAATAATCCAACTCTTCGTTTTTAATTTAGTATAGAAAATTAGAAATCAGATGGCTCACCTAAACACCTTCGCTTACGAATACCCAGCAGTTCCAAGAATCTTGGGGATGGTGCTATCCTAAACATAGAAATCATGTGCATGAGCCTTTGCGGTGCACTGTTCATGTGGGAAAATCTTTCACTCAAACTATGTGTCCATGTCAATCACAATTATTTTGTGCTTCTCTGTTTCTATCTCTAACTCATGTTATTTCTAACAGAGAAACATGAAAGAAATGGTAGAATCAGGTCTGTCCGCTAAACTTGAGAAGGCTGATAGGCTTCAGCAAGTAAAAATGGAGATAAATGAAATGGTCAAAGCACGTGTGGCTGTCAAGTCCAAGGTAAAGATATAATTGAGTAACAAGCGTGAAACTTCCATCTAGTGTATTGAAGTCTTTTTTGTAAGAGTTATATTCTAGTGTTTTCATAGCCTATGCATTTTTTGTATGGTGGTTAATTTTCTTCTGATGTAAGATGTTCTGTTATCTACATGCTACCAGGTCAACGAACAACAGGATGGTTCAGCTGACGATTTTCAAGTTGGTAATGATGAAAGAAGAGCTCTAAAAGGAAGGTCTACAATGGATACTGCATTGGAGGACAGAATCTGTGACTTGTATGATCTTTATGTTGAGGTATAATTCTAGAACTTATATTTTTTTTTCTTGTTGCATTTTGGGCAATTTGTGTTCTAGTTGACCTTTTTGTTGGGTACCTGAAAGTGTTCGCTACAACAGTTTATTTCCTTTTTCAGACTTTTGGTTTGTCTTTTGCAAGTCTGTGAAGATGCACTTACATATGATTTGAATCTTGTGGGTTCTGATCTTTTTTACTTAACACGTCCCTGGTTTTTACAGAAGTATAGCACCAGCGTGGCCTGAATGAAATCGACCATAGCATCATTTATCTCCTTTTTCTCTCTTTTAACTTGGTCATCTTAATAAATGACTATCTGAATCCTTGTCAGGGTATGGATGAAGACAAGGGCCCTCAAAGCAGGAAATTATATTTAGAGGTACTGATCCTAAGCTTTACATTATTTATCTTAATGTTTTATTCTTAAAAGATTCTTGGGAATCTTAATTGAGTGATGTTCTGAACTAAAAAAAAACAGTGATGTTCGGTTATGATGTTTAATTATCCAACTAGTTTCTTAACATTAGTTTTCCCCCTTGCATTGGGAAAATAATTTTGATCATTTCCCTTTGACTTAGTCACCTTTATTTTTAGCCCCATTGTGGTAAAAGCTTTTCTATTTACAATTTAAAAATCTCTTCCCCTAAACTTTGTGTTTTTTAGTTTATAAAATATCAAATTTGACAATTTGGTTACTGTAACAACTCAATAGAAATACATTTGTTTTTAGTTGATATTTTGTTTAAGCAAACCTAAATGATATGCTTCCATTGCCTTTTCTTACTGTCTTGGATGCATACACATTAGCGTAGACTCAAGAGGAACCGGTACGCAGCGAGATAATAAGACGGCCTAATAATGTGAAGAGAAGCATAGGAAGACCAAACTTGACATGAGAGGATTCTATGAAGATAGGCATGAAGTATCGAAATATTTTTTTAAGGAGTTAGCCATAGATAGCAGAATGTACAGATTAGCAGTTCATAGGCCGGAACCTTGATTCTCAATTCTCCCATTTTCTTTTTTTTTGGGTTTTTTCTTCCTCTTTTACTTCTTTTGTTTTTCTCCTTTAACCTCTGTCTTCATTTTTTATTTGTGTTTTAATATTGGGTCTTATGGGTTCATCTCTAGCCTACCCCTACTTGTTTGGGACTAAAAGGCTTTGCTGTTGTTGTTGTCGTCGGGTCTTGGATGCATAGACATTGGCTAGGCATCAAATTAACTAATTGCTCAATGCACTCTAAAAGCAGAGGTAAGGCTGTCTAGAAATAATCCTTTCTCAGATCCCACAGTGTGTAGGAGCCTTCGGCAGCGGGTATGCCTTTTTAGACAGTCTGTTAAACTACTTTTAAGTAAAGAGTAAGGGATGCATGTGCAGGACTCGAGGGAATATGGCTTTGTGACATGTTCTCCCCCTTCTCCCTCTCAGTTTCCAGTAACGGTCCAATGTCATTGATTTGTTCTCTACGGTATTGATTGAAGCATTTGAAAACTTTTAACTCCAAACAAAATAGTGTTGAATACTTCTCGAATCATATAAAAACGGACAAAAAGAACTACTCCCTCCCTTCTCGAAAGTTTTCCGCTTTCTAATATAAAAATGTAGAAGAACTTTCTTACATTGTTGGACTACAACTTTTATTTGGTAAATATGACTTTAGCCCAGATGCCTTGATTGTGCTTTAAAGTGCCATATTTTTATTGCACCAGCTTGCAGAGTTGTGGCCACGAGGTTATATGGATAATGTTGGAATCAAAGATGCCATTTGTCGATCAAAGGAGCGAAAAAGAGCATTGTACAGCCAGCAGAAGGTCATCATTGTTCATGTTCATTCCCTGTTTGTTTTTTAATCTCTGAATGTGGAATTTAAAGTTAAAGTAGATGCACCATAAGCATGCTATAGCCTTATATGGTATCTCCAGTCGTCTGTTTTGGCAGCATTTGTCATGAGCTTACATTTTTTTCCTCTCTTAATTAAACTAGGTTCACAATGAAGAGAGAATGAAGAGGAAGAGGCTGGCTGCAACTGCTAAAATGCAGGATGGCTACCCTGTTGCAATGCAGAGTGCAGTTATCCCACAAGTCGCACAACCATCTGTAACAAACCCCATAACATACCCTGCACCAGATTATGGACATAACCAGGGATTCCAAAGTTTTGAAAGGGTTCGTGAAATGAGCTCCAGTGCAGTTCCTGATGACAGCAACAGAAATGTTGGCGAGATGAAGAAGAAAAGAAGAAAACCGGAAGTTGATTTTGTGGATGCACAAGCTAAGCCACTGAAGGCTCATGTTAGTGAGAAGCAAAAGCCTTCCAAGCCTTCTGATGAGGTAAGTGCTGGTAGCCTGCCAGCCATGGTAGCAACTGAAACTGTGCTTGGTCTTCCAAGCACTCTTGGTCAAAGCCAACAACCTAGTTGATTATTTTGACGTGAAATCGGTTATATAATTATCGTTATAGGCCCGTTTGAACTGTTGTGTCAAAAAGATGGCCCTTCCATATGTTAAGCATTGATCCTCAAATTAACATAGGGGATGCGATTGACCATTTTTAATTGTCAGCACTGTAGTACCTTTTTCCAGATTTGACTGCAGGGGCTGCTAGATATGATCAGATGCAGATTTCTCACCTCAAAAATTGCTGGCAAGTATTATGAATTGCTGCTGCTACCTGTCGTTGAACATGTATTGTTCATAGTATGAGATCGAAAGACCTAATTCAATGATGCTTTTGTTTCTCTTTGGGTTGTTCGGTTTAATTTAGTGAGTCACTTATAATCTGTACGGTCTAATTATCTCATTTAGTGAGGGTTGCTTATAATCTGTAATTAATCGTAGCACTACAAAAACAATAGAAATGAGGGAGGGGCATAAGTCATCTTCTCAAAGTAACAGACGATGGACCTCCTCTGTCTTCAGACAAGTCTTTGTGTCATCAGGTAAGTCCCGTGTTCAGAGTCTCCAGAAGCTCGACACGATGCTTGATTGCCCGTCGTTTACTATCGCCAGGATCACTAATCTTGGGAGATCAGGAAGCCAGCTGCAGGTTCGCTTGCACATGCTGGGTGCTTGATTACCAGGAAGCTTGGCGGCGTTGATGCTAACTACGGACTAGTATGCTTGATAGTGGATGCGGGTTAGAGCCATTGGAAGCCGGACCCTCTGGCAAACTGGCATGGCATATGCGGGCGGGCCGGCGGGATGTAGCGTTACCCATCAGAATGGCCTCCTCCGCTGTTGACCTCCCCAGGCCATGGCGTCACTGACCAGATGCACACAGTGCGTGGAGCTTGCGTAGTGAAAATCCATGGCCGCCTTCCCCTGGTTGCTCACCAAAAGCCGATTCGGACGGTAGCCCGAGTGCAGAATCGGGGATGGCCGAACTCGTAATTTTGTAGCCTCAGAAGCCTAGGGACTGTAGACCATTGTTGGACAAGCGTGTTGGAAATAAAACAGTTTCACCTTAAAGTTATAGTCATCAGATAAGGCATGGACAACACTTGATGGGTGATCCCAGCTAGATGGGATTCTTGTTTCCCTTTGTACTATTGACTCCTAATTATAACACGACTAGCTAGCACCGATTTCGTCCGACTTAGTCAACTGCATTTCCCTTTCGTTGAGCCCACGCACTCACTTTAAGCCCACGTGAAGGCTCGTGCCGATGGGCCGCAGCTCAGGCCCACCATGCCCCAGGTCGCGATCAAACAAAGCAGGAGTGGCAACTACGGAGTAGTGTTCATCTCTGTTTCGGTCTCTCAGGCTACTTTAATTTTTCTTCTGCTGCTTTTTAGATAAAGAAGAGGACCTGGAAGTGACATACGCAGCTTTCTTTCCTGTCCCTTGATCCTGTAGGGCGCAGCAGCGATTTCCCCTCTCGAGTGGTAGCAAGCACTGATGAGATGCCCGACCTCTATCAGGCCGGAAGCAACACGTGCCATGTTCCCTGCCAGCAAGAGACATGAGCTCACAGCAGCTGTCAATGTGTACCACCACACAACACGAAGGGGAAGAGAGCAACCCGCACTCGATCGATCGGAGCAATAGCGCCATCGATCGATCACATGACGGACCCTAGCTGCATGGTTACTCCGGCGATCACTAGTGATGAAGCCGAGTGGTTCGAACGAGCGACCGCCACCACCAGCCACTCCGCGCGCGGCCGATAAGTGCAGCTAGCGGTGCCGACCACTCCGCCACCCAGAGCGACGTCGTGCCCTGCCGCCGGACGACGGGGCCGGTCCAATCCATCATCTCATGTCCGATCGGCCGTGCGGTTTGTCACTGGATGGGGTCGTCGTCGTCCGATGGCTTAGCTTTTCGCAGATTTTGACGTCAGCCGTGCAACGGGCCAGGTTTAGTAGGAGTGATGGACACTGACCACACCTTCGAGGGTGAGGCCGGCAATATAGGTGACTAGGTTAGGTGTGGAATTTTCCCTGCCACTGTCGCTACAGCCATGGCGGTCGGCTTAATTTGTACTACGAGCGAGCTGCTACACATGTTGCAATTTGCAAGCACAAAAGGTTCAGAGAGCAACGTTTCATTTCATGGTTAACAATTCAATATATGTCAACGTTTCAGAGAACAACTTTTCCTAGGGTCCAGTATACAGATACAGTATATGTCGACGTTGACGGTTTGTCTTCTTCATAAGTCCTGTAACTACAGCTCTAACCACAAGTTCTCTAGTACCCGTAAAAACAAATGAAAACAAAACAAAAATCAACATGATGCTCATCACAGGCCATGTTAATTCACACACGCTCGCAACTCCACCAGCATATATATCTGCACTGAACGAGACACAAACAGTCCGTGGGACCTTGCTGTCAGCAGCTAGGTACAATCGCCGGATTCTCGGGTCCGTCACTGTAGGATACGGCAGATCAATCAGTCTGACACTTAGTGGGGCTCGTCGTTTTCGATGGCTCCACGCACCGCACGTACGGCACAGCACATCGCCTTGTCTCCTCCGACGGGCAGAAAGAGCAGCTATCATGCACGTCGGTCCAACACAGGCGGCATGTCCACGCGGCTCCATGCCTGCTTGCTCCTGATGAGCAATCAGTGACCGACAGCTTAACAAGCGAGGCCTCCGGCTGCTGACTGGACACAAGTTAGAAGACTTCATGATGCGGTTGTTAACTATACTATCTTTGTCGTCTTTTTATTCACTTTTTTTTTTTACAAAAATGACAAGTATTTAAAGATGAAGGAAGTACGATCATAGATGTAATCTAACAATCCATTTGATTCGGTAGTATTGTAATTATCCAATGATTCGTGAAATTTGTCTCACCGTACCCTTCGAGATAATTACGTCATTAGTTGAGAGATGTATTCATGTGCCCCCACAGCCCTAGCCTCCACTTCACGTTGGTCATGATCGAGGTCGCCACAGCCCCAACGACGATACCCAACGGCGGCGCGTGCCAAGGCTCCTAGCTGAGCATCATTTGAGTATATATACTGTTAGAAGTCCTTATAAATTAACATGACGTTAATTATTGCACGCTAAAACCGATCTAGTATATTCTCCAAATTACGAATCGAGATGCTGCCAAGAGAGATATCCGACCGTCAGGGCCCCGCGTCCTGGACTGTTCTTCGTCTGGACGTAAGTAAATATACTATTCCAGTATAGATGCATGCAGCTTCTACCCGTGTAGGTAGCTAGGCAACAACAATCCTGTACATTAGCGATTAGCGTCCAAGGATCTTCTCAAGAATTATATCCTACCCAAGCAATTCGTCCCCAATCTACGCCTTAGCATGTCTCCAGGCTCGAGATTATATAAGAGTGGACAAGCCAATCTAAAAGACAAAACAATAGAAAAGAGAATGACATGCTTAATTGCTTATCAGTACACATACATTCAATTATCAGAAAAGAATTGTATCATCCGAAAACATTTATTTGTATATGAGAAATTGTGTACAGTAGACCGGGTGGGAAAGTTTGGGTACCGGTGAAAATCTAGTCTGGACATGTCAGACCGATAATAGCGACACTCGTAGGCGTCGTAAGTCCTGTTGAGGTGTCGTCGAGGTACTCTGCATATCTTTAGGGTGAAAACCTGACTCTATGTTGTATCTCTCCTTGGAGGCGTCGTGTTTGAAGGACGATAGTCACTGTATGGAAATTTATTTGTTATCTCTAATCAGCATCCAGGTCTGTATTGAGTTGTCCGTCTTTTGTTTTTCACAGGGCTAGTGGTGTTTGGATCACCGGTTGGAGGATGTTTTACTATCCTCTCTGTTGTACGATTTCGGGCCTGATTTCTCATATAAATAGAGTTTTTTTCTTCTTATATGATATTACCTCCGTTCTGAAATAATAGTCATTTCAGACAATTAAAAGAACCAAAAATGAACTAGTGAAGCTTGTCCTAGCGACAAATAAATAGAAACGAAGGGAGTATTATGCGGGAGCTATTTCTTTCGAGCTTTCGGAAAAAAATGTGAGGGAATGTTAACCAAGAATGTTCTTGTGGCTTGTCCAATATATTTAGGATAGCTACGGACTAGGTCAGCTAGATCATGGTTGTTGTGTGATTGTTTTGTGTAATATTTACTTATATGTACCTGACTGCACCATGTACTATATATACAAGAGCAATACGAGAGACATGCATGTGCACCAAATGCATCTGTTAACTGGGAAAGGATCAGATAGAAACTACTCCCTCCGTTTCGAAATAATTGTCACCGGTTAGTTTAAAAATGAACTAGCCGGTGACAATTATTTCAAAACGGAGGGAGTACGTAGCATCAGGACAGTATGGGCACTTTACAAGCGGAAAGCCGGCGCCTCCAGGAATTCCAGATTGCGATCACAGGTTGCGGCTTAGCAGCCATGACCCGCCGCGATTGGATGCCCCACATATTTATTCACTCGCTCACTCATTCAACAACTCCCAATGTTTTGGTTAGATCTTATCTCTTTGTCCTATTCTAATTCTATTTCTAGAATTGGTCAAGTCAAAGCTATTCTAACTTTGACCAATGTTATAGAGAGAAATATTAACTTTTATAATATCATATTAGTATCATTAGATTCACCATGAAGTATATTTTTATACAATATTTATTTTGTTTTATGAATACTTATACCTTTTTATATAAACTTAGTCAAACTTAAAACAGTTTGACTTTGACCATTTATACAAATAAAGTTAGAACAGGATGGAGGTAGTAGCTAATAGAGACCCGATCTTTCAGTAGGCCATCATCGAGTCCGGTAGTGCGTCGACTACTGTTCCATGAAAAGCTGTTGATGTGTGCCCTGCTACCTGAAAACAAGACAAGTGTGAGCGGACAATTAATTGATGGTGATAGATGTCTATGGAATTATTGGATCCTCGTCTCGTGCTTGTTAGGGTTAACTAGTTTGCATACAGTATTTGTTGCCCCTTCGAGTTGCTCTGCGGCCGGGCAACTTGAAAGCATGCCGACCCATCTCTTCAGCGCTGAACTGAACACCCGGCCCTGAAGCAGTCGTGATCTGCAACTACGTGCCAACCTCCTGCTGCTATGTGCGACACCTGGTTCAGGGGTCAGGGTTTTGCTAGACGCCGAGCGAGGACCCTTTTGGAGTGGCGCAGCTCCTGCAGGATACCCTCCCTCTTTTGTTTCCCCTGTCAGCAGCTCTGTCTTGCTATAGTGTTAGTGTCCCGATGGATGCCTGCCGCGCGCACTTGGGAAGTTGGGAGTTGGCCTTGAAACCATGAGCTATCACAGTAGTAAGTGCTCCAGACAAGCTGTCGGGACGTCGATCGATCGATGATCGACACCTCGCGTGAAAAGTCTTTGCAGCCCATCCACTAAGGTGTCCGTCCATTAACCGGCAACAAGGATAGCACGCATTAGCAGCTAGCTATAGGGCACCATGCCATGCATGATGAAGGCGGGGCCTGCAGGTCTCCGTTTCCTCTCATTCCAGCTGCTCGGCCGGCGGGCGGGCACACGACGGACGCGACCGGCATGGGCACGCACAGTGGATTGATGTCCACCCGATTTGGAGCCAGTACAAGGGCAAGAAACCGATCGATCTCGGGGACCATGACTTGACATGCATGCCCGCAAAACCACAGGCCTTGCAGATGGTCACATTTGCAACTAGTTCTGCGCCATTAGACGTCACACAGCTGCTGCCTACCAGCTGCAGCGGCAGCAGGAGCTCTACGTTGTCTACTTCTTCTTTTCTCCGATTTCAGCACACGATTTAGTCGTGCTACATACTCACATGCATCGACCAACCGGAAGAGAGGAGCTATCCCCCACACGTCTGAAGAAATTACCCAATCATCTTGCAGAAAGACGGATCATCCGATCAGAACACAACACTGAGCGAGCAGCAGCTAGCTTTACTTATCCGTTCCCACTTGCAAGCTCAATAAGAGTAGAGTGCAGTGTGGGAGTAGCGAAGCCGACCACAATTCATGCGCGTAGATGCACCATGGGAAGCTGAATGTTGCGTGGACAGTTGCCAGCTGCAAGCCTGTCTGGATCTCCCTTTTTCCTCCGAGATCTTTTCCCGGTCCAAGGGGATCGATCGGCCGGATGAACGGATAAGTTCGGCGGATAGATGTGTGTCCAGCAAACGGCTGCTCAACATTACTTGGAGTTCTAAAGTTCTTTATTATTTTTTTTCTCCAATACGTATGAGAGTTGTACTTCCTCAGTTCTAAAAAAATGTCGCTTTGTAGTTTAAAAAATGAACTACAAAGCGAAAAGTTTTTCGGGACGGAGGAAGTATATATTAAGGAGAATAAAAGTTCTATGTGGGCTCACAGAAAGAGATACCGCCTGGTAACCTTACATGCTAAATATAATGAATGAGCACAAAGAAAGCTGCCTAAATTTTATTTTCTAAAAAAATAAAGAATTACTTGAAGTTCTAAATAGATCACAAAATAACAAAACAGAATGTATAATGTACGTATGATACGTTTTTAGAATATTCAGATTACTTATTTTCTTCAACAGATCTGTACACCATTGTGTAATCCTCTGAAAACATGACCCTTTTTTCAGAAGCCTGAAAGATTGGATCAGTTGAGTAGTTGATTTAACAAAATTCTGCCCCCTTGTGGTCAGGTGGTGCAGGTGCACACGGGCAAACAGAAGACAGGACAAAAGAAGGAAACCAACAGAAGTAGTAGTCCATCAGTTGCAAGCGTATGGAGGTAAAACTTCAGTGAAATTAAAGTTTGGGACGTGTAGCAAGTGATTCACGAAGTGCATAAACATCCAAGTCAGTGCGCCAGAAGTATCACCAAGTGCTCTCTAGCTGGGTGCCCCGGCCCAGATGCCCTTGTCGCGCGTCGTCCCTTGCTTAATTTTCCCCGTGAACCAATCTCGTATGTAGTCTGTTTCGAGAGAATGGTATTGTCATGTCAGTTCAAGTGACACATTCGAGGGAGCTAGCTGTACTGAGGCAGCCTTCATGATTGGGTGAAGGAAATTTGGAAAAGGAGAGGACAAACTGAAAGAGACGTGAAATTTGCCGTGGGGGCAGAAACTGATCCGGATTTAGTGTGGCTTCCCTCAAGGCAAGCACCAACAACCATGAACTAGCTCACACAGTATAGAGCACACACCACATAATGCAACGAGAGCAAGAAAAGACTCGAGGTAAAGTTAAAGCAAGCAACAGTTTGCCGGGGAGCAGCCTCTCTGTCAGCTCCATTGTATTTGGTGGTGGGATCTCGAAACAAACGAGTGACCCAGTGGGGAAGATTCTTATCTCTCCCCTCTTCGACCTCTCCAATGTGAACTCGTTGTCTGTCATCTCACTCTCAACCAAAACAGAAATACTATATAGTGTTATACATGTACTATAACTTGGTTTGTCTAAAATGAGATGAGTTTTGCCCTTGGCTACGTACAGAGGTGCTGCGAAATACGTTAAAACAGGCAGGAGCATGATCGCAGAATGTACGTCGTAATCCGACGGTCCGTATATGGAAGTATCGATGGGTCAACCGTGACACCTCATTTCTGTAAACATAGCACACTGCTGCTATACATACGAGGACGTGTCAGGCTCAGGATGCTGCTGTTCCAAATCACCTTAAACCATACTGAAGAAGCTAAACGCCATTGCCAGCACAGTGCCACTACGACTCCGACCGCAACGCCGCGTGCGTCCATGCATCCAGCACTGCATGTTGACGAGTCAACGGCGCCTCCATGCATGTGTATATAGTCGGCTGGGGTCAAGAATGTCGATCGCGAGCTCACCGTTGACCATGCGACTCGTATTGCGTAAATGCAACTTAATTATTTCTTTGATGATGATTGAGGAGTGACGAAACTGATGCGATAAGGTACGTACCATCTGGAAGCAGCATATATTGTGCGCGATGAGAGATCATTCACAGAGAAAATGTTGGTCCAATAGTTGTTCAGGGATATGTTGTTGGCCATTACATTGCAAGAGGATATGGAGAAATGGGTTCTCCCATGGTCCCTCCGGCCACTAGCTATAGCTAGATGATATGATATGCTCGCCACATCTTTGTTGGAGACTGCGGCAGATTCTCTTATCTCCCGACGATTAATGGCGTCCTCCCAATACGATGGTTGAATATCGTTGTAATGCTGCATTATTGCCAACTTAATCTTGAGAGGCTCCAAACCGATGATAAGCTATATCACTCAGACAGCCATGTAAGAAGATATTCTCACCGTTTTCAAAAGTCTGTCATATTTTACTTCAAAAATGAACTCAAATGTGATTTATTTTTTGACACAGAGAGTATTTATTGTGTGGATTGAATTGTTCTATGTGAAACAAAAACTTCTTTATATGGTACTCCCTCCTTATCTTTTTAATTGACGTTCAGACACAAATCTTAGTTCATTTTTAGTTCAAAATCTTGTCTGAAACGTCAAATAAAAAAATAAAGAGGGAGTAGAGTAGTTTTTTTTTTCTTGCGACAATTGTTCAGCCTGACCACACTGCGCGCAAAACCAGTTGGGTTGCATTGCCGATTTTGTTTTTTCTCTGGAGTTGACGCAACAAGCTTTGAAATTGTATTTCCTCCGTGTTTGAAAGTTTGTCTCGTAGTTCATTTTTGACCTACAAAATAACAAACATTTAAAAATGAAGAGATTATATTGTACTCCCTCTGGATTGTTTTAATTGACGTCCAGACAAGATTTCCTAATTGTTTTTAGTTAAATTTGCTGTCTGAAACGTCAACTAATAAAATCAGGAGGGAGTAAGTAGACTTGTTGACAGTGTAGACGCCGCTTGATGTTTAGTTTCAGCTTATTTTGTCCGATTGATTGTTGAGCTGCACCTGTTAAACTTGGCCCCTTAAATGAATGAATTCAAAGATGTTGTCTGCATCTTGCATTCTCCATAGCCCTCATGTCCAACCCTAGATTATTCAGAATAATTGTTTAATTTCTCAGTTATCAAGATTCTGAATTCTGTACAGGAAGATGGGTATATAGTACGTCTTTCTCTGATAGCGGCTGAGGTGAGCTCGAGGAAAACGAGATAGTACATGCATCGTGTCAGATCACAACAGATTATAGGTGTATTCCTTTCTCTGTAAAGCATCTATCTGATGCTGATTGTAACTTTGTATACGATCTAATAAAATTTTCAAATCCTCTTGCGAAAAAACTCATCGAGAACAATAATCATTTATAATTGGAATAAAAGCAGTACTGGATGATGGGATTAGTGCCACATCCCCTTTGGCAGGCCCCACGTGAGGTCGTCTCCCTCCCTCTTCTCTTTGTCGTCGCTCGTGCGGCTCCCTGTCCTCCCCTGTTACAAATACCCACCGGCCCGGACAGCTCCCCTGCACACTCGCACCCCTCACATCTCACGGTGTTCCAAGCACAGCAAGAGCCACAGCAGCTCTGTTTCGCAGCAGTGGCATCGCCAATCTCGCAACCGCTGACATGGACGCCGTCCCGGCCCCGCCTCTCCTACTCCGCGCTCCAACTCCGGGCATTGACCTCCCCAAGGCCGACACGGCCGCCGTGTTCGACCTGCGGCGCGAGCCCAGGATCCCGGCGCCGTTCGTGTGGCCTCAGGACGACACCCGGTCGACCTCGGCCGTGGAGTTGGACGTGCCGGTGGTGGACGTGGGCGTGCTGCGCAACGGAGACGCGAACGGGCTGCGCCGCGCGGTGGCGCAGGTAGCCGCGGCGTGCGCGACGCACGGGTTCTTCCAGGTGTGCGGGCACGGCGTGGACACGGCCCTGGCGCGCGCGGCGCTGGACGGCACCAGCGACTTCTTCCGGCTGCCGCTGGCCGAGAAGCAGCGCGCCCGGCGCGTCCCCGGCACCGTGTCCGGGTACACGAGCGCGCACGCGGACCGGTTCGCGTCCAAGCTCCCCTGGAAGGAGACGCTGTCTTTTGGGTTCCACGACGGCGCCGCCTCGCCGATCATCGTGGACTACTTCACCAGCACCCTCGGCGCAGATTTCGAGCCAATGGGGTAACTAGCTAGTAGTTCCATGGATCTTTTGTTCGCATTATAATGCCCTCCTTTCTGTTCTGTTTTTTCCTTTTTGTAGATATATATACACACATATATATATATATATATATGAAAAGAAAAAGAAAAATAAAGAAAGTATATATATAAACATACCTTAAAATGAATGAATGAATGAATGAATGAACGAACGAATGAACGAACTCCTCCCGTACCATGCAGGCGTGTGTACCAGCGGTACTGCGAGGAGATGAATGAGCTGTCGCTGACGATCATGGAGCTGCTTGAGCTGAGCCTGGGCGTGGAGCGCGGCTACTACCGTGACTTCTTCGAGGACAGCCGGTCCATCATGCGGTGCAACTACTACCCGCCGTGCCCGGAGCCGGAGCGCACGCTGGGCACGGGCCCGCACTGCGACCCCACGGCGCTCACCATCCTGCTCCAGGACGACGTCGGCGGCCTCGAGGTCCTCGTGGACGGCGACTGGCGCCCCGTGCGCCCCGTCCCCGGCGCCATGGTCATCAACATCGGCGACACATTCATGGTATGTATATACTGCCAACGTACGTACTCCCTAATAGTACTGTGGTGTATGTATGTTAGATAGGTGAATTCAAGCGAGTGACGACACAGTATGTAGCTCCTTACCTAGCTTCTTGTCCTGCTCTAATTGGAACTAATTGGACATATTAATTACACGTTGGCATGTCACCTTGCATCAGCAGCAACGTAGACATGCATTCGAGTTGGTTCCATCTCGCGGTGCTCGCTCGCCCTGTGTAGGGCTACTAGCTAGGTCTATCGGTGAATGGTTATCCTTGTTGATTTTCGTTTCGGCGGAAAACGTCGCGACGCGGCAGCAGCAGGAGAGAGAAGAGGACGACTGTTGGTTTCTGCCGTTGGCGGGTTGCGAGAGGAGAGCATTTTGTAGCTTTGCACTGCGGCGGGGAGCTAGGGGAATGGGGGAAGAGGATACGATGCCGCGGGCGGTGGCGCTTTCGACGGTGGTCCCGCGCCCAGGTGCGCGCGGTCGTCGTCTTCCTTGTTTTGGGGGTGTTCGGAAGGACGGAGAGAGGCGGACCCGGGCCGGGAGCGCTGCAACACAGCATCGGCTTGGCGTTACCGCTGGCAGCTTCTACTTGGCTGTCGGCTCCGGTTTCTAGCCGTTAATTTGATCGCCGGGGCTCCAGCTCGGCGACCCCGCCTTGGGCTTGGGCGCGCGTGTCCGTCACGCCCGTCGGACCCGCGTCGTCGCAACAGAAGGTTTCCTGTGCTTCTTCGACAAGTCTTCCCTGTTTCACATGTGGTGTTGTTGCACGTATCTGCATGCATCTCATGCCTCTGACTATACTGGTATAACTTGATGGTTTCGCATGCAGGCGCTGTCCAACGGGCGGTACAAGAGCTGCCTGCACCGCGCGGTGGTGAACCGGCGGCAGGACCGGCGGTCGCTGGCCTTCTTCCTGTGCCCGCGCGAGGACCGCGTGGTGCGCCCGCCGACCACCGTCGCCTCGCCGCGGCGGTACCCGGACTTCACCTGGGCCGACCTCATGCGCTTCACGCAGCGCCACTACCGCGCCGACACCCGCACCCTCGACGCCTTCACGCGCTGGCTCTCCTCCTCCTCCGCCCACGGCCCGGCCCAGCACCTGCAGCAGGACAGCTAGGGATTTTTTTCTCATTTTAGCTTTATTAATCTGTGATTCTTTTTTGCCAAAATAGCCTTGTTGCCGTCTACGAGGTGGAGGAGTGCACACGTGGCAGAGGAGGCCGTTCACCTTCTGGACGCCTTGCCGCGTCGTGGCGTTTAAAAATTCTGATTTTTTTCATATTCTGACGCCTATTTTAAGTATCTATAGATATATTTGGGAAATGTTGATATTGAAAAAGATATATTGCACAATGTGTACTAAATTTTTTATACTAACAACATTTCTAAAATATATCTCTAGGTATTTCAAAATAACCGTCTAAAAGTGAATAAAACTCAGCAAATTTGCACCGCACGGGTAAATTTGGTGAGTTTGGTCACATTTGAACGGCTCTTTTAAAATACCTAGATATATATCTAGAAAATGTTCATAATGAAGTATCTGTATAGTATAATCTTTAATACATTTTATTCAATAACAACATTTCTAAAATATGTCCTTAAGTATTTTAAAATAACCGTTCAAAAGTGACTGAACTCATGAAATTAGCCTCTGCAACGCAAATTTTCTTAGTTTCATTCACTATTGAACGGTTATTTTAAAATAATTAAGGACATATTTTGGAAATGATATTATTTAATAAAATGTAGTAAAGATTGTACTTTCAGTTTCTAAATATGCATCTAGGTATTTTAAAAGAGCCGTGGAAATGTGACCAAACACACCAAGTTTTTTGAAACGCTACTGCGCTGCCACGCGGCAAGTCCGTGCATGAGGTGGACGGCTCCACTCGTCCACCTCGTAGATGGCAGCAAGGCTATCCGGCAAAAAAGAAATCTGACTAAAACCTTTAAATCACAGATTAATGAAGCTAAAATGAAAAAAAAAATCACAGCTAGGAGGACAAATCCGTCTCCCTCGCCGCCTCGCCGCGCGATCTCCACCGGGACCCGCGGGGGGTGGATCTGCCACGCGGCCCACGCGCGCACCCAGCTGCCGCGGGGCCGTACGCAGGTGGCGCCGATGTGGTTGGATAATGCATAGAGAAACACAGGAATCAGATGAGAGGGATAGATATCAAGTATTTTTTTCTGAGGTCAGAACGAGCCATTCTCTATGAATTTGACATGCTCAATCCTTTGATCTAGAGAGATTTTGTACAAAATTCCTTCCCATAAAAAATCCTACGATACAAACAAGCCATCAATTCACTTCCTAAGAACAGAATATCCATGACCGATGATCTTTGCTATCTGGATTCAACCTCTTCCGACGATGTCACGAGCTCAATATTTTTTGTATCCTTCCTGGTGGTCAGTTGCGTCCTCACAGGAATTGCACGTGCGCGGCTGCGCCACAGCTTCAGCCGCTCCACTAAATTCAGTGAGGCAGTGAATTTTATCATACACAACATCAGCAGGGCGACGTAACCACAGCAGAAAGCACCAAGTCTGTCGTTCTTGAGCGAAGAGTCTATTGAACTGAATTTCTATTACTTCCAGTGCTATCTTACAGCAATAACGTCGTGCACGCTCAGAACACACAAATGGGAACAACAAGACCTTTGTCTAGAGACAGACACAAATGGGAAAAAAAAATCAAATGTACTTTTCTACGATTACAACAATAATTGTCTTTTCAACAGCAACAAGAATCATATGCTTTACCTGAGCAAAAAAAAATCATCTAATTTACCCTACCCGTAACGGTTTTCTTAAACATATACATCAAATGCTTGATTCAACCTCCTTGGGCCGCCACATCGACTTCTCCAGGCAGAGCAGCCCCTCATTACCCTTGGTGTAGGTCATGCGCACCTCCCACTTCAGGGATTTCGCCATGCTCTCCAGTTCAGTTATTGTGTCAGCACTATCCCTCACAATCAGTTTGCCTTCTGGCCTCAATACCCGATCAACCTCAGCAAAAACTGCCAACAGGTTGCATCTGTGAACAAGGAACCCATATTAAGCTGTGGACAAAGTATCATAAAACCAAATATGCTGCTAATACGCCGGAATCAAGGAACACACAAAAGGATGACTATTTTTTCACTGTATAATAAATCACTTAGTCAGTTTGAACTTCAGGCTTGAAATAGTAATACATATATTCACAAAAATGACAGTCAGTTACACTGAGAGTGATGGACAATACCAAAAACGTAGATTCTTTATTTGTTGCTTTCATTAAAGTTACGCTATCGCTGAGCATAAGAAATCTGCAACCATTCAGAACACAAAACACTAACCTCTTTTTGAGCTTTGAGAACAGATGGTCCGCGTGCAGTAGGTCATATGTTCTGGGGTACGTGCTGAAAGACTCACACCAGTCATGATACATACCAAACAAACCACGCTCATAAATGATGGGCAGTGTGTCTGCTGAATCAATTGGCACAATATTCATAACCCAGACCTTTTGGTCCCTCAGAGCTGCAGCGAAACTGCCATGCAACAATGTAGAAAGTTAGTTCAGAAACAGCAATAAGGAGGTGTCTAAAGAAATTACTCAATGTCAGCAATGCTTAATAAAACATGGCATTGTAGATTTTAAATCCTGTTATACAAATAAATCGCCCAGATAAAAAGTTTCAACTTTTTTCCCAAGTTATGACTTGCGGTTACAGATACATTGCCTAATATGTTTTCTGTACACTATGTTGGCTCAGATCGGTACTAAAAAAGAGTAGTCTGAATGACCCAAGACCTTTTGGTTTGTCCGACAAAACTGAGAAAGAAAATTATTTACTTACCCTCCATATTCAGCCCTCATGTCCATGACATTTCTCACTTTGGACCAGTCAATTCCCATGCCATTCACATATGATTTACTCACAACTCGTTTCCAGTGAGCGAAGTCTGCCTCGAAGTCTTCATTTGCAGGTTTTCCATAGACTCCGGTCTTAGAACCATCAATCCAGAAAGGGGTCTTCTCAAGCCTTTGTGGCCATGACTCAGGCCATTTTGATCCTCGGACTGACGGCCCAACAGGCAATTTGTGCATGCATGCTTTCAAAGATACATTCCTGCATATCAAAAGGTTATGTAAGCAAAGCAGATAAGTTCCCACACAATTGCAAACGTAAGTCTACTCAAAGAACCTAAACCATACCACGCAGCATCTGCGGCATCAGTTTCCTTGCATAATGGAGGACTGTTTTCTATCCTTTTCTCATAGCAACTGTTATCCATTGGCTTCTGATACATGGCCATACCAACTTGGTTTAGCTTATCCTTTGTCTTGCTGACCATCTTCCAGCACATGGACTTGGTGAGAGAGGACATGGCTGAAAAGTGTAAGCATTGGTTGTAAGATTTTTTTTTTTTTTGCACAGTTGGCTCATCCATGAGGCCTGGTGTCACTAATGTTTAATCACACAAATAGCAACAGACATTGTTCGCTACAGGAAAAGGGAAAGTCAACAATAGCTGAACTTCCATTACAAGCAACATTGTGATTTTTGTTTATGTGTTTCAAACTCTGAATCAAAACAGTCATAACAAAGCCATAATAGAGCTAGAAGGATGTACATTATTTATATTGTTTTATTTTGCCATCACACAGCAGTTCACTAGCTAACTCATATTCATGAACACTATATGTTGTTCCTGCAAAATAATATGCTTGTTTGATATGGTTGCTGACATCATAACTTCATTCAGTTTCGGTGAAATTTAAGGAAAAAGTTAGTGTATTACCATTCCAAATCTCAACATCTTCCGGGAGCTTTTGGTAAACAGGAGTAGCAGACCAGACAAAGTAGCCACCAGGGCGTAGCAGGCGGTTCAATTCCAGCAAAAGCATACCACCTGTAGGTAGCAAGAGCCAGTAACAAGATTCACATTTGGAGCATAGCAATGAAAGAAAGGAAGATATTTCACAAACAAGACAAACCTTCAATGTGCCACGGGACCCGGCAGCGAGCACAATGAATGACATCAAAGACCCTGCTGGGGTATGGAAGTCTCTTGGTGCCCATTACAGCTGATATTGCTGGAATTCCTCTTTCTAGAGCAAATTGCACTTGAGCTTCATGCTCATCTTTTGGAGCAAAAGACATGGTAAGCACGTCTCTATCAAACATGTAACCTCCAAAACTGGCAACTCCACAACCAACATCTAGAATGACACGACTCCGTTTGCCCCATGCAATATCAGGCAGTGCCTGCAGGCACAAGTTTAACCAGTACAGAAGGTAAGCCCAGATTACATCACACTCACAGCACAGATTCAACGTGAAATCTCAGGACATGACCACAAACCTGCTGAATGGTATCTATGTAGTGGAGTGCACCGTTCTTGAACTGAGTTCCACCCCCAGGAAACATGAGATAGTCACCAGAGACTTTAACCCAGTTTTGGTGCCCCTTGTACTCTGCAAGTTTGGTGTGAGGAACATTGCTGTACCATACCTGAAAAAAAATGTGCTCAGATAAGTAAAAAAGTAAATTGAAAATACTTTGATGCAAATAAAGAATAAACAGAATCACCTTGTCCCTGCTCAGCGGCCACTCGATTGGGCGTTTATACCCCTCTGGAAGTGGAACAAGACAGGTAGGAGGCTCCTCAGGGCAATGCCTCTCGCGATGCTCATAATGTTTGGTACTCCGGAGCTTCTTGATGGCCTTCTCGTTGTCAAGGCAAGGAATGTAATCTGTCGTGGCACTGCTAGTACATAGCTTCCAGCTATAGCTGGTCGTGTCACCTGAAGATTCTGATGACTCTTGAACTTCCTTCTCATTCTTCGATTCTGCGGCCTGTGTGGGGAATGAACCATTCTGGGCATTCGACTCCTTCAGAAGCTCTGATTGAGCCCCATCAGGAAACACCTCACTGGACTTGGAGCTATCTTCCTTGTCTCCACTTTCTTCCACCTTCTCTTCAATTTTCTGCTCCTGCGTACCATCACCTTCAGACTTTTCTTCTTGATCTTCTTTCTTCTCACCATCATTCTCAATCCTGCTCTCATCATCTTCTTTCTTTTCCTCGATCTTCTCTTCATCTTTCTTTTCCTCATTCTTCTCCTCATCTTCAACATTCTTTACATCATCTGACCGCCCTTCTGATTTTCCATTTGCATCATCGAACATATCCTTGGCCTCTTTCTCTTTGGGCCGATCCAGCTCCTGTTCTTCAGCCTTCTCCACCGTCTTTGCCGTATTCTCAGTGAACCTCTCTTCCTCAAATGATTCCTTGTTATTCTGCTGTTCCGGGATCGTATTATCAGTGTCCTCGTATTTATCAGGACGTTCACCAGCATTGCCAGATGCTGCCTCCTCTGAGGCACCAAAATTCACCGGTGAGGTCTGCTTCCTCACCTCCGACTTCTTGTTGGACACCATGTCCAGCGGGAAGACGGTGGAGGAGGTCATCAGCCAGGCGCCAACCAGGCAGAGCGCCACAAACACGACGACCGTGGTGGTCGTGCAGAATGATGAGGACGACGGTGACGGCCGCCGGCCGTCCATCTTTCCGCCTCGGCCAAATGCCATCAGTCCCTCTCGCACATGCACCGGACCTTCACGCGGTTCGTCTGCACCACCTACCGGCTGGACTAGGAACCCCGGAAAATCGCAGCTTGTCTGCTGCCACCGCCTCGCGCACCTGAAGCAAACTGAACCTTGTCAAAAACTGAAGTCGCTGGGGTTCAAAACAATCGCCTGGATCTAAAGAAGCAAAGCCCGGATCTATTGAAGAAACATCGGAGTGGACAGTGGGTAAAAGAAAAAAAATACTTATTCTTTCCGCTATTTGCTTCCGTTTTCCTACAGAAGCAGCAGCTCCGATGCCGGAAACATAAACAAGGAAAGGGCAAACGAAATCAAATCTCCGTGACTCCGTGTCCGCACCAATATTGAGAGGAAATTACTAAACCGCGTAACCCGTATTTACCCCCAATTGAAAAAACTGAAGTGCGGAACGCTGCTGGATCTGCTGCCGATTCAGCTGGTTCCCAGCTGTGTGCAAAACGCGGACTAATTAATGCTGGACTTCCTTCAAGAAAAAGAAGCTAGCTACCAAAGCTAAATTAGTAAGAAATCCCGTGGAACGGAAACGGAGCAACACGCTTGCTGGATCCAAGCCTGTGCAAGCAGGCGGACGGACGCGAGAAGACTAACGGGGCGAGGAATGCAGGATTCGTCGTACCTTGCCGGAACTGGAGCTAGCAGCGGGAGGTCGCGGATAGATCTCGGAGAGGAGGCGAGGCGTCCTTGGGCTCTCTCCCTGCCTACCTGCCTGCGCGCTGGCCTCGCCGCGTTTATAAAGGCGCGCACTGCTTATTAGCTAGCGCTAGCTAGTGGAGTGGAAGTGGAAGAGCAAGTATAATAGAGCCTAGTCAGCTGGCTCAAAAGAATCCACATCAGCATATTGCTTACGTGGACGAGGGAGTAAAGAAGAGAGAGAGAGTTGCTGGCTCCAGAATAGTAGCCAGGCGCAGCGGCATTTACGAGGTGACTCTACCTATGTGGCTGCATGCGATTGGGGGTAGGCAAAACAGGGCATTTATTCCAATCACTTTACAGTCAATCTAATAGCTAGTCTATTATATAAGAAGGCTAAACTGTTGACTCTAAAGTGACATGGCATTGAGTTACAGCCTGCAACCGGCTACTCCATTATCCTTGCTCGAAGCGGAAGCGGAAGCGGGCAGTGGTGGCGTGTTGTTGGAGACAGTGGTAGTAGTGTGGGATGGGGATTGGGGAGGAGGCACTGGACGAGGAATGCGGCTTTGGTGCTCCCATTCCGTGCTCCTGTATGTACTCCTATTAGGTGGCAGGTTTTTATTGGTTTAACTTTTTTATGTGGGGTCCAGTCACCTCATAGCGAATTAATAGAATCACGCCACGTCACGGGAGTACACTCGGGAGCACCAAGTTGGGAGCACTGAAGCCGTATTCCTGGACGAGACGACCGTACCGTTCGCCCATTGGTTAGATTAGTCCGAAAATCTTGACCAGATGTCCGTTTCCGTGTGTTTAGCGGTTTTGTAGATTTGCCCTTCACAGATCGCGGTATTGCAATACAGCTCTTGTTTTGGCGGCTGAGTGACGAATTTGCTTTGTTCCATGGGGCTGGACGCAAAGATTATCATGCCACTGCCAAGGGGCCCTGAACCTGAAGTGCCTCCGCCACTGAACCGGGGGCGCGCCGCGTCTGCCCGCCTGGTGTCGGTGGCGATCGGCGTCGGCGCGTCCCGCCGCGCGGTGGGGCCAGTTGGGGATGAACCCACCCGGATGGGGCTGGCTGAGTAATTAATGGCTAGTGCCCGCTGCCCAACTGACCCGCGAGCTGTGGACGCTGGATGGTGGACAAGCAAAGCCTCACGGCCGGAGTCACGGGTTGAGGCACGCCGAATTTGTAGTTTGTGGTTTCGTGCTGCGTCTTCGTCTTCTGACGATGCCCACTCACTTGGTAAACACCAGGCAGCGGGTCAATTCTGCGTGCCCCGATCGAGCAGCAGTGGAGAGCAGCCGTCCATAGCTCTTGTTCGCCAAGCCAGGCAAGGTCGTCACCGGCGGCGGCGACGGTAAACCGCGGAGGCGCACGCCCCAGCCAGATCTGGTGTAGAGGCCGGGAGCCGGTGGCTGTAAAAATGCCACGCACGTGCCGATCGCTCGCTCGCTCGCGGACCCGATCGATGCATCGGTGGATGCACATGCAGTAGCAGAACCGGCTAGCAGCTCTCAGTCTCAGCTCAGGGATCGTGATGCGGCGGCGGAAGAGAAAGAAAAGCCGCGGTAACTAGGCTTTACCCAGGCAGCAGGAGGGCCCAATCCGGTCCGTGAGCATCAAACGATCGCGCGTGCCAGCTCGCCATGTTTCATTCCTGACGATCCGTTTCGTAAGCTTGCTCGCTATCCAGAGTGTTCGCGTGAAATTCATGCGTTCCAATCTTAAATGGGGCGTGTTTGAATTTCCTATGTTTGGGGCTTTCGGAAAAAAAAAATCCTATGTTTGGCAGCCTTATGTTATGACACTGCAGTTTCGTAGACATCATACATCAACCTCTTCAACCGCATTTTCGAAGAGGGAACGCGTTGGAAAACGAGAAGTGCGTGAAGTTAATTCAGGGGAACTAGTTGCTGGAAATTGCTAGTACAACCACTTTAAGAGCCGTACAGTAGTAATCAAAACAATAATAACAAAAAATATCTCAAATTGGTGTAAGTTAGATACGAAATTCATCGTCACGGTAACAATTAAAAGGGCATAGGGAAAACGTATTAGGTTAGGTGCAGAAATATTAGAGAGGGAGGTGCGAGGTTTCGGTTGCTTGCATTGGACCTGACCTGACCTGACCCTAGAGTGTTGGGTAACACACAACCGAGCACGTCAATCACGAAATTCCCTTTCGCTTAGGTACGACCACCAAAAACCACGTCACGTCGGTTTTTAGTATTACTTCCTCTATTTTAAAACACTTATCACTCTCTAGTTCATTTCTAAATTAAAAGAGTGATAAGTATTTTAAGAGAAAAAAATATTTTTTTTCTTCCTACTACTACTTAGGTTTGCAGTTGGGTTGGCTCTTCGGTGCCTCGCTTTTCCGTGTAGGCCCATGACACGGGATGGCGTCAAACAGAGAAATCCAGCGAGCTCACTTTCACCAACTTCGGCGAAGCGGGTTTGCTGTGTTTTGACGTAGAATATTCAACGTCTGGTAGGAGCCACGCACGTCCAACCAAAATACAGTACTCGGAATACGAGGAGCATGCCGTAACGCACTGGTAGTGCCCAGAAGACCGATCAAGTTGCCACCAACAAAATGCAAGAGGTCAATGTCCTCCTGCTGTCCTGCACTAGTTCAAACCGTTTGAACAGCGACTCGGTGGTCGATGCACCAAGTACTTCCCCTCGAGACATGAACAAATCCGACATCTGCAGTAACGGGCCTAAAAGTTGTTTCCAACTGGGCCGATAGTAGGCCCACGGACACATCATAGACAAATGGCCCACGTAATGGGCCTGGCATGTACTATATTAGATTTTACCTGTGTTCTAAAGAAAGATTTGACCTGAAAATGAAAGAAAATTCTTTATTGATTACGTATTATTAGAGAGTTTTTTTTCTTGTTTTTAATCGTCAGAAATGTGGTTTCGTTGAGTCTTCACTCAAATGCACGAGATGCCCTATTTGTTTTGCAGGGCATTATAGAGTGGAAGGACCTAATGACTTTTGGACAACTGAAAAAATAACAACTCCTTAATCCTTATTCGAGTATAGGTAAGTTTGCCACACGCGAGAAAAAAATTCTTCCGCTAAAAACATACAGTAAAGTATCTTGAAGGCAAGCCATACTATCGATCGGCACCGCAATTGTCCATTTGTCTCGTTGCGGCGCCGCCTTCGGGCGGGGGTCGAATCTGTGAAAAGAAAAGAACCACGCCGCAGGCACTGGACCAGGCCGGTACAGTAAATAATAAGCACCATGCTTGGTTCGCCTCGGGTCAAGATAAGCAGCAAAGCTGCCGTGGTGATGGTGACGTGAGCAGAAGAAACGCCGGGGGAATTCGTACCCGGTCGTGGATCGGACAAATGTGCATGTGTCACTGAATGCTCGGCTAAGGTGATGCCGCCGTTTGTTTGTTTGTTTGTTCGGACCTGCCAATGCTGCTTATTTTAGCAGGAGCAAGCGGTTAGCTAGCTGCCTTCGTCGGTAGCTCGGTTCATTGTTTCGGGAAGGGAATCAAGGTGCAGTACAGCGTAGAGATTAGGATGTTCCGCACATACCAAAAGCGGGATTTTCATGCTTATCAAGATCATAGCTTATAGGTGAGCTCCGTCCTGAATCGCAGTCGTTGCCCTGGATGTTGGCAGATGCACGAGCTTCTGAGTTCCGACGAGCTCGGCGTCGCTGGAGGCGCCAGAATGAACGCTCGGGACCAGAAACTTGGCCGCGGTTGCCCGTTCGACTGACCAACAACACAACAACGTTCTGCTGCAGCTGTTATCCGTGGACAGAGCAGGCGGCTGGCAAGCAAAGGAGATCTGAACGTGCGAAGGCGACGGGCACGGACCACGAAGAAGATCGGTGTGAGCGTGGAACTTGGCGAGACCGCGAGAGGGAGAGGATTTGACTCGAAGTTTGGCTGCATCACGCCGCCGTCACATTCGCCGCCACCGGTGTGGTTCAAGTGACCCGACGGAACTCGGACGCCCACACCACACGTGTGCATCGACCTGCTGCAGACCAGCGCGGCTTGGGTTTATCCAAGAACCGCTTTTGAATGCGTTAGGCGCGACTTTTGCCGAATTAAAAAAAAACATGTTTCTTTTTTTTAATTTATTTAGCACGTTGGCGTAAAACCTTTGCTTGGTTCATAAGCAGACGCAAGTGGCTGGCTGGAACTCCGAGCACACAGCTAACGTGCCCGGAGTCCATGGAGACGAAGCCTAGCTACGAAATTGTTTCGTATTTATTTTCTTTCAAGGGGGTAGAGATACATTGCGGAATAAAAGATTATTGGAATTAATAATAACGAACGGCTTGTACCAGCACACATATACTACAGCTATATTAATAATGAAAAAGGTAGAGACATCCCTGCACCGAATCAATCATGTATGCATATGTACATGCATGTACACACTTGACACGCACACTGGACATGCCTGACACGATCGACCGCCAAGGCACTGCATCTCCCTCCGTCCTGGGCCCACACGGTCTCATTGCCGCCGTCATCCTCAGGACTCGCCGGAATCCATCTTGAGACCTCAATTACCTCCGTCTGTAACGGCAACTCCGGCGGCGGCTCGTCCGAGTCAAACCCTCGTCAGCGCACGGTTACAGCGCCGCAGTCCCCAGTCCGCAGCGAAGGATGTGTCCACTTCTTCGTTCCGCTCCTCCCCCATCTAGAACGGCTTGCCCCAGTAGGACATGAGGATGTCCTGCAGCAGCAGCGGGTCGCCGCCGGGTGGGGTCAACCATGGAGCCGGCGGGTCGACAGGGTCGGAGGCGAAGGTGCGCTCCAACTCGGTGATCTTGGGATGGCTCTGCACCTCCGCCAGCTGCTGCTGCTGCTGCTCCGGCGACAGCACCTGCTCCGAGCAGCTAGAGTACGCGTGCAGCCGCGGCATCGAGTCCGACGGCCGGTCATAGTACGCCGCCGCCAGATCCGCGAACGGCTTCTGCTCCGGCGGGGAGCTCACCGCCGCGCCGAACACGGGCTTGTGGTCCGTGCCGGCGACGACCGGCGGCTTCTCCAGGCCGCCCTTCTTGTTGTAGATGCGGCACAGGACCCAGTCATCTAGCTGCACGCACAAGCGATCGAGAACAAATCAACGACCTGTCAGATCAGATGGTGACCACGCATGCGTATGCTGCAGCTAACCAACCGGATCAATAATGTGACAGCTATATAATCCGGACCCCACGAAAGCATTAGTATCATTCATAATGAAATACTCCTAGCCTGAACGAATCATTGGGCAAGTGCAGGCCCCCTTGCTTGGCGGATAATTTTATCAGCGGCCCAAACCCGTGGGCCACGGTTATCCGCGCCTTCATTTCCACAGCAACACATTATCATCGTCTTTTTTTCCCTTTTCGATGACACGAATCTAGAGCTACGCCGTCCAAGTTCATCACCACCGAGAACAGGAGATGATTCGTACTACTACTTACCCTGAGGCTGTTCTTCTTGCGGGCGGAGCGGTCGACGTCGGCGAGGCGGTACTCGTGCATGATCCAGTTGGACTTCTCGCCCTTGGGCGCCTTGCCGGCGTAGAACACGAGCGCCTTCTTGATGGCCACGGGTTTGGGATTGCCCACCGGCTTGTCGGCGCCGGTGGCCTTCCAGTACCCCGACCCGGCGGCGCGGTTGGGCCGCGACCCGTTCGGGTACTTGCGGTCGCGCGGGGTGAAGAAGTACCACTCCTTCTCGCCGTACAGCGCCATCCCTGCATCGCACGCAGCCACGTACGCAGGGATGATCAGTTTCCATGTCGATTAAAAAATCTCCGAAAACACAGATGCGAATCGTGCCGAGGAATCGAAGAAGGCGGGGATGAGGACGACGACGTACCGGGGAGCTGCCATGGATCGAACTTGTAGAGGTCGATCTCGGCGATGATGGGGGCGGCGATGGGCATGCCGGCGCACCGGCGGCAGAGGTAGTGCATCACCAGCTCCTCATCCGTCGGGTGGAACCGGAATCCCGGCGGGAGCTTCAGGTCCTGGCCGCCGCCGCCGCTCATCGTCGACCTCCTTTACTCACTCTTGGTCTTGGGTCACTACTGTTGCCCTGTCGTCGATGGCTGGTGGCTGGAACAGCTGTTCCTCTGCTTCAGCTGCTGGGGAGGGGAGAGGAAAGGAGGGCTTGAAACCTGTTCCGGGCGCGGAGCCGGGCATTTATACAGCGATAGTGCTGACGTGGACCGGCGCTCTGACCGGTTGACCCCGACGCGTGGACGCCAAGAGGCGGCGCGCATGCTGTCACTGCTTACGTCAGGCGCGCGTCGGGGGCATAGAAGAGACCTGGAGTCCTCGAGGGAGCGAAGGGGCAGGCGTGGGCCGTAACCGTACCGTCTCGGGAAGGGGCTGGGCCGCACGGCCGCCCTGAGGTCGTGGCTGCGCGACACGTGGGATCGTCGCCGGAAGTACGGATGGGTTCGAGCGAGTCTGAGGTGAGCTGAGGTTGATGGATAGGATAAGGATGGAGGACTCGCGCAAGCGGATCGGACGAAGATGATGCATGCAGTTCCCTCGAGGCAGGCGACCTGCTGGTTGGAGTTGGATGATGATGTTCCGCGCAAAGCTGGATAATAATGACGATTGACGAATCAGGCCGGCTGAAGAAAGGTACTACAACTAACATGTGCGCACCACACGTCTAATCATGCAGATATGTACTGTGCCATGCCTACCTTACTCCTATTTATTTTAATTTATTTTCGAAATTAATTTATTGTTTAACCAAATTTATATAAAAACTCCAATAGAATAATTTCGGTTTTTCATACGAATGGCCTAGCCTATAAGTAGCTAGGCGCCAAGCTGATGCCAGCCGGGATGATAAGAGAGCGGCTTAATTCGGCTGCATGCCATCTGTGTAGAGTACCAGTCAAAAGGGGCTTTAATGATAATACCGTCAGCAACGTAGACATCATGCTTAGAGCAAGTATAATAGAGCCTAGTCAGCTGGCTCAAAAGAATCCACATCAGCATATTGCTTACGTGGACGAGGGAGTAAAGAAGAGAGAGAGAGTTGATGGCTCCAGAATAGTAGCCAGGCGCAGCGGCATTTACGAGGTGACTCTACCTATGTGGCTGCATGCGATTGGGGGTAGGCAAAACAGAGCATTTATTCCAATCACTTTACAGTCAATCTAATAGCTAGTCTATTATATAAGAAGGCTAAACTGTTGACTCTAAAGTGACATGGCATTGAGTTACAGCCTGCAACCGGCTACTCCATTATCCTTGCTCTTATCGCTTCATGATCTCTCTCACAGTTGACGAAAGTTTTTGGACTGTGGGAACCTCTAGACGTGAAAAAGATGCGCATGCGCCACGTGGCTGTACTACGCACGGACCAATGCTGCTGACGAGGTAAACTGCTCGGAACGGCTACCTAAAGCACACGGGGATAGATAGGTTTGTTCCATGACGGAGTACGCATCGACCGTCTGTACTCTACACGAAGGACCACGCATCCGCTTCGTTTAAGTTATACTCCCTCCTTCTCATATTAATTGTCGTTTAAAACAAGGATTTTAGTTCTGTCCTAAATGACAATTAATATGAGAAGGAAGTAATAGTTTAGCACACAAGTCCTTGCTGTTTCTCACACAGTCGGCATAAAGAACTAATATCAAATGGCGCCTGATTATTCCAGCTGGGCGAAAGCAATCACGAACCTAACTCCATTTATGATCTTACTCTTCAATAATCCTACCAGTTCGTACACTTGACTTTTTGTTTAAGGGATCTGGACGATTCCGTTCCATGGTTTTGTTTATGCTTGCGTTTGGTGAGATGGCGTGCATCAGGTTGATTAATCTAACGTCTTGTTAGTGGCATTCGATGTGCAGATATGGGACAGGGCAGGACCACGTCTCCCGATACGCGGACAGGTTTCGACGTTCCCTCTGTGCACATGTCTCCTTCAGTTGGTTCAGCTAACTGCTGCCTGCCACAGGGTAAGTTCATGTCAGCGGCTAATTTAAAAATCGTACCGCGTGCCATTAGATCGCACTATTTTTGTTCGAGAGGATTTGGTCGCACCATTTGATCACTGGCGTTGAGGAATCCAGTGGCAACTATTCAGCCCCTTGGGCTTGGTCCCTTGTCCAGGCCTGCTAGACGGCCCGTACACGCGGACTGCACAAATAAAAGTGTGCCGTGCGGGCCCGCTCTGCACTGAGAAAAACGGGCCCGGCCCACCGCTTAGTCCGGGCGAGCAGCGAGCCGGTACAAACACAGCATCGGGATCAGCAACGGGCCCCACGTTTCGGGGAGCAGTTGCCGCTGCGCGCCGGACGTCGCTCTCCAGTCCGTGCACAACTAGTGTCTACGAGAGACCCGTGTCTCCTCTGACCGTTGGCTCCACTAGTGAGGACGGTAACTACCCGGCCCACCAAACACTTGTTCCAGCCATGCATCGCTTCCTCCATCGTGCCAGTTTGCGAAACAGGGAAGTACTGACATGTGGGCTACCAAGTACATGCGAGTGCGCAACGCGTGACGCTACTCAGCCTTCGGCGGCTGCCAGCCAGGTCATTTTTTTTCCTTCTTGTGTTTTTTTCCTGCTTAGTTTAAGAGGTTCCATGCATTAAGCCATTCATAGTAGTGATTCATTGTGGTCATTTATTGTAGTGATTTATAGTAGGGATGGAAGATAGTACTTCTCCGTTTCTTAATATTTAATGATACAAGTATTTTTGAATGAAGGGAGTAAAAAAATTTCAAACTTTGTTTATATTTGAGACAACGATGTATCAAGTGAAAAGAAAGGGCCACTACATCGATGACATAGTTTGCTTTTTTGACATTATCTTGATAGGAAAGGTGTTGAGTGAATGATTACATAAACGATATTTAGAACGGCTAATATAGTTAAAATAAACTAGATTTGGTTGACCTAAACGTTATTTATTTCATAACAGACGGGAGCACAATTTTCAAAAAAAAAGAGATAATATTATTGTTCAATGAACTTCATAGGTTTAGTAGTTATATCACTTCATGATAAACACGGAACGGTGTTGAATGGAGACAGAACGCACAACTATGGATTTATACTAGTCTAGAAGCTGAAATAGTTGTGAATGTAGCTTATCCAAAAGAGGATTTGAGTACATCCGTTTATTTGCTGATATATAATGACATATTCTGGTTCATAATAATATGAAAACGATGAATTTCTGGTTTCAGCTTCAGTGTTTGGGCGCGGAGGACTGAGATGCAGAACGACTGACCAATCTGCATCACAGCATGAAATGGGAGACTGACCGCGGTTGGTTGCTGAGGTAATTCACAGTACGGCACTTACTGTTAATATATTACTCCCTCTGTTTCGTTTTAATTGTCGTTAGAACAACCTTCAATAGTTCATTTCTAGTTTATTTAGTTGTCTGAAACGACAATTATTTCAGAACGGAGGGAGTACTGATTAAAAAACTGCCCAACAGCGACGAATCACGCCAGCAGCGTTTCCAGCTTCCACTCGGTAATGATCTGTAGATACTTTAGTTTTAAGTCACATACACATCCACACTGCAATTGGTACTTTTACACATGTACATCCACACTGATCAAGCACATAAGGTGGATATGTCTCTAGAAGATAAATATGAACAAGGGTACACAAGAAACATCAACTAGAGAGGCCGGAGTATCATCTCAGCATGAACGATAATGTATAGGTCTCCCACAACGATGTACTTAAATTCCAAGTCGCCAGCAGATCTGCTGGGGATTGCGCAGTATGCTAGTGAGTGCCAGGGCAATTGATGCTAGGCCGCAGAGGCCAATTGTATTACTTAGCTCTATGTCACTGATCCCACATCTCACAGATGCCCCACCACAGGCCATGGAGTCACTCCACTGGCAGGAAGCATAGGCTTTATCATTGGTGCTCGCCGGACCATAACCGATTCATTCAGGTGCGATGCTTGTCCCTTGAATTGGGATGCCTTCTGCAGAGGTGTGAAAGATGAAAGGGGTGGTCAGTAAGAGAGGATATAGCGTTCCAAAGAGCATGCAGAGCTAGCAATGATGTGTTATGCACAAGAATTGGAACAGCTAGAGTACAATCATTTCAAGTGTTTAGGTAAAACATTCCTATTAAGGATCAGTTGAACGGTCAATTTATCACCCAGATTTCACATGACAGTACCTAGAGTTGTCGGGGAAATGTTCTGTGTTTACGTTGCAATACCATGCGTTTTATCATCCATCTTAACTCATCATCAGAAGCACCACAGAAGCACTTCTACAGGTAGCAAGGCAAGATAACCAGGTTTCCTTTTTTTTTTCCCTATGGTTCACTTTTACTTTGGGCTCTCATATCAAATTTGCGGCAACGACTGCTATGTAATCTGAACTCTTGTGCAAGCGTGCAATCTGTGAATATCAGCCATTGGATAGACATCTAAAGGTGATTACCATTTTACACATAGATCTTTCTCTTTACACAGACAGGTGGAAGAATTTATATGTAAAATGTCAGTCATCATTGGATGTCCATCAAACAGTTGAGATTTGCGAATTGCACGCTTGCACAGGAGTCCAAATTGCACAACAGATGTTGCCTAAATTTGCAGCGAGCCACACTAGAGCAGCTAGGCTGTCATCTCAAATTTGCTGGTTATCTCTAGATCTGGTATCGGTCTGTACAGGTGGTCCAGGCAGGAGCGTCTCAATAAGGCGAAATTCACAAACAAGACGCTTGCACTGCACCGAAGAGGATGGAATGGAAGGACGTCACCTTTTCGTTGAGGAGCAGGCGGACGCGCGCGACGGTCTTGCTCTGGCGCCGCATCCGGTACAGCCGGCGCCCGAGCACGGCGAAGCCGAGCAGCGCGATGGCGAACGGCACCGACCACGCGCTCCTCGCCGCCCGCAGGGCCCACACGCGCAGCGCGTCCAGCGGCAGCTTCCACCACCGCGCCACCGCTCCTCCGCCCTTCGCGATCGCCGCCGCCGCCTCCGTAGGGCGCTCCACCGGCTCGGGCGCCTCGACCTCGGGCCCCTCCCCGTCTGAGGACGAGTCCGACCACAGCGCCGCGCGGTCACGGCCGGGGAAGGCGAGATCGTCGGGGTCCGGCTCCACCCAGCTGGCGCTTCCGGTGTCCGCGAGGAGATCCTCCACGTCCTCCTCGTCGTCGTCGTCGTTGTCAACCCCCTTCATCCTCCTCGGGTACTTGGCGTCGGAGCCGAGGTCGAAGTAGTCATGCTTGATGGCGCCGGCGTCTTCCTCCCCGCCGCTGCCGGCGTACGGCTCGGCCTCTGTGGCGGCGGCTCTGGGGGACGCGTGGAGGAGCTCCCAGTCCTCGTCCATGCCGAGGACACTCGCTAGCCAGCTAGGGTTCGGGAGCAGAGAGGGGTGGGGACTCGGAGGAGGCAAAGAGAACTATAGTGGTGTGCCGTGTCGGGTGGGGGAGGGAGTTTGGCGATTTGGGGGAGAAAGCACAGGAAAAGAATGGAATTCGATTCGTTTTTTGTTGCACGAAAAACGCGACGCGCGCGACGATGTTATTTTTCCCAAAAATCAAGGTAAATCTACACTTTTACTACTGACCTTAACATACCGTGCTGCTGCTACGGAAAGAGAAAGATGGAACGTGAAATGAAACCAGTGGGTTTTTAGAGGCCTGTACTGCGTGCTGGAACATGTGCTCGGTGGCGGCTGCCTGGCTCTGGCTGCGACCCTGCCCTGGCCTGTAATGCTTCAGAAGCTTCCATCGACAGCGAGTTGATTCCGTTCGTTTCTCGTCAATTTCCAGGGCGGCCGAAAATCTTGAGACGATGCGTCGTTCCACGACCACCTCCACTGGTATTAGAGAGAGCCCAGAGCGCCGAGTGAGAGGGAGATTCAGAAGCCTACAAGGCACCATCATTGGGAAGATGACACATCTGGTCAATTTCCACCGGCTGTTATTCAACGAGACTTTCTAGTGAAACCATCTGCTGAAACGAGGGGCGCGGCCGCTGTGAAAGGCAGGAAAATTCTATCCACGTCGTCCTTCTCTCAGAAGAAGCTTGTTTTCAGAACGGATACGAGCGGAATGATCCTTCCTCCAGCACGTAGGTAGCCTGTTTTTGCAACTCCTGCTGCTCGCCGGTGAACTTCTCCTCCTGTGGCTGCCGTTTACGGCGTTAAAGCACCTGGTTAAGCAGGTCGACCCACCGGCTTAATTCGGCAGCCCATTGGTCGTATGCAAAATTTCAGCCGGGATGACGAAGCCTCATGAAACTGGTGTCCAGCTCGACTCGTCAAGATAAAAAGTGCAACAATTTCTCAACCGGCATCACATAGCGGATTCCCCTATATTTTAAATCTTTTCACATACTCACTCTCTTTTCTATTTGTCGTCAACTAGTTCATTTTTAAATTAACCGCTAATAAATAAAAAGAAAGAGGGAGTAATTTTCTATTCGTGATGTACATTTTTTTCCTTCTTTGCACCAAATTTGGCCGCCCCGCGTTGCACGAGAGCTTGAGCGACGGATGATCAAGGCTGGCGCCGCCGCCGCGGCCGGAGTCCCACGAGCTGAACACTGGGGAGTGTCTGGCAACTAGGACGTTGAGCCTCGTACCGCACGGTTGCACGATGACGTTGCCGGCGGGGACGGGACTGGTGGCCTACAACGCGGCCATCTCCCGCTGCGCCCGCGCGGGGCTGTACCCGCGGGCGCTGGCCCTGTTCCGCGAGATGCTTGGCCGCGGCCTGCGCGCCGACGAGTACACGCTGCCGCCGCTCCTCAACTCCGCCGCGCTCCTGCGCGCCCCGCGCGCCGCCGGGGCGCTGCACGCGCTGCTCCTCCGCGCGGGCCTCGCGGCGCACCTCCACGTCGCCAACGCGCTGGTCGACGCTTACGCGAAGCTGTCTTCCCCCGACGCCGCGCGGCGCGTGTTCGACGAAATGCCGGCGCGGGACGTGGTCACCTGGACCTCCCTCCTCACGGGGCTCGCGCGCGCCGGCGCGCACGGCGCGGCCGTCGGGGCGTACCGCGGCATGGTCGCGGCGGGGGTCGAGCCTGACCACTTCGTCGTCGCGGCGGTGCTCAGCTCGTGCGCCGGCTCCACCTCGCTCGAGCTGGGGCGTTCGGTGCACGCCGCGGCGGTGCGGCTCGGGTTCGACCCGTTCCTCTCGGTGGGGAACTCGCTCGTGTCCATGTACGCCAAGACCGGGTCGCTGCGGGACGCGCAGACGGTGTTCGACGCGATGCCGGCGCGGTGCACCATCTCGTGGACGGCCCTGATCGTCGGGTACGCGCAGAACGGCCGCGGGAAGCGGGCGCTCCAGGTGTACGACGAGATGGTGCGGTCCGGGTGCAGGCCCGACTACGTGACTTTCGTCGGCCTGCTCTTCGCGTGCAGCCACGCCGGCCTCGTCGACGCCGGACGAGCTCACTTCCGGTCCATGACGGCCGACTACGGCGTCGCTCCGGGACCGGATCACTACGCCTGCATGGTGGACCTGTTAGGCCGGGCTGGGCGGCTCGAGGAGGCCGTAGACATGCTGAACCGGAGCACGACGGAGCTAGACGCCACGGTGTGGAAGGCGCTGCTGGCCGCATGCCGGGTGCACCGGAACGTGGAGCTCGCCGAGCGCGCCGCCGAGATGGTGTGGAGGCTGGACCCGACGGACGCGGTGCCGTACGTCATGCTGTCGAACCTGTACTCGCGCGCGAGGAGGTGGGCCGACGTGGCGAGGATCCGGTCGCTGATGAAGTCGAGAGGGATCACCAAGGAGCCCGGGTGCAGCTGGGTGGGCTTGAACGGCGTCACGCACCTGTTCTACGTCGAGGACCGCAGCCACCCTCGGGCGGCGGAGATTTACCAGAAGGTGGAGGAAATGACGGAGAGGATTAGGGCCCATGGGTACGTGCCGGACACGGACTGGGCGCTGCAGGACGAGGCATCGGAGGGGAGGGAGAAGGGGCTGGCCTACCATAGCGAGAGGCTCGCCGTGGCATTCGGACTGCTCGCCGTGCCGGCTCCCGCACCCATCCGCGTGTTCAAGAACCTCCGGGTGTGCGGTGACTGCCACGCAGCGATCAAGATGGTCGCTCAGGTGTACGGCCGGGAGATCATACTGAGAGATGCACATTGCTTTCACCACATGGAGCATGGAGCCTGTTCATGTGGTGATTACTGGTAGTGGTAGGCAGACTCGCCTAAGTTTGCTCTGTTTGATTCTTTTTCGAGGTTCAAAGTAGGCATGTGAATTTCATTGTCGAGTAAATCAGCTATATGGTGAAAATAGGAACTTCAGTCCAGTGTTAAGACATAGGTAAGAGATCCGATTTCCTCAGCAAATGCTCTGAATTTCTATTAGATTAGATTGTAGCAATGGTGCCAGTGATGTACAATGTGCTACTTGTATACTATCCAGACGGCCGTTTCTACTACAGAATCCTACCATTCTATTCGTCGATCTCCTTTACAGCATCCTGGAAACACAGGAAAGAGAGCAGTCAGCATATTCCCACTAAGAAGAATTGAAGATGACATCCTTTTAAGAAATTGCAGGAGTAACAAACTAAGAGCGCACACAAATAATATCATGCTTATTTGCTGGAACCCTTATTTTGGGATCATGAAGGTCCACCACAAAAAAAGGTCATTACCCTTGCAAGCCTTGTTACATATACAGCAGCAACGGCTGTAAATACCAACCCCAGGCCCAGTGTCCAAAGCTGGCCATTTCCTCCCAAACTGATTTCCGATTCGTCTTGCTGTCAAAACAAGAAAAAAATAATGTCACTACTACATTAAGGACTGCTAATTGAATGGCCTTACAAGCTCTGCTACTATGCAAATAGAAAAAAGGAAACAAGGTTCAAACACCATTAACACCTCATTCTAATGTTGTCATTAATATTCAAGCAGCCATTCCAAAGAGGATAACAGAAAACAGAACATCAACAACTTTTCGAACCAAAACAGCAACAAAACAGCAACATAAGTTGATGACCATCGTTTTCTGTCAAAATGTCCAGTATGTTTAGGCATGCAGGCATGCAGGCATCGTTTTCTGTCAACATGTGTGACAGAAACAGTTGAACAGCTATAATAAAGGAGTGCAGAACCCCTGCGGTAAGTATGGATGCTCTCAGTAGCAACTTGGAGATAACACTGCCTAGTTTTTTTTTTCTACAAGAAGGGAGATTTTATTGATACAAAACAGTTACATCGAGGTGATACAACTGTTTTGACAGTACAATCCCGACCTATGCATAACACTACCTAGCAGCTACAAGAAGCTGAAAGAACTTGACAGCAAAAAAATGTTGGTATGGTTTTTCGAAAAGAAAAATGTTGGTATTACAGAACTGAGCCACTTGTCAATGGAATTTTTTTCACTGAAGATGAACTTAAAATCATAACACTTTAGGAACTTACAATTATAGCTCGCCCAAATGCACCAGCACTGACATAAGCCCATGATCCTGGAAGCATTCCCAACCAACTGCAGCGGATGATACAGAAAAATGAGCTAACAAGGATTTAAACAAAAACAATCGTATCAATGACAGTACCCTATGGATAGGTGACACATTAAACTGACCAGGTGCCATATGGCATCTGGTATTCTTTTGGTTTGATAAACTACATAGTTAATACACCGCATGATGTGAACCATGTTTGACATAAAAGTTTAGGACCACAAAATAAACTCTAAATACATAGTTATTCTCATCCATAACAGAATCCAAACAAGCAGAGAGAGTCAAAACTAACCTTCCCAAGACATAAGGCAAGAACTTCACGGAAGTCAAGCCATATAGGTAGTTTCCAAGGGAGAAGGGTAATAGGGGGCTCAACCGAAGCAGAGTAACAACCTTAAATCCATTTTCACCTATTGCTTTATCAATCGCCAGAAACTTCTTATTCCCTTCAACCAATTTGAGAATCCGCTCTCTGGCAAAGTATCTAGCAATAAGGAATGCCACAGCTGCAGCTAGCTACAAAATAAAATTCAATAAGGAAGAAGTGCCTTGGGCAAAATTAACAATAGAAGTTCTACTGATGCGGAGTTACTTACTGTTCCACTGATTGAAACAATAATTGTACCAGTTAAACTGCCAAATAATAGACCAGCTGACATGGTTAATGGTATTGCTGGAATTGCAAGCACCTGAAACACAGAAAAATTATAGTACCAACATCCATAGATAAGTTCCAACCCAGAAGTTAGATGCATTAACTAGCTATTGCATGGAGATGATAAAAACCGCTATAAGAAGCTTGTACCAAATGGTGCTAAATAAAGAGCATACCTCCAATCCTGCATATACAAGCACAAACAGAGCATATCCAGCAGGGCCATAGCCTGTACATGTAAGACAATACAACAGTTCAGACGAAAATCTAAGGGACATGTGCCACCATTTAAAAACTTACAATTCCATGACAACGGAACAAAAAACTGTGCAGACATGTAAATGGTCATTTTCAGTTAGGGCATATAGGGCAACCACTTTACAGTACCATCACAGCAAGGGATCTGCTACAGGAGTACAGGTTGATGCTATTCCTATCATTGTCATCGGTCAGCACAATTCATGACCCCACTAGACATATACTTTACTGAAACATCCTCAAACCACACCATGCCATCTAACGCACCAATCCTACTCTACCGGCTCTGATCAAAGTCCAGACCGCTCGTTTGCAGTCAGCACTCAGCAAGCTAAGCTCAACCAAGCAAAATGGAATAATAGCTGAAGAGCATAGTTCGATTGAGCCATTACCATCAATGAACCCGGAGAACTGCGTAAGGAAGGTGTTGATCTGGTCCTTGTACACGTACCCAGCCGCCCCGAAGCCCCCTACGAACCCGACCAGCAGCGCCCCCGCCAGGAGCGTCCCCGTGACGGCCCCCGCGCCGCCGCCTTCGTCCTCCGCCTCCTCCTCGTCGTCGTCGGCCGGGGGGCGGCGGTCCTTGGGGCTGCCGCTCCCGCCGCCGCCGCCGAGGCGGAAGGGGACGTTGGGCGAGGCCTTGCGGAGCGTGGCCTTGTCGGGCTCCCGCAGCGAGGAGAGCGGCGGGTGGAAGGCCCGCCCCCGGAGCCGACGCCGCCAAGGCGAGGCCCCCGGCGCCGGCGGCGAGAAGTGGGAGGAGAGGAGCGGGGAGGGGGAGAGCTGCGGCGGGAGGAGGTGCGGCAGCCTCATGGAAGAGACGCGGGGTGGGATGGAGGTGTCAGGGAGTGGGGCCCAGCTTGTTCTCTTCGTTTAATCCGTGGCGGGGCGTGAGGCCATCACAGGGCGGAAGCGATAAGACGAGGGGGCGGGAGAAGGGGAAGAAGAGTGGAAGACGCTGGAGAGGAAGGAAGGAAGGAGAGCGCGTCGGGGACACGTGGCATCACGTGAGGCAGTGCAAGCGCAGGGAAGTGGGTCCACCTTGTCAGTTAGTTGCTGGCATGTTATTCCCCGGGCACGGGGCACCAGAGAAGCTGCTGGTGCGATGCCGACTGCGTGGTCAGCGAAATTCCTGCCTCGATTTTTTTCCACGATCAAACAGTAAAAGACGAACAATCGGAGCAAAAAAATCCTACAGTGGATGAGGTTTTATCCCATAGAACTTGGTAAATTGTGTGCGGACCATTTTCAAAATCCATAAAAATTTGCTAAATCATGTGGATGAGGTCCGCGGACCTTAAGCAGAAACTGGGCCGAGCATTCACCCGAGGCCCCATGTCTGGGTTGACACGAGTCGTGGGCTTACTTTCCGTGGAAGTGTATCTGCATCTGGGCCCATCTCTTCATCTGGTCCAATAAGTAGCCGTTGCAGCAGTTAGGAGTGGGCGTTCCGTCTACTTGAAAATTCCGTTCGGTTATTTCGACCTTTTTGAATTTTGGTTTTTTAAAATTACTATCCGAACGATTATACAAAAATTAATTATCCGAAATTTTTGGATACCAAAATTTCGGTTCGGTCTTCGGTCTTACCCGAAAAATCCGATTCGTGCATTATTCTCATTTCTTGCTCACAACAATCGATATATGTTTAATATCATTCGTAAATTTAATCTCAAGAGACGATAAATTATTAGTTCACTAACAATGAATCGTAAATAAATAGTTTAATCTAATGACTTCACATAGCATAACTCACAAATGAAATGTCAAAATTCATATTGTTTAGAGTTTATGTATCATAATTTACCTTGAGATTTTACTATTCGGTTATTCGGGTATTTTGGGTATCCGAGGATGATACCGAACCCAAAATTAATATATCGGTTATTTAGATTTGCTACTCGAATAGATATTCGATACCCGATATTTCGGTTTTTTCGGTCTCGATCTCTATTTTTTCGATTTCAGTTTTTCGATCCCGATTTTTTGCTCACCTCAACGAGCAGCCTCGACCTCGCTCACATGATCCGCTGCTCGAACAAGGCGACGGCCAGCTCACCGGACACCGCTGCATGCCGCCCCATCGCGGTACACGGGATGGCCGTCCGGCTGCAGCGGCGATGCCGCTGCCGCCGGCGGGGTAGGCAGGGCGCTCGAGGATGTCGTCGACCGTAACAACGGCCACCACGATGGAGGCGCCAGGCTTGACTTTGTGTGGTGCGAGAGCGAGACCTCGATGCTACGATCGAGCTGCGCGTCTCCGAATCTGGCACTCTGCCACGATCCACCTGGGACGGGCTAGGCCGGGACCACACGAGGGAGAAGGCGTGGCCAACAGAACACTTGCTGGTTTTTTTATTTACGTCGGGAGCCAGGACAGTTTCGATGATTAAACAATGCAACAAACCACACCGGGCGATTTGCGATTTGTCGCCAGAGATACATGTCGTGGTGGGTAGAACCAGTGGTCTAGTGGCATGTCAAGGAAATCAAGCAATGCTCCCGATGCACATGCATGCGGCACAAGTGTGCAAGTACTGGACTCCGAAATCAGGTACGCTACACCCTGTGCTTTGCAACTTGCAGGAGCTGTCTACTTCCACGGGATTTTGTGCAAAACGACCTGCCTACTAATTGCGTATACTCACCGAAAAGCACCTTTGAAACTGTGTCAGCATGACGCCAACAGTTTTACTGTATTCGCGCGCGGCTCTACCCAAGGACACGTACAGCTTCCACAGACCGGGCCATCGTCAGAAACACGAGTTCAAATTAAGGAACTAGGTTTGAATGGCCAACGTCAGGTTTTGCATAAAAAAAAAAAGCAAACGTCAGGTTTGCAACAGCAGGTAGTCGAAGACATCTTATTCATGGGAAGTTTGTTGAGTACTCCCTCCATCCCGTAAACCTTGTCGTGTCAACCCTGGTCAACGAAAATAAGACATATGTGAAATGACAATTTTGCCCTCCGGATCCCAGCTACCAGAGCCCTGACCTATTCGCCTCTCTGCGAGTCCGCTGCCATCCCCGATCTTGATCGTCGCCGCCGCCACCCCCACCCCCGATCTCGACCGCCGCCGTCGTCACCTGATCTCTACCGTCGCTGCCGCCGCCACCCGACATCTTCGCGCGGCTCCCTCTCCCCCTCGCGCTCACCTCGCGCCGCCACCCGATCAGGTCGTCGCCGCCGCCACCCGACATCTTTGCGCGGCTCCCTCTCCCCCTCGCACTCCCCTCGCTCCGCCACCCGATCAGGCCGCCGCCGCCGCGGTGGTGCTGTTGAACCGGCACGCGAAGACATCGACATCCCTGCCGGAACTTAACAGTGATGTCGGCAAAATGGACAACAATGTTTGCGCGTGATCTTTTTTGGGATGATTTGTCATGATCTTTTTTGGGATAGTTCTTGCAGTGCTGTAGGTATATTTTTTGGGGTGACATTTTAGCAATCGGGATTTTTTTGGATGTTTCAACATTCGATTGAATTCCACATCTTTTTGCCTGTTTATTATATTTGACGATTGGTTTTTCTGTTTCCAGTAGGTGTGAAATGTTGTCTCAGGTGGGAAAGAGACTTTCAGCAGGTAGCAAGGCTCCAAATGGGAGATGCTATGCCCTGAACAGAACCGGAAGATACAGAATTTTATCAAAAAGCACTTAAAAACAGAGTTCCTAGTTTCTATCATGGTTTGTGTAGAGAAGTTTTTTTCTAATTGTTCAAAGATGTATGCTGCCTGAATTTTGAAGGATGGATGTTGTTGTCCATTTCGCTGAAAACTTGATATGCTCACTGAATCTTGTGGGATCAAAACTATGGGGGCAAATCAATGAATAAAGGTAACTTCGAATCAATGTTTTGATTATTTCTGTTTTAAGTTTCTTTGTATCATTAAGTGTGTCAGAACTTAACAGTGTCATCTAGCTATTTTCAGTAACACGACCAGTGCAGGCATGGCCAGTTTGGCAAACCAGGGTGAACGGTGTTAGTATTTTTTTGTACAATTCGGTGTCTGTATTGATGCTGAGGCTGTGTTGATTTGTTCAGGTGTGGCTTGATCCTGTGAACTTGCCGTCAGGCAAATCTACCTGTTGTGGCGAGCCTCTGCAGTTCCTTCTCCAGGTGCTTAATTTGTGTGAAAACAATACTTTATTACCTTTTGATTATTTTTTTTGTTCAGCAAGTGGGGTTTGTTATCTGTAGATTTAGGCACCGACCGAGGACAATTCTGCACGTTTGCGGCAAACCATCAGACGTGATGGCAACAAGGTCTTCTCGCTTCCTGTCATCAAGGTCTGAATTCTCCTCCTGCTCCAATGGTTTCATGTTCTTTCTCGACCACAGATGAACTGTGCTTGCTCGTTTCACCTCTTGAGATCGCTAATCATTTACCTCACATTTCAAGTATCTCTGCTATACGTACCAGGCTACGGCCGTCTTCTCTACTTGACCCATCCTGTGTTTCTGAGTCAAAGGTATATGTTTCTCCTGGTTTAAACATTCGCTGTGTTTCTGAATCAAAGGTACTATATGTTTACGGCTTGTGTTTTCACCAATGTGTTTGGTGCCAGATTATGAATCATCAGGCATCTAAACTGATGGGCGTGCCCGGTCATCCCAGTGTCATTGCCCGATTGATGGGCATCGATGCGATCCCGATGCAAGCCAAGGCTGCTGAAGAAATCATCAGCACTCCGAGCACTACTAGTTTTGAAATCAAGGTCTACCTGTCACCTTGTTCAGCGCCGTTGAAGCAAGCAAAATGCAGCTTGCTGTCATACCATCGTATTAGCAGCAGGACTGGAAGAGATTCCAGGCCTTGTCTGAAGAAGATGATGAGGGTGCTGGCAGCAAGATCACGTTCACGTCATCGTCATCCACAGGAACACCTGCTTCAAAAGATCAAGGAGGATTTTCAGTCGTCCTGGCAAGCATCATCCAAAAGAAGCACTGGAGAATAATAACGGCAAGCATTTGTATGGTAGGAGCATTCAGATAATCGCGCAGGAGAACTTGCACAAAGAAAAGATGGCAAGATATGGCTACAGAAACAATCAAATAGGGGCCATACAAAAACAACAAGAAAATGAGTCTTCAATGACTCCGAAAATGCAACCAAGGTTGCTCGAACTGAGGCAAAGTCCCAAGAGAAAAATCAGTGTGCAGCATCCGAAAATCTCAGAGGGTAACCTCTTGCTGGCTAAACAACATTTTGGGAATGACATTGTACTTTATCATGTAGCCTCTTGCTGGAGTAATTCATTTGTATTGAACCTGATTTTTGAATGTATTGAACCTGTATCCGAAAATCTCAAAGAGTAGCACAATTTTTGAATGAATAATTCATTTTCGTTGTATTGAACCTGATTGTATCACTGTACTTATTTGCGAGAACTTCTGATTATACTTTGTATTCTGTAAATGTTTCTGAATAACTTGACGCAACTACTCCTAATAAATCCTTTTTGACCTTGTGTTACACAGCACACAAAATGCTGCTTTTTCCTTGCAGACAGCACACCCAGAGTAGAGAGCATGTGCAGATGTGTAGTAGCTGCGCAGCTTAACATAAATTTGCAAGCAAAAAACACTGAATCACTGAATCTTGGAGCTGCACACTGGAATCACTAATTTGCAAGCAAAAAACACTGCACTGGAATTCAAAAAACACCCCAATTAAAAAAATGCACACTGGAATCACTAATTTGCAAGCAAAAAAACATGAATGCAAGCACAAAACTGTAACAGGTCATTGAATCTCGGAGCTGTTTACAAGCAAATCACTGAATTATCTATGTTTACAAGCACAAACTTCTTGCTTCCTCCCTTGTCGCCAGACAAGAACATCCACCGAAACGACGACGCCAAGCTGACCCGGCGCTGGCCGCAGATGCGATCTTGATGCCGGACGGGTACTTGCACTTGACGCGGTGGAACTGCAGCATCAGCTCCCTGGCCTTGCGCAGCTTGTCCTCCTTGCCCTTCTTGACCATCGCACTGAAGGCCATGCCGGAGAGGTCGAAGTGGTAGGGGGCGATGTGCTCGTAGTTCTTGTCAGTGATTTTGATGAGGACGGGCTCGTCTGAGCACTCAGCGTGCTCGTCCTTGCACTTGATCTCGTAGCAGGAGCCGCAGCCCAGGCCGCCCTTGAAGATGAGCTCGTTGCCGCACGCCGTCATTACCGTCGAACGGCGGCTTGTGCACGTCCTTGTACCCGCACGTACCGCCGTGGTCGTCGGGGGCGGCGCCGCGTGTGTCGCCTTCGCCTCCAACCACTTGTCGCCTTCACCTCCAGCTACTTGTCGTTGTAGCTCGCCGCGATGTTGGGACCCGGCTTGTCGCCCATGGCGCACGACACGCCGCCCACCATCGCCGCAAGGACCAACGCCGCGGCAGATCCTCATAGACCCGCGACCCGCGGCGGCGGCTCCTCCGCCTCGCGCGGCGGCGGCGGATGCTGGCAGCTGCGAAAGAAAAGAAAGGAAGCGGGAGGGGCAAAATAGTCCAAAAAATTCCGGGGTCATTTTAGGGGAGCTAAAGACGACAACCTTTTAAGTACCTTTTGTTTTTGAACTAAGACGACAAGGTCTACGGGATGGAGGGAGTACCCGTAACGTTCACTTGCTTGAAAGCACGGTTGATTCCAAGACCTAATCATAGAATAACACGAACAGCCCCACGAGCGGGACTAATGATGCCCGATCCATCCAGGAAAACAACAGCCAGATCACATGTATCACAGTGCTACTTCCGTATTTGCGATAGGAGCCAGTAATATAAGTAACAGAAGAACCCATATTAGTACCGTAGCTTCAGGAATCCGATGATGTCCTGTCAGGAGAAAACCAACTGGGATCGGAGGCCTAATCTAGGTAGAGAAACCAAATATTTACTTTAGTTAAACATGTGAAAGCAGGATACGAGTTAGTGGCGAAAAGGATAAAGAGACTACAATGTCCAGTTGACTAATTCCAGGAGGGCGGCTTTGGATTCCAGGCAACAGGCATCTCTCGATCGTGCGAAGCTCGCTCTACGCGCGCAGGGAGGACGACCATACAAAAACAAAGAGCGAAAATGTATTGGAGTCTTTAAACTTGTGACATGGACTGAAAATGTTTTAACCAAAGATAATATTGTTCATGCGTAGATCTATGATAATAAAACCGGTTTGGCATTTTCTGAGCTATGTTCAGCTAATTATGCATTTTACAATTACTCAACTCTCCATGTTATTAGCTATCCAGGTCGGAGTGAACCACAATGCTACTAAGGTTTAAAGCCAAAGTATGTCATTTGGATAGAATGGGGATCTATATCTTTTTGAAGCTTAAGTCATGGGCCTACATAAAAAGGTCAGATAAATTTAGAGACCCACAGCTATCTGAACCGAGTTATAGACGAGAACACATGACAAGTTTAGAGACCTCAATCATTTCACTTGAAAACATTTTACTAAATCAAACATCCACAGACCTATGCGTAGTCAACAGGCAAAACAAGGCAAACAAAAATCCAAGCAGCCCGTGACAAAAACCATGGTATAGACAAGCTGTCAGCTAGGAGCAGTATCGAGTCTTGGGCCCTCCATCTGCAACTATAGTGATCTCAACCCATCCACATCCAGGGTGAGGGTGAAAGTGAAACAAAGAGGAAAGAACGGTTGGAGCCGAACCTCAGTGTTCTGACTTAATTTTGGTCAAACGTCTGTTACTATATTGGTGTCTTCACTGTTCAACTGGTTGCTTAAACTATGAAGGAAAGCTGTACAAAGATGGAACGCCTTTGCGGTGGTCCTTACTCAGCATATGTACTAAATTACTCCAAAACCAGTTGCATCCGACAACCCCTTCTTCAGACCTTTAATTCAATGCCAAGAAGCAAATATAATATAACTCGCCTAGCTGTCACAGGGAGGGACAGCTAAGGAACAGACGACACAACATAGGCCCATTCCAGCCTATTCCATGGTGTAACCTATTAGCAAAGATATTATGACTGTGGAGCAGCAAAACCAACCAAAAGTGGATTCCAATTTAGCCCTTTCAAGCCAATGCCAGTGCACAGCTCCTCAGCCACTGCAAGACTAGCTACTTGCTACTTAGATAAATGAAATTAAAGTAGTGGACTAATGATGAGTCGAGCTACTAGAAAACTTTACAAAAACCTTTTGATTCCCACAAAACTGTTATCATTGAGTAAGAGGGAGAAGAGAAAAAAAAGGAGAACATAGTAGAGGGGAAAAAGACACATGCGAACACTTAGTATCTAGGAACTTCCTTAAGAGGGAGCATGGGCATTGCAGCGGTTGGCGATGAGCCCAAGGGTGATCCAATATGAATGCCGCTGTGAGAAGAGAAGCCGATTTCATCTGCACCATCATGCGGGAGCTGGTCTTCCCTGATCATTGTGCGGAAAGATATAGAGCCCCTCTTTGTCGATGTATCAGAATTGCGCTCAATTTCTCGGAAACTCTGGTTGGCTACAAGTGATGAACCTTCACAATAGTAATCATCATAAGGCACCATCTCTGCTATTTCCCTGTGGCCTATATCCCGGAGGGCCAATGAATCGGCTACAGGGTAGTAAACCAACAAGAGAATTCCAACAGTTGTGCAGGATAGCATCATCAAGAATGACAGGAAGATAATACCCTCAAAGGCCAAACCTCCTGGCTTCGGCAGGACTGAGAACCCGAGGAGAAGCACCCTCATAGGAAGGAAGCAGAGCACTGACAACATCAGCCATGAAACCCTCCTTCGTAGTGCCTTATTGATGACCAAGGACAGCATCCGTGATCCAACGTACGACACATAGCTCATCAGGATAGCATCTACAAGTCCTAGAAAAATGGTGCCAAATAATGGGTAAGTGCATACGCTGGTCTCACCAACTGCCGTGGACGTCCGAATGAAGTATTTAGCAATCTTTCTCCTCCCATGTTCAAGGTTCTCATCTCTAACAAATCTGGGACCAACAAAAACAAGAAGTGCCTGCACAAAGAACACCGGAATGCAGAAAAGCAACATGTAGGCTATGGTTTTCCAATTCCATTTTTGGTTCAAAGTGCCCAACTCCCTCTTCTGTAATGAGCCATGGAGAAGAAAAGCAAATGCAAGGAAGATGCCTGGCTCTGCAAACCCTAGATTGGAAAGTATGTACACATCACATATGATCCTCTGCCACACTAAGCTGGAGAACAACTTTTTCTTCAAGAAGCTCAATCTTACTATCTCCCCTACTCCCCACCAAATGGTGATCAGAGTCAGAACAATGCGAGTCACCCAGGGGCCGTTAAAATACCCAAGCGGGAGGAAGGAGGACCCTCTCCGGATCTGAAACCTGAAGTAAACTGATTGGAAAATGCAGAAGAGGCCAAGAGCAGTGAACAGCGCAAACAGTACAATTGTCACCACACCGAATGCATCGGCAGCTACTCTGGTCAGGGGCATCACCCGAAGCACAGCTGCCACGCATGCTCTCCGCTCGAATCTACTTCACAATGGCCCACGAATACCATATACTCAGGTAACTTTAAGTCTCAACGATGGCCAGCTTCTGCAGCACTGCAAACATCAAACAATAGTGTAAGATGGATTGCAGCAGTAAGGCAAACTTTGCAATGATTGCATATTACTCCCAAAAAGTTTCTATTTCCCCTTCTGTAATTTATATCTTGATCCTACAAATATATATGATTCGAATCTGATATGATTATACCCTAAACCTCTGTGCAAACTATATTGTATCACCTTGATGCTTTTTGAGTTTCCTAAAGTGCCCTTTATCTGAAAAAAAAAAGTAAACCTCCGGCGCTCAAGGAGGATAAATAAATTGGTGACTAAAACGCGGTTGATGTAGTACTGAAATGCCGTAACTTAATCAGGTGAATCAGCAGGCGCATAACCTAGGGCATCCCAGTTGGTGCCGAATTACTTAAATCAGCTAACTTAAAAGTTACCGTTTCATCAGTTAAAAAACACTGCAATTTTAGCTGCAAGCACTTAGCAAGAACAGCGTCTCTTAGCTCTTAGCTGATCACTAAGCAACATATTGGCCCGTTCCCCAGCTAAACGCCCCCAAACCAAACCATTCACCACAAACGTGAGAGTAAGATCACCAACAGAGTTGCCTGAAAACGTTCAGAAAACAGCTCAAACTATAAGAAAATCACCTGAACGAAGGTCGGAGCGCCGGAAGGGGCCTTCCGGCAGCGGAAGCTGCGTCGGCAGAGAAACACCACGGAAGCCGGCGAATCCGAGGTCGAACGGGCGGCGGCGGCGGGGCGGGGTGGGATCCGGCGGTGCGGGGACGGAGGGGAATAGGAGCCCTAGCTGCGAGGCCGGGAGGTGAGTGAGCGGGGAATGGAGGAGAACGAGAGCGGAGGAGGAGAGAGAAAGAGAGAAGGGGGAGGAGGTGGAGAGCGGAGAGAGAGCGAAGAAGAAAGGAGGGAGGTGGGAGACAGGCTGTCTCCAGTTGTCTTGCGGCTCGGTTACTGCCGAGCCTCGAGCCTCGGCCGGTCCCACCCGAACCTACCTGGAGCCGGGGCAAATTGATGGGTGCACAAGCCCATTCCACAAGGTTTCATGGCTCTTCTCCTCTGTTAGCAGTTGCGTTCCGGTGTTCACACTTGTGGTCGATGGCAGAGGTAATAACATTCGTCATGGTGATGAGGTAGAGGAGACGATATTAAGGATTCTTAGCTTCTGGCAATAGAAAGATCAAATGATATTGTTACTGGGTGAAGATTTAATGAGTAATACAGTATTAAAGGTGTGTTTGGTTCATTTGTGGATTTTGGAAATCTGATTTAGCTGAGAGCCGTGGGAAATTTGTTGTGAGTTGTAAGAAAGCAAACGATCCAGATGTGTAACCAATGATAGGTGGGTAATTTTTTTTCAATAGGTAAATGAAAAATCTAGAGTACGTGAGAGTAGATTCTAATTTGTAATGAGAAAACCTTTTTGGTTGGGATTTCAGATTCATTACAGTGAATATGCTCTATAAAGTTGAATCAGACGAATTCTAAGTGGGATATAGTGGATAATAGTTTAAAACTGGAATTTATCGAAAACCATGACGAGAGTTCCCACCCGACAGGAGGAGGAGGAGACTAGAAAGAGTAAAAGAGTATGGTTATTTGTCTCGTCTCGCAATTTATTGAGAAAAACATATGAACTTATTTCATTAATTAAGATTCTTTTTCCGTTTCTATTTAATTAAAGCAAAATAAATTGCTAAAATAATTATGTTCTAAATAATTTCGTTGACCTTTTAAAACACATAATACAAATATTTTAGTGACTATCAATAGTAGTAGAGACAATATGACTGAGAAGTGGTAAATATTAATGGCAGTAGCAATAATAGTTTTTGTAATGCTCTGCTGTTAGTGATTGTACTAGAAAACATTAGTGTTACTATATTACAAGAGGTTCAATAACGCAGACATTTATTTTGCTTTGCTGTAAGTTTTTCTGTATAAGAAAACCACTGAGATTTCCTTTGTTGTAAGAGGTTTTATAAGGAAAACATTAACTTTTCCTAGGTGTAGGGGATTCTATGCATGAGGAAACAATGATTTGAGATGTACTCCCTCCGGTGTACAAAATATTGTCGTTCTACACTAGAGCCAAGAGTGCACAAAAAATTGTCGTTTTACACTGCATGCCATCGAAAATGGTGTAAAAAATGGGGTAGCGTGTACTTGAGAATCAAACTTGCATCAGATTGGCTGGAAAAACGTGAAGAAGACCACTCGGACCACTAAGAAGAGTTGTATTATAAAAGAAAGAAATATATTTAATGCTTCCTTGGTATGCGAGAACATGTCCAAAACGACAATATTTTGTACACCGGAGGGAGTAAGGGAGAAGCATTTGTCAAGTAAAAAACATTAGTATTGTGTTTCACAAGCAAACAAAGGCTATAGTGACTTATATAGATAATTCTGGTGGTAATCCTACATCCAGTTGTAAAAGCAGGATGTGTGATAGCCCTGATCTCTTGCAACCAAAAGTGCCCATGGTTAGCACCCTTGTGGCCCTCGCAGCCAATTGTAAAGTTGAAATGCGAGAGTAGTGAGCATCGGCTAGCTAGGATTATCCCTTTACCCGTCTTATTGAACAAAGCGAAATAAGGGGACAGACCGGCACGGTTGAACACAGCGCGCATACGTTGACAGGGGTGTTGCGCTTGTCAGACAGTGACAGGCGTATTTGCTGAACTCGCAAGGTTGACAAATCTACTAACACGTGAAGACCTGGTTAATTACAGGCTGGTTCGGATGGAAGTCCAATACGCGCGCTCTGGCTATTTACGTATTCTTCGGCCCTGCTAATAAGATTGGGCCAGGATCATCAAAAGTTAAGCAAGCATCACACACGCTCTCAGCACTTGTACCGGCCTGTCAGCGTTGGCAGTGTAGCCTTGGTTTTCCAGAGGCTTGCTGCATTGGGGACATGGAGTCGCACGGCTCCCGGATCTCCGCCGACGCGTACCCGATCGCGGTATGGGATGAGAGGGGAAGGGGAGGATCATCCACACGCGTCCACAGGGGCAGACAGCGTTGGTGCCGCCGGTACGGTACGTGGCCGCTTTCATCTTTGACAGCCTTGCGAGCCAAGGTTAATCATTCATGGGCTCTCCTTTCACTTTTGTTCGATCGCGGCGAGGAGCGGAGCGTCATGGGAAAACCATGATGCCGGCCGTGCGGCGGCGGCGACCCCAACCTCGTACCAGCCTGCAACCGGCACGCCGCCCGCTCTGGCTCTGCTGCGACAATTGCCCGCGCGCTTTCATCGCATCGGATCTGCACCTTTGCTTTTTTTTTTTTTCTGATCGCAGAGCACTCATTGCCTGCCCTGACAATGCATCCATCCATCCACCCGCCGCCTTTTTTTTTCTGATCGCAGAGCACTCATTGCCTGCCCTGCCAATGCATCCATCCATCCACCCGCCGCACTGGCGCCAGTGTCAGTCCGTTACGCCCATGGATCGTGCCATGTCGCCTCGTGGGAATCCGGCTGGACTCGGCTAGGATTAACGCTGCCGTTCTGGCACCCCGGTGGCGCCGCCTGGAACGCGCATACGCGGGAGGAGGATCTCGCTGTTCCTGCCAAACGTGAAGCAAGACCTCGTACCGCTAGAGATCGCAGCAGCTTACAAGTTTTGAGTATCACTGTTTGCGAAAGAGGAAATCTGAAGAAAACAGAATAAGATCCTCCGAAATCGCTGGTCCATACAGACATATCAGAGGTGGTCTAGGGTTCGTCCAACCAACTGTTTCTCAGCTTCGTCAGCCACTGTTTCAGTTCCAAGCAGAGGCAGATCTCCCTGCCGCAGAACTTCAACTGTCTGCATCAGCACAAACCTGCCTAAATTCTTCTGTTCAGAACGAAGGTGAAACCTCCTTCCTTGAGTGTCAGATAAAGCTAAAAATGGAGGGCATTCTTTTAACTGATTCACGTTAAAGTTACCAATAAAGCTAAAAAATGGAGGGCATTCTTTGCTAATGACAGAAACGTTCACAAATTTCGGGCTGAACTTACATCACCGAACCAGGATTTATTTCACGTATTTACACTCTTCTAAGTTCCATGGACCAAGAAGGTCATTTGTGCATATCATACACGTAGCTACATACGCTACACTACACTACACTACACTTGGGAGTTGCTCTGTAAAGAAGAGAAGGGCGAACGGAGGTCGCAAGATATACAGATACACAATACGCACGACTGAAGTAAATCGTGCGGAAGTTGCTCTTAGGTGAACGGCGGCGGCACGGTGTTTCTCAGATCCATCATACTCTGCAGGCTATGGATTGACGGCTCTCCCTGGTCTCAGACCACTGCGTCAGTGCCATTGTGGTGCTGAAGCCCTGCATTGGATGCGCGAGATGGCTTCAGTAATAAGAGTGTGAAGTCACGTAAGTGAAAAAGACCGTAACAAGGCATCATGAGATGGCTTTCCCACGTTCATGATGAGTAGCATACTTTGGCTTTCTTCCACCAATCGATGATGAGTTACTGGCGTTTGGTTTGCTCATCGTTCGTGATGGAGGTGGCGGTGGTGGTGGCTGCAAAAATGAGTATGACGAAAGGTCAAATCACATTTGTAGAGATAAATTTCAATCACAAAAAAGGGAATATCTCAGAATTCTAGGAAAAGTTGCAATAAGAGTACTGGGCTGTTAAAGAAAGTCGTACATTTGGAGCCCTGGCATTCACAATTCCAGACTGCAAAGGAGTTGATTTCTTCAATGTGGATGCTCGAGATTGCCTTGTTGCCTGCATGCCCTGCACAATGGTTCACAGTTTCACACCAGTTGTTAGCAGGTCCAATTTATGTGTTCATGCAAAAAATCTACAATGCATTGCTGTCTGTTCTTATTTCTTCCACTTTCTGTTGAATGATTAGTGAAGATGAGTGCTGTGGCAGCTTAGGACATGATAAAGTACTTGAATTTCAGATGTAAGTTACGCTGGATCTCTAGAATAAAGAAAATCCATACCACATAGTTGGGGGGCCATCAGTATATCCTAATAATCAGACTTGGTTTGGATGTGGCAAACGATAAGTAGTTTACAGTTGGACTGATGGGATTAAAATTACTCCCTGGCCTCAAACACGGTTCACGTTATAACCGGACACAAGTTAAAGTAAATAGCAACTAATATAACTATTTACTGACCAAGGTAAAATACTTCATGGAAGTGCCCTATTTTGCTTCCGCTTATATGCATGAAAAAACGAGAATGATTAATAAGCCACGAGCAAACTACCTCTTTCTTTTTGGGTCTAGCAACTACTCCTGATTCTCCAATATTAGAACTGGAAGTTTTCCTTGGAGGAAGGTTAACGGAGCTGCAAGACAATAAATTATTGTTAGAAATATGGCAAAGACAGTTTTACAACCATACCTTAGAACTGTCAGAAGATAGTCCTAAATAATCTAGATCATTACCTTGATTTCTGTTTGCCAGATACTGGCAAGTCCATTCTTTTTGGTCTGGTAGAGCTACTATCCAATGCTGAAGGGCCCTTCAGTCTGTTGGTATTGCTGTTTCACAAAAGCAGGTGATGAAACAATGTGAACAAAGTTTCACAAACAAGACCAACATTTTCAAGGATCTGTCAATGTGTTTGCAGAAGTAACCTTCTTGTTACCAGCTTGCTACTTCTAGCAGCATTTGGACTTGGAGTGATAGCCATTTTCAGATTGCCCTGCATGTACAAGCAAGATGTGAGTGATACGCGGCACCAACGTGTATTTAAGAATTAATCTATAAACTGGTGACCCCTAAAATTTTGAAAATTTATGACCAATGATTATTACATAAGGTGTTTCGGTTATTGTTATGATAATCTTGCAACGAAGAAGGTTACTGCTATGATACGAAAGGGTGCTATAGCATACCGCTGTGGGTGTATTGCTCTTCGAATGAGCCATAGCTGCTCTTGGCTTACTGGGTGTTTTCACATCAGTTCTAAGAACACTCTCCCTGTTAATAGTGTGTCGCTCTCCTGTTGAGGGCCGACGTATAGTGGAAACATCAGCAGGCTTTGATGCATTCTCTCTTTTGACAGGGCGTCTATCAGAAGTAGAAGGGCGACGTGGTGTGGAGCCAATGGCTTGCTGTTGTGCACGATCACGGGTGATTGGACGTCTTTCAGCAGTGGAAGGACGTCGCGGGGTGGAAACATCAGTAGGCTTCTTTGAACTCTCCCTTACAATGGGTTTCCGCTCTCCAGTAGAGAGCCGTTGTGCACCTGCTGAGGAAGGTCTTCCGAGACCTGTAGCCTTACTCTTTTCTGCAGGGCCAGCCATCTTCTGGGCTGTGGCATTTGGCCTTTGGAATGGATGAACAATACCAGGCTTAGCTTTCTGGTTCATACTTGTACTGGGCTTCATTGAAACAGGCCTCTGAAATTATACATGTTAGATGTGTTATGACTTTATGAAAAAATACTGTTCTTGGAAGGAAAAAAACACATACTCAGTTGGCTAAATGAACAGAGGTCGACAAAGGGTGCAAAATGAAAGGATCACTAGTGTGCTTGTCTTGCTAGTTTGTAAACTCAGAAGACCATAGTGTAATATAGAAGACAGCAGCTTTCGGTCAAAAAAAATATAAAAGACAGCAGCAAAAAATTTAGTACAAAAAAGTACTGAGCTTTACCTCACGGGCAAAAGTGTAATCCAGGGCACTTTTTGAAAGGGACTGGATGGATCTCGGTATTATCTTTGGAGTGGGTCTAAGCCTGGAGTCCTTCTCAACAAGTCTTCTGGGAGTCCTTGCAATCTTCTTCTCCACATTCATTTTACTTGTGGAATTATCGCCAGAAACAGTTCCTCTAGTATCCTGATCTATTTGATGCAGAGCTCCAGCAGACATAGAAATACTTGATGAAGAAAATTCTGTATTGAAGTTCTCATTTTGTCGGTCATCACAGCATTGCAGTCCATGCTCTGAGTTAGTTTCTTGTGCCGCTCCTTCCATATAATCATCTACAAGTGTTCCAGATCCAGCGGGAGTTTCTAGATCAGCAGCCTGCTCATCTTCTACTGTCTGGCTAGAATCACTACCGTCACCACTGTATTCAAGAGTGAGTTCAGTTTGCTGATTTTGCTGCTGTGAAGCCTTTAGCTCTCTGATCCTCTTGTAATACTCCTCAAAGTAAGCCTTCTTCTGAGCAACTAAACCGTTGAATTTTCCAAATTCTTCATTGCGCCGGTCATTAGTAAATACAGACCACTTTTCCCAAGATAGTGACTCCAATTCAAATCTTCCAAAGGATACGGAACCATGGTCAAGTGTCTGGGATACCGATACTCCCTAAGGAAAGTTAAGGATTACAACAGAAAAGGGGTGAGACTGCTAGCTGCCGGTGAAGAAATTTGCATTTTTTTCTTCTTCTATGGACAGGCTAATTTCACATAGAAAATTAGATAGAACAAAGCTGTTAACCGACTAGAACGCATCAGAAAACTCACTTGAGAACCATCCCGTTCAGTTGACTCTCCTTGTGACCATGCGAAAAAAGTTTGGTTGACCTCCATTGCCATCATGTACTATGTGGCTAACATCATAGTTCGGTGAACTCCACTGGCAAACCCTGCAAATGTTTGCAGAAACTTTTATAACCTAAGCACAGCAATATTTGATAAAATGCTAGTAACCAAAAACAAAGTTGGAAAAATAGGTTGCTGTGCGTTTGACACAAGATTGTAACTTAAGACTAATCAGGTCCAGAATCTAAGACAACAAAATTCTTTGCAGAACACCAGACCCGAGAAGCAAAAAACTCGAAATTAAAATGCACCTGAATACTGAAACTGGTGAAAGGGAAACACTTCTAACAGCGACCCTATTGGAATACAGAATTGTCCGTTAGAGGTTAGCAAGGTAATTTCATAGGTCAGCTCTAAAGCATACGCATCCAGCTCTGAGTATCCGTTTCAACACCTATCCTTTCCTTTCGGATCAAGTTTCCACGCGCAAAAAATTCCAACCTTCCAAGCTGCAGTTGTTGAAACGTATACCAACCCTTATCATCACGTTATTATTCGCTCACCATGTCAATCACTCAAATCAACCAGTTGTAATCCAAACTTCCTAAGTATAACAAGATGTAGAAGCAAGTAAAATAAATCAAAAGCACTAAACGCAACTGCAAAAAAAAGGAAACCCAAAGCTCCTGTTTTCCAAGGGTCAGCGGATGAAGAAAAAATACAGAATTTAGAAGGCAACTGTATCTACAAACTTTAGCAATTATTGGTGTACCACACCAAAACCAAGCTTACGATCAGGGGTTGGCTTGGAGCAAGGAACTCGCAACTCCTGGGCCCTGGCCTACACAACTGTGCACGGACGTGAATTCGGGACCTGTTCTACGACGCATCACGGTAGCATCAGTGACACTGGACGGAGCCGACGAGGAAAGGGAAGGAACTACGAAAGAGAAGGGGAAAAACGCGAAGCTGGCCCTAATCATTATAAGCCGGAATGTTCGTTTCAAAATTACCGTCAAGGTGGTAATTAAACTGACCAAAAGAAAGGGTTAAGCGAGAAAAGAGAGGCAACCGAGCACAGGCGAGCAGTTACATAGCCGAAAGGATGGGAACTGGGGAAAATGAGAGATTTTAATGAAACCAAAAGTAGGATAATTTTCTTTTCTTCCAAACACAAGCCTAATGGAACATACCTCATCATCACAGACATGCATAGCAAAATTCAACATCTTCGCCGCGGCAACGCTGAGGCGAAGTGGTTAGAAACTCCACGAAGTTTACAGCTTCCCAGAGCGACGAAACAACGAAATAAGGAAGAGAAACTTGGTTCAAATTTGAACTAGATCTCAAAAAGGGAAATTTTCGGAACCGAAAAATATACTCCACGGAAGGAAACAGAGAAAATGAACTCCTCAGCATTGCAGAATCCCGTACCAACAACTGCCGAGCACACCCACAGCCCGGCTCCGAGAACCTCGTCGTCGTCGTCGTAGCAAAATAAACCACCTACCCCCCAAGAATCTCACAGTGCCACCCACACGCGCCCAAGAACCGAAACCTGGAGGAGCAAGCAACGAGCCGAATCCGCCGTACCTGACAAGAAGACCGCCGCGCGCAGAGGCGCCGCGTCAGACAAGGCCACCGGAAGAGCTCGGTCAGTCTCGCCGTTCACCGCTGCTGCCGCGGTGCGGTGATGAGCGACGGAGCGAGGTGCGGAAGCGGACAGACACCGGAGGGGAAGAACAGAACAACGCAGGTAGGTGGGTGAGTGCGCCAAGGTCAGTCGTCAGGAGGACGGAGCTCTCTTAAATTCCGGGCGTCATTAGCGCCTTCTAACGCCGCCGCGGCCGTATTACCGTAGTTACCACGGCGACTCCTCGCGTTGAGTGCCAGTAGATGGTTTAAGAAGAGACAGGTGCACACCTAGCAACAATGCAATGCAAGCGTCCTAATTATTGAATCTTATAAGAGTGGGGAAGTTGATGACAAATAGAAAAACTTCCGAGAGGCTTTCATCTTCGACGTTTTTCCCTGCTGCCAGCAGTTGCCCTGTCCTTTTCCCCTCCACGCTCTGCAGGTCGGATCAGGCCCAATTATCTATCTATATGGTCCATCGATCCTGCATGCAGTTTATGGCAGTGACGATCGAGGACACAAGGTGAATAATGCACGCGAAGTTAGGACACAGGTAATTATCCAGAAATGAAAAAAAAAATAAAGGGCAGAGTTTGGTGGGTCCCGCGCCGCGGGTTCTTACCTAACTTGAGTAAATGCATGGTGGAGTTCATGATCGTCGTAAATAACCTCAGTTTTTTTTTTAACGTCCAAGGTAAGATTGCATCACTACGGCATGCAGTAATCCACCGGCCGGAATGTCTGTCGGATCAAGACATAACACCTCCCTGCAAGATTAGTAGTAGTAGTAGTAATCTTAACCGTGTCACTGACGTCGGGGCGAATCCGAGGCAGAACATTTTCCCCCGGCCGAGTTGCTCTCGTGTGGCAGTAGTACATGTCACCCATGATCGCGCAGCGTGATCGATTAGCTTTCACGCGCGCTGATCGTGACGCGCAAGATTAGGATTAGGAGGGAAAGCATCCGGGGTTTGGATTGGATCACGGGATCACGCACGCACGCAGCTGAAGAGCAAGGAGAGAGAGAAAGCGATGGGGAGAAGGAAGGGAAATACCGAGACGAGCACGTAGGTTGGCACATGCGGCCGCGTGGATGCAGGCGACCATGGACGGATCTCGATCCGACACGGGAGGCTGTCGCCCATGTTACTTTCTTCTACCACCAGTACTGGTAAGCAGCATACGAGCGAGCGAAAGCTGCCGATTCTCTCGCATGATCCTGTCTCATGCACCTGTCCGTTTCTTTGTTGCACGCCGATCTCGATCGATCGATCTAGGAAGCTGCCACTGCCAACCGAACCGGCTCCAGGCAGGCACCGCGCGCTACCAGATCGAGGTCTCGTGCGTTGCATAGTTGCCTGTATTTTTCGTCTTCGTTCTTCTTCGGTGCAGAGGAGAGGACAAGTCCAATCATGAATGGCGTTGGGGGTAGGAAGGAACAGCGTGCCGTGCCTGGAAAAAAAATGAGACGGCGACGGCACATGGGCCCTGATGCCATGGCGGATCGAACGGAACGGAACGTCCTCGGCGTCGGGCGTAACGTGGCGTGCTGCCCATTGGATGCCTCCCCTCCCCTCCCCTCCCCTCCCCTCCCCTGCAGCAAGCTGCCCTTCTCTCTCTCCCTCGCTCGTGGTCACGGATATTCTAAAATCGTCAAAGAAGGTACACATGCATGCATATGGTTTTATTAATCAACCTGGTGACAGCCAGGGATGTTCCTGCCGACATGCGGCCTGCGCTTATTATTATTCTACCATCTCCTTATGTATTGTCCACACCGGTGGGTTCGATCAGTAAACTGATCCCTGAACCTTGTAACCAACCGAGTACCGTCGCCTTATTACTGTGTCCACCGGATGATGGAGCCGACTTGCAGTAGTAGCAAGCTATCGCTGGGGATCACCCATCGCAGAACAAGCCATCGCCCATCGCAGAGCTAGGCTGGTCAGATCTGACGTGTGAGGCTGGAGATCACACTCGTCGAGCCATGCTAGGGGTCAAGATCGATGTCGGAACAGCCGAGCGGGGCTCCCTTGCGAGTGGCGGCAAGGGACGCATGCAGGACGTCGTGAGCTCGGAGAAACGTCCAAGGAGTAGGAGCCGGCCCCCACGTGAGGGCCACATGGCCTTGCAAGCGATACATCTCATCGTCATGGCGTGGCAGCATCACTTGCAGGAATCTTCTTCCCCACCGAGGAAGCACCCCACTGTGTGTTCCATCCTCCGCTCGTTATTCTAGGCGTTCTCCAGCTGTGTTAGACCATCCGCAGTGGCACACTCTAAAGCATATTGGATACACTGTTTCGCAGTGTAATTTAGAGTACGTACTGTAAAAGTTGAAGGAGAATAGTGTATAGAGTATACTTTAGAGTATGCTGGTGGGATGGTCTTAGACCGCCGGGAATAACAAGAACGGGTGAGAACAATCCCATGCCTCGATCAGGCCCTGCTACGAGTATTTTTGCCTGTGTTCGGCCACCTACTTCTGCACTTCACATCAGTTATCGGTCTATCACGGTCGGTAAAGCTCAACAGTTTCAGATCACCAGTCGGCCAATATTCTCGATCGCAGAAATAGAATCAACTGACACTGTTCCTCCGTTCACTGATAGTCCTGGTGGTAAGAGTAAGATCGATGCTTTCTTGCTGTCTTCAATATATGTCATTTCTGAGCCGTTTTTTCTTCCCGTCTGTCACGAGAGAGAGAGAGAGAGAGAGAGAGTACTTTCTAACTAACTAATCTTCATGGCTTCAACAAACCTAACTGCTAGATTTAGTCATCAACCGGATCATATGCGAGATAGGTGCCCCACCAGCCTCCAGCAAACCCAACCTCTGATAATCAGCAGGTAAAGAGAACGAGACGGATGGCCGGGCATGCACAGCTAGCTGTGTGCTTTGCCAAGGACGACGTACTACCAGACCCATTGCTGCACGGGCGCCTCATCATTGAGGAGGGCTCCAACACATCAATGCCGCCTTTCTCTTCAAGCTTTTCCGCCCGGGCCGGTCTAGGCAGAGGCGCCAATGCCAATGGCTTCGTGAGACCGGAACGGTGTAGCGGCCGGAACCCATGACAGGGCCACCACATGATCCACTCTCCATGTGTGCGTTGGAACTACTGGATTCTTCTTCCTATTTTGTTTCTCACATATAGGTCAACTATGAGTTTGCCTTAACTTTTCTCCGCTACTCAAACAAAACGGACTCAAGATTCAAGAAACGTGCATGATCTTTTGATCTTAGTTCAGTCTTTGGACAGCGATGGCGCGCCTGACTCTACTATGGCTACACTTAAGTGTGCCATGTGATCTAACTTATCACCCAGTTCGCCTAAAACTCATTCAACAAAATAAATTCCGTGGGAGCAAGCAGCCATGAAGCACACGGCCGTGTGAAGCATGCATGGATGGATGGATGGCGATAGGTGGTTGGGCCTTTCCTTTCCACCGGTCAAGACAGGGGCCCATCTTTTTATTTTTCTGCGTACGAGTACTGATTGAAACTGAGTTCCCTTCCCCCTCCATTACTGCCACATGCGAAGATCTAAGCAAATCCCGGTTCAATAGTCCAGTTCGAACTTCAGGTCAAGACATCTTTTCATATTTGATTATTGATTGTACAACAGATATCCACAACTAAAAAAAAAGGAAAAAACAGTTGATACACGATACATGGAGAAGTATCAATCAGGACTCTCTGGAACGCGTACCACACAAGCCATTGTCACATAAACCAGTAAAGCTACTTCTGCTCCCGTCACAACAGAGTTAGTGGCACTATGCATCCTTTGGGAATTACTGGAACTTTTACATCACCAGAATACTGGAATCTCGGTAAGCTGGCACTCGGATCTCTGTCTCAAGACGTCCGTGTAGGCCGAACTCTATCATCCGCGACAGGTAATGAAAGGCTTGCGCATCCATCTTTTGTACGTCGGTCCCGTGCATTATTTTTAGGTGCATCCGTTAGCATGGCGAAAGGTCCGAAAGTGATATGTGAGCCACCAACGATACAAACACGGTGACCGTACCGGGTGGACCAAGAGCAGCGAGCGAACTGCCGTGTTAAGGTTCGTACTACCAATCAATCATCATCGGTCAGGAAGATCTCGCGTGTTCGCCTCCAAACTTTTTTCGGCGGCGAGTAATGGATTGGCGACTGGGCACGGCAGGACCAAATGACGAGTTGATAGGCTACCGGCTAGCTGCGCGCGTTAGCCGAGCCGAGGCCCACTGCACCGGCCGCCAAGAAGTGGGCCTCTCTACTCATTGAAGGGCCAACGCAGCGCCCGAGAAATGGTGGTTGTGTTGGCAGTTCGTCCCGAATCTCGGGCAACCTTGTAGTTGTAGAGCCTAAGAGCAGGTATAATAGAGCCTAGTCAGCTGGTTCAAAAGAATCCACGTCAGAATATTGCTTACGTGGATGAGGGAGTAAAGAAGAGAGAGAGGGCTGCAGGCTCCAGAATAGTAGCCAGCGCAGCATCACTTACGAGGTGACTCTACCGATGTGGCTGCATGCGATTGGGGGTAGGAAAAACAGGGCATTTATTCCAATCACTTTCCAGTCAATCTAATAGCTAGTCTATTATATAAGAAGGCTAAACTGTTAACTCTAAAGTGACATGACATTGAGTTACAGCCTGCAACCGGCTACTCCATTATCCTTGCTCTAACGAGGACGACTTACAACCCTGATCCGGCCCAACGCAACGGCCGACGAGAGCCACCCAGCTCGCTGCCGCGGGCCCCGACACACCCGCCCACCGACCACACACTCCGCCACGCGGGCAAGTTTCCGACGCGGCTCCACTTGTCAAAACCCAAGACAGTGGACCGGGCCCACGTGCCAGCCTCTGCGCTTTGGGCACTCCGCCTACACCACGCACACCTTCCTTCGCGGTCTTCCCCACGCCACAAATTAAGAAGAATATTTCCATTATTTTTAGCGTGCACGGAAATTACAAGCACCGATTCGTCTCGCCTCGGTGCCCCCTCCCCTCCCGCGTCGCCGACCCCACCCGCCGGCGAGTGATCTGATGGCGGCGCCGCCGCGCGCCATCCCCACGGAGCCGAGGGCTCCACTTCGCGCGGTGGGCGTCCCCCTTCGGCGACCCCGGAGCAGGGTTCTATCGGCGCGGCCCCGCGAGGTACGTACAGCTCCCCTGCTTTTGCTCTGGGTAACCGAGATCACCGTCTCGGTGCTTGTCGATGATGTAGTTCTAGGAGCTAATGCGGCGTTGTGCTGTCTGTTCTGTTGCCTCCCGTCGTTTGACTGAAGCTAAGCACACGGTTATGGTGCGATTTCGAGGGTATCAAATATCATGTGGAGGGGGGGCGGGGGTCTGGAAGTAATTCGGATGAACTCAAGGCAGCACCACTGCTGAGTCTCATTGCCTTTGAGGCTTACAGAATGTTATGTTGATTAACTACTAACATTTTCCTAGAAGTGCGTAGATTGTTTAGATTTATGGGAATGACTAGTATGCAATCTCATCTATGGTGCAAGCATGCAATCATCTATCATCAACCATTGGATGTCCATCCTAAGGTGAGTACGTTTTTTCACTTAACTCCCTCCACCACATGAAGGGAGTTAAGTGAAAAAACGCAACCACCCTAGGATGGACATCCAATGGTTGGGAGTGGATGATTGCATACTTGCACCATAGATGAGATTGCATACTAGTCATTCCCTAGATTTATAGCGAGGATTCTGCCGCTCTCTGTTCACTGTTCTGTTGCCGTATGAGTGTTCTGAAATCTGATCCACTGCTTGGATGCTCTGGAATGAAGAAATCAGTCCAGTATAAGATCTAGTGGACTGAGCAGTTGTTATTACAACTTCTGATGGCTTAGTTGGGTGGGAATTTCTTCTGTTTCTGTTTTTTGCATTTTGCAGTAGCGGTCAGTTTAGTATATTGTTAGCGTGATAGTTCTAAACAGCAGCAACATTTCATACCCTTACCACGAAATCTACGGTAGTTCTCTGTCATTTATTATTAGTTAGAAATCATGTCTAGAGCAATTCGAGGTAGATTTTGGAAGTCTTGATTGCGTGAATACTGGCATGCTTGTATGGGCTATAGTTCTTTGTAGCGATTGTTAATGCATTTGTCTATTATCCAAATTATCCAATTTCTGTGTCACCAACAGTACTCTAAACTACTCATGGCAATTGTGCATTTACCTCTTGATTTTAGGAAAACCTTCGTGGCTGTCACCGATTGACATCAACTAGTTCCAATTCAAGGTCATTGCTATGCGCTCCGTGCAGTTGTGCTCAGATGGCTTTGACCGACACAAGAATAGCTTACCAGCCTGATGTTGACAGGCACAATGGAGTTCTGGTAAGGAAGCTTTCAAAGTATGTATATGGGTTACACCCTCCATGTTGTGCTTGCTAATCGTTTCTGGCCATTTCCTGCAGGCCCATGACTTGGTTCAAGGCAGCCTTGTAAGTACAACATACACGTTTGTGATTCATTGTTACCGGTGAAACTTGCTACATGTTGGAATTTTCTGTCACAATTAGGATAATCATATGTTCAGCACTTCACTTTAGGTGCAATGGAATTCATTTACGGACAAATCAATACCTGATCCTCCGACAGCTGTTCTCCTACATGGCATCCTTGGGAGCGGGAAAAACTGGGGTAAATGAGCAGCGCTTCATTTCTATTTCTGTAATTTGTTTTCCTGGTGTAGTAGATAATTTCACATTTTTTGACCTTGCATTGAGCCAAAATTAGCCAGAATGCCCTGATACGTGTCACATTGGTGTGAGAGGTGTTAATTTGGAAAACTAATTGACCATTTTAATTGTGAAGGATCTTTTGCAAAGAGGTTGGCTCAGGAATTTCCAATGTGGCAGGTAAGTTTATCTATCATTCTGATGATGGACTGAATTGTTTGACATTGCGAACAAGAAAAGAAAAATAATTGATTTGTAATGTCCCTTAATGCAGTTCCTCTTGGTTGATTTACGTTGCCATGGTGATTCAGCATCAATTAAGAAACGGGGACCACACACTGTTGCCTCGACTGCTCTGGATGTTCTGAAGCTGGTTTGTAGCTTCTTGTAGCTGTTATTTGTGGCTTGGTTTCTAAAATCTGTTACTGGTTAAATGTATTAGTGATGGCTTGTTTGAAAAAAAAAAGCATACATAATAATTCCATGTCAATATTTATGTATTGAGAAACTAGGAGTGTTCTGGAAACTTCAGCTACCTCTTAACATCACAGTTTTTACATCATATGACATGGTAATGTGTATCTCAGTGGTGATTGCCATGAAGCAAATTAAAAAGTACTATTTCACCTGGCACTACACCTGTTCTTGAATCATTGATCTTATATTTATTATTGTATCTGTTATTCATTTCACTTATGCATGCTTATGTATCCATTTCCCTGCTGATAATATATAAATTCAACAGATTGTACAGCTCAGGCTAAACCCTCGGGTGTTGGTTGGCCACAGCTTTGGTGGAAAAGGTTTTTCATTTACCGACTGAAATTCATATTTGTGTTTTTACGTCTTAGAAATGCCATGCCTTACGTTGTTATAAAAGTGCCCCAATACTCATAAATGTGCTTTGCAGTGGCTTTGAGCATGGTAGAACAAGCAGCAAAACCACTTGCACGTCCTGTTAGGGTGAGTTCAATTTCTTGCTCAATGTTATCAGTGTGGCGTTCTAATCATGTGTTAGCTTTCTTCACATTATGTTCTTTAAAGGTATGGGTTCTTGATGCTACTCCTGGCAAAGTCCGTGCTGGAGGAGATGGAGAAGATCATCCTGCTGAACTTATAGAGTTCCTCAGAAGAATGCCTGCACAAGTAGGCCTTATCTAATTATCTTTGAAAGCATGTAGTACTTCTTAATACAACAACAACAACAACCAAGCATTTATCCCAAGCTTCAGTTGCTCTGTTAACTGTTTTATGATTCATCATTTGCACTATTGCTGAATTCCAGGTTTCTTCGAAGCAGGAGGTCATAGACGCTCTTGTTAAAGAACAATTTTCTTTGGATGTCGCACGGGTATGCTTAATACTAAGATTTTCTTCTCTCATTACTCTATTTCGTCATCCTATTGAATAAAAGACGTTTTAAATATTTGTTTGTTGTTTCTTTCAGTGGGTGGCTACAAATCTTCGACGAAGCAATTCATTAGGACCAAAATCACCTTGCTTCTCATGGACCTTTGACTTAAATGGCATCTCTGAGATGTACAAGTCCTATGAAGATACTAATTTATGGTATAAATTTTTGCTTGTGCTAGTTGAGAAAAGCTTAGTAAAGTATGTTAGGCTATGGACTAATTGAGCGACACTATCAGGAGGATCGTGGAGAATGTGCCGAGGGGAGTTCATATTAATTTCCTAAAAGCTGAAAGAAGTCTGCATAGATGGGCTCTTGAAGACCTCCAAAGAATTCATACTGCAGAGGAATTGGCTGCAGATGAGGGTGGAGGAGTTGAAATGCATGTGCTTGAAGATGCTGGGCACTGGGTATGCATGCAACACCTCATTTGAGCCTATATACCTTTTGTAATCATTTGGATGCTGAGATGCAGATATGAACAACCCAATGATTTGGTGCACGTTCCTTGCAGGTTCATGCAGACAACCCTGATGGTCTCTTTAGGATTCTTTCGTCAACATTTCGGATAGAGACTACTATAAGAGGGAGGCAGGACTGAAGTCCTTGACCAAATGGTACATCTTGTTTCAAAAAAAATGGTACAGCTACTGTACGTGGGGTCAATGATATGAATGGTATCACAAAAAGCCATTTTAGAGTCCTGTAGAGTTGATGGAGCCGGATTGCCGGCCCGTGGTGCATTAGTTCATTCATTCTTTCATTTTTCGCGTAATGTATATGTAACATGAAATTCGGCTGGAGATATACTAATTTCTTGAGTTTGTTTTACTAATTCACCCATGGTCTCCAAGCTTTGGTTTTCTATGTCTTGGTGCTTGGAGTAGACCTGGTTTCCCTTCAACCCATACTTGCTCGCCCTCGCCGAGCACAACAGGTCAACAACTGTGCGTTAGAGTAGCTCAGAGCAGCACCTTGTCGCCCAGGTCATCATCCACTTTGCAGAGGGTGGGCTCAGATAGATCCTCCTTGTCAACATGCACCGTGAGGATATAAAAGGGGAATCAGCTTTACCTGCCGAATTTCGACTCACTGAATATTCGCTGTGGCATCCCTAAAAGGCAATCGAAAGACCATTTCCGACCAAGAGATGCTCTGCGAGGAGGAGGCTCGGAAACGACTGCGAAGCCTACCTGCAGCACCAAGATGCCACGATCCTGTTGACCATTTGAATTTTGACCTCGCCGCAGCGTGGCACCCCCACCGACCTGCCGCCATCGTCCACAAACTATCACCGCGGCAGATGCTTACTTTTTCTAGAGGTGAAAACGCCAGGCCCAGGCCCGGGTCAACTCCGGCCGGGGAAGGGTTGACCTCCCAAACATCTATATATATACGTGTGGCGAGGTACGTTAATCTGCAAGGACTGGTCGCGCCGACACAGCAGAGAACGCAACCATAAGTTTGGAGAAAAGGCCGCAGGTCTGAGCTAGCTAGCTACCTCAGGAGGGGAGGATTGCCAGCAACTTGCCATGAGGCGTGCGACGGGGAGCGGCGAGGCGGCAGAGCAGCGGCCGCGCGGGTACAGGGGCGTGCGGCGGCGGCGGTGGGGCAAGTGGGTGTCGGAGATCCGGGTGCCCGGCACGCGAGAGCGCCTGTGGCTCGGCTCCTACGCCACGCCCGAGGCCGCCGCCGTCGCGCACGACACGGCCGTCTATTTCCTCCGCGGCGGCGCGGGCGTCGGCACCGGTGGATGTGGTGGCGACGTCGTCGCGGCGCTCAACTTCCCGGAGCGCGCGGCGGCCGCGTATTTAGGCAGCGCCGGGGCCGGCGGGCGCCTGTCCCCGCGGTCCGTGCAGCGCGTGGCGTCCGACGCCGGCATGGCCGCCGACGCGCAGCGCGTGGCGGCGCGGGACAGCGCGGCGGCGCCTGCGGCGTGGCACGCGCATCGCGCTCCTTCCATCGGCAATAATGCGCATAACGGTGCAACAATCGCACGGCCGCATGATCAGCATGCCCTTATTAACATCACGAGTGCCGGTGGCGAGGACTTCATTTCTGGAGTAGATTAAACTGGTTAGCAGGGACGACATAAAGTTTGATGTAATGGTCTAGAAAATACCGTTGTGATGCAGCAAAAGCATTTGGGCGCCATAATAAGCAGTGAAGGGTAAACTGACAGGACGCTGACATATCTTTGGTAGAACGAATGGGATGTTTTTTTTTCTTTTGACTTGCCTGATGCCATGCATGCTGCCACTCGTTACTGGATGATGCCGACATGTCGCTGACGACGCCGCGGTTGTTTTGATTCACGACCTGGTCTGAATGTGCTAGAAACTGCACCATGTTCTGGAGAACACCTTCAGAGTTGACCACGGGAATCCTGACTACCGCTATTGGAGCACTGCACAGGGACAGAGGATGCAGCAGCTGTCATCTCGAACGGGCAAGTCCGTGCACGCGCTGAGTACTCGAGCTCCGACTTGTACCGTTCTCTCATTTTCTTCGTCCACTACCTAAAGAAGGCTTAATTGGAGACGCGACTGAATCTGAATCCGGGTGTTTTTACGTCTCCAAATTTGCGTTTGTAATGTGAATACATCGGAGATGCGGACCTTCATCAGGTTGGCAAAACGCATCTCGGATGACTCATCAGTGAAGCGTTTTGCTAACTCATACATCAGAAATTAAAAAAATGATTCGAAAATATGAAATATATCTTATACTCTCTCTATTTTTGAAATAGCCGGTGACGAATAAAAAAATCCTGAAGGAGTATTCCAGAACAGAGGTAGTACTTGTCATTCAAAAAATATTTGGGAACATATTTTTTTACCCATTTATATACAATATAAATACGAATCAACTGCTGCACATTATTTTCGTGACTGTTGCCGTGAATCAAAAGCACCTAATCATGCTTACGACAAACAAAAACAAAAGAGATCTGAACGAAAAGCATGCACACGCAGAAAGGAAAAAGGGCAAATGTGATTCATGCACGAGGCCTTGTACGCGGACATCGGCACGCACGAAAGAAAAGGCTTTCTGGATTCCAGTCGATATCACATCTCTCTCCAGCAGCTTTGTGCATCACGCGTTTAGCTTGTTTGGGGCAGGGTTGACCATAAAGGAAAATCCCATTTCGGCACGCGGATAACGAGATCATGTTGTACCTGTATTACATAATTGTATCATTTGGCAATCTGCCAGTTAGGAGTAGCATCCTTTCAGATGCTCCTGGACCACATGCCATCTTACAACCAGTCATTACAGTGCAAATATCTTCGTTAGATACAGGCTGCAGTTGAATTCTCATCAGATTCAGGAGGCAGCATGCACAACAGCTAAATTATCAAGGTATCCACCACACATGCTCATGTAACACTGTTGATTTTCCATGTTCATAATCATAACACCGTTCTTTTATTCTTTTGATATCTAAGCAAAGCGACAAGTAAAACCATCCCTGGACGCAGCTACTAGAAGCAGAGCTATTAAACTGGCTAGAAGCCAAGTCCGCTTACTCAAATTATGTACAAATTGGCCACAGCAGGTGTGGCAAACAAACAGATTTTACAGGCCATCTTGCTTCGGCTTTTGGCTCAGCTCTGAGTATTGGCCTCCCATCACCTGCAATATGTCAATCCACAAGCGGGACGGATCTGTCGTCAGCGCATCGGTTATCAGGCCTGAGCTGCAGGAAGTGACAACCCAGTATCCTGCATCAATCTCACTCAACAACTGATCATGATCCCAGGCTGAGTATCCCACATAGAACTTCAGGTCTTCAGGCTTAACTGCACCATTCTTCATGAGAGCACTAGCCTTCTCCAGGTCGGCCTGAAGACCAAAACAGACACCCGGCACAACCTCTTCGAACCCCTTCACAGGCTTCCTGGCATCCGTCCTCATCAAGAATATGCTCATGTCTACAGGGCCTCCGAACAAGAGAGAGCAATCACCAAAAGGGGTTGCCTGCTCGCCGAAGGATGGGTTGACATGTTTCATAGTCGTGTACAGTGGACGATTCAGTATGATACCAAATGGGCCATCAGAGGCTTTTGAACCTAGTTTTAGGAGAAGGATAGCAGTTCTCTCAAATGTACCATTGCCATCAAGCTCTTCCGTCGCAACCAACACACACCCAGGCTCCGGCATTGGTATAGAATGAGCCCACTTTCGGGGAAGACGGTATACTGGTCCATCCTTAGTTGTTTGTGGTGTACTACTTGCATCCAAAGTTTGGTCCTGATTTGAATAGATATAAAAGAATAAAGAAAAGGAATTAGGGCCAGTTGAAGAGAGATTTCTTAACCCAAAACACAATCAACTGCAGGTACAAGCTATTACTTTGCTGAAGGAGAAAAAAGGGATTCCTATGTGTATGTCGGTCATCAAATGTATATATATGATAAATGGAAGCTTTTCGTACAACCAAATCGTTAAAAAAGACATGGTCATGTATTAGCAAGGGCACTGAAATTCAAGTTACAGTACATATGGAACTAGCAGTATGTTGTATTTTAAGGTGAAGTAATTTCATTTTATCTGTCCCATTACACTACTGGTAAGTTTAACAGGAACAGGAATAAATAATACTCGCTGCAAGAACATTAAAAAGTCCAAGATAAAAGCAAGGCAATGTGCTCAAGTTGATAGCGAGAAAAATGTTTTAGTCAAGATCAATCCAAGAAAGGAGGAACATGCAGAGAACGATGATATATATGAAAAAAAAAAGATACAACAACAAAAACAACAACAACTAATCCTTTGTCCCAAACAAGTTGGGGTCGGCTAGAAATGAAACCCAACAATTTTTGAAGAAATGTCTAATGGGTTTCATTTCCATGAGAATGGTTAAGTATAGTTGTTGGCTCGCCAAGCCTATCACAACTCCTCCTCCTTTATCTGGGCTTGGGACCGGCTATGTCATTACAACATAGGCTATAAAAAAGATAGAAATATATAAATAAAAATTAACTAAAAAAGGCAATTGGTACTGCAAAATTACATATTATTTGCCATACTTATATTTTCCAAGTTTCATGTGACAATTTCAGTGGTTTTATAATAGTAGATATGATGTAGGCTGAGCATACAGGGCAACTGTATCTACAGAAATTGCATTCTTTACTACATGATGCCAACAAACAACTGTATATGAAGCAAAATTGTAGCCCCAGATAATATGAGCTCCATTTTGAGCGCATACTAAAATCTCTTGGCGCACTATCTAGCACAAAAGAATTGTAAGGACAGGATCACCTGAATGGCTACATATTTTGGTCTCATCTGGAATATAATTTAGAACAGGCAGTTGAAACAAATTAGCTTGAAAAGCAGTCTTACCAACTTTGGGATTACAAAGCTTGCTCTGACATCTCGCCAATATGTCAAGTGGCTAGGTACATACATTGGGTCACTTGATTTTGGCTCCCCGTGATTTTGGCTTTTTCGGTTGGCAGAATCTCCACCTGGGGCAGATGCATCACCTTTTCCTGCATGCAGAAACCATCAGTGTAAGCACATACCACAGACAGTTGATCAACCCTAAATCATGCTTTCCACTAAATTTGGTCCATAAACTCTTTTTCAATAAAAGATGCAGCCAATTGTAAACAACCACGAATTGAGCACAAATAATCCTTCCTTCGAGTTCACTATATACGTAATTCATGCTATACCACATCACATATTATAATTCACAACTTGGAATTCAATGATATTGGTACAGTAATCTATGTACAGTGATTAAGACCATGCTCGATTCATCGATTGAAATATTCACATAGTTGTGCCCCATCATTCCATTACCCAACAGCGTAACAGTCTCCAAAGGCAGATCCCAAAATCGCTGCTTCCCAGAGCCGACCATTTCGATCTGCACTAAATAGGTTTTATCGCACAGAAGTCGTGGCCAAGATCCTACCCTTACACCACATCGATGGCACAAATCGACATCACCGGGATCAAATCTCGGCCAAAAGGACCTACCGGAGGAAGAGGCCTTGTTCTTGGGCTGGTCTTCATCGTCCCGGCTGTTCTTGCTCTTTCTCCCCGAAACGCTCACCGCCAACCTCGGCCACCGCGCCGGCTCCCGCCTCAACCTCGTCAACCCCACAGCCAACGAACGGATCCCACCGGCGGCGGCAAGGGGGGACGATGCCGCCGGCAGATGGTGCCTCGGCGTGAGACAGGGCCCATCGGCCTTCAGGTTGAGGGCCCACATGTCCATGGCTGCGAGGGCGCTGGTGGGAGGTGGCTCGGGCTACGGGGCCGGGTGGAAGCAGAGTGATGGGTCGGTCGCTGGAGTATGGGTCATCTCCGAAACTCACAATAATCTAGTTTTGAAAGTTTCTGAAAAATATTAGGAGTAAAAAAATCTCCGTTTTCTAACAGTTCCTAATGTACAACCTTCTCTTTTAAAATGTACTATTCATTATGATATTTTAGTTCAAAAGTAACTAAAATATTGTCCTACATAATAATAATAAAACAGAGAGAATATTATTTTCACCATATTTGAAATCAAGCCATGTCAATTTTTTGGTTGGCCCCTACATGTTTTGGGAGATTGTGTGCATATGATGAACAAATTTTCAACCTAGAGGTTGTGTTTTAGTAATGTGGAAAAAATGGATGGGCCACTGATTTTGCTAATGACACCCAAAACTAAAGTATAAGTACTATCTTTTTGGCAGTTGTTGGAGATGCTCTGAGTGGTTGACTAGTTATCTTGCAGAGTTTATCACCTAGTAGTGATAGGTTTGGTTTAAGAAATGGAAATAATAGGATTCCATTTTTCAAAAAAGCACGACCTTTTTATTTTCTGAATTTTTCCATGCATATTTTTTTATAAAAAAAAACACATCCGTTTCATGTGAAAGTTTGCCTCTAAAATTCCTTGCAGAACCTTAATCGCAAATCGATGACTAAAAATGTCATCTATTAAGATATATGGACTTTGAAGACCATTAAACCATCCACTTCATGCCCATGTGGTCTCCGAAGTGCTTTCAGAAAATTAGCAGAGTGGCGACTGACCAGAGGAATTCCTGTGTGCCATTTCGTTAAGCTGCAAGTATGAGATCAGGCATTTTACTCACCTGTTTGAAGGGGTCGTCAATTGAGGCGTATGCATCACTTGACAATGACAACCTGAAAGTAAAATGTCCATTCAGTTAGACTCGTCACCTCTCGTGTTTGCAGGACCAGCAATTTCCTCCGTTCTTCTGTAATTGCTGGAACCATTAGTATTTATCTTGTTTATACTTTTACGGTTTTAAAAAATTTGTCGCTTTATAGTTCAAAAATGAACTATAAAACGTCAAACTTTTTGGGATGGAGAGAATACTTTGTAACAAGTTTCCTAATGTAATTGCATGGAAACCTGGAGTTGATGGTCATGGAAACGCAAACTTGGCCAAATAACTAAACTTTACTTTGCCCGATGGAATTGCTAATTCAGACAGAGCATATTGCACTGGATGGTCCACATGCTCCCATAAATTTGGGTAGGGCAGCAGCAGGGAGGTGGAGGGGTCCTTCTCCATGTCGTCCAACTACTAGAGAGGTCAATTACATTTCTCCACACATCTATCAAGCACCCATTCCTAGCAATGCACTCTTTCCTGAGCAACAGGGGAAGCTTGTGCAGGAAACGGGCAAGGTTGGGTGGTGGATGCAATTGATCTCCATTACACTCGTGCATGCATGTGGTCCACCATCCCCCCCCCCCCCCCCCCCCTCCCTCCCTTCTGGCTAGCTTGCTAGAGGATGCAGTGACGAGGTGATATCATGGCGTGATGTTGAGGTGTCCTGAATCATCTGAATGAAAGGCAGCATGATTCAGTGAAGGCACGCAGGCAGCAACCTTGTTCGTCCAACATGGTATGTATGTATCCCATAGTACCGTATACGATGAAGAAGATATGTTAGGTTTTTCATGTGTTTCCTATGTGTGTTTTCTTGCAAACAAAGGATAGCATCACTACCACCAGCTGTGACAATGGCTTCTGAAACAAAGAATAGCATCAGCTACCACCAGCATCACGCACTGGAACTGGTACCTGCACGTTGGATCAAGTGATACGTACCAGGTGTTGGTGTTCATTGTGCGGCTGACCTGCACAGTGCATGTGTCGCCGCCGGCCCCCTGAATTTCTTTGGAGGTTGCAGCGCAGCAACCACGCATATCGTTGGTCTCTAGCTAGTCTCCGGTTGATGCGCGCGTCTCGAAATGGATAAAAGGTTCTAAAGCCGCGGCGAGGCTTGCGATACGAGCAAGCTGCTCGAAACGGGCCAGGATTGATGCGCTTGTTGCTTTGTGGCGAAATGGCAACCGTGAATCTATGGCAGCCTCTCTAGGGACTAGGAATGGCGAGGCTTCGTCAGAAAGCAGCTTATCATTTTTTTTTTGTATATGCTGCTTGCTGTTTGTGTAATGTGGCCAGCAGGCCAGTGCATGCCGATCGAAGTAGCTAGCTAGCACTGTTGCTGGCTGTCAAGATGTATGGGAGTGCCGGCCGTTCAGACGTAGTACAGGTTTAGCATGCGGAAAGCTTCAGGAAACGTCAAGATCAGTCCTCGACAGAAAGATTACGTGTACGCTCAAGTTTTCTGCAGGTCATCTGGTGCAGGCTTTACATTACAATGTTCAGTTTCTGACGTCATACAGCGAAAATATTCTTCTCTGTTAGAATAGCCGTGTGTATATATATATATATATATATATATATATATATATATATATATATATATATATATATATATATATATATATATATATATATATATATATATATATATATATATACACACACACACACACACACACACGACGTATGTAGTATACCCACAGCCACTGTGTGTGCAAAAACCTAGGCATCAACGAAACTTATTTAGAGCGCATTTAGCTTTCCTATTGTTTTTCAGATCACCACCTCTTACATTAATTTTTCCTCGACGTCCATCAGTAAAATAGTTCAATTCAGCTACATAGGAGTGGACAAAAAAACCGAACCCGAAAACCGAAATCCGAGTGCACTTTTTGTGTAAGAAAACTCAAAACCCGAAATAATTTTGGGTTATAGAGTCCGGTACCCGATTTATCCGAGATACCCGATTAATGTGTGTTGTGGTCAATTTGCTGCTGGTTTCAGTAAGGATATTTGACAATTACTTGAATGTTGCTTGTGTTAATTGACTGTTTTGTTCATCTGAATATAGCTGCAACTCATAGGAACAATGTATAGTGCATGAGTGCATTAGATTGTCAGGGGCTGGTGTTATTGATTCTTTTTATGGGCGCACATACAACAGGCACAAGAAATAAATAGAATAGAAATAAGGGAGATTTAGAATAAGTTTCAGAGTCAGTTTCAGTTTCAGAGTCAGAGCCAGAATCAGTTTTAGAATCAGAGTCAGTTTTAGTTTCAGAGTCAAAGTCAGTTTTCGTTTCAGTTTCAGAGTCTGTTTCTGAAACTGAGTCAGAGTCAAAATAAGTTGTGTCTGAGTCTATAAAGGCAACAGCATAGGCTTGTAATCAGATCATCGAAGAATAATAATCTCCCTTACCTGAGAGTTGTTCTTCTGGTCGCCCTCGCTGGGTATCTTTCCAGCCCAGGCGACAACACATCTTCTCAGCCACAATCTTCGTGATATCCTCTGAGATCCAATCGCCAATCACACCTTCTGTTGTCAATTCTCCTGCGCACACCAAAGAGAATTCGTCATATCAGTTTGGTATCAGACTCTAATCAGCGCATCGCTGACATGGCCGGCGCTGAAGACGATTCTGGGGCACTTACAGATTCGCAGAAACTTGATAGGCTTCTAGCACAGATGAGTACTCTGAATTCCAGAATGGACTCCCATGATTCACGTCTTGCAAAAACAGAGGAGCAAATCCAATCTTGGGCAAACAACAACACCAAGTCTCCAAGACGGCATCACGATGAGTCTTCCAACCATACAGTGCATGGTCATGAGCGCAGTCAAAACCAACGGTTTCCCAAGATTAACTTTCCCAGTTTTGATGGAGAATCCGACCCACTAACTTGGCTTACAAAGTGTGAATCTTATTTTCGTGGTATGAGGACAATGAATGAAGATAAAGTATGAACGGCTTCCTTGCATTTAGAAGGCATTGCAGCACGGTGGTACTATGCATTAGAGCGAGATCATGGAGTCTTGTCTTGGCCAAGATTTGCAAATTTTGTAAACCTACATTTTGGCCCACTCATACGTTCTAATGGCCTAGCAGAATTGAAAGAACTACACCGCATAGGGACAGTTGAAGAATATCAGCGCCAATTTTTGGCTTTACTTTGTAGACGTGAAAATCTTTCTATGAATCAACAAATCAATATGTTTACAGCTGGGTTGGGACAGCCTTTGCGTACAGATGTGGATCTCCAAGCTCCAGCAAACTTACAAACAGCAATGAGTCTGGCTAGGGCATTTGAGAAAAGGCAGGCATATGGAAGTTAGGGAAAATCTGTTTCTATAAAAGGAAACCTGCGTGGCAATGCCAAAACAGCTTCTATGACAGTGCCAACATCCAGCAGAAGCTCTAGTTCCCAAGGTTCCACAGTAGCATAAAGACCAAAATTTAGAAGACTGACCCCAGAAGAAATGGCTATTAAAAGGGCTAATGGAGAATGTTATAATTGTAGTGAGCAATACACACTAGAACATAAATGCAATGGAAAAAACCTGTTTGTGCTGGAATTAGATGAAGGGGAAGATGTACAAGAAATAGCTGAAGATTTGGGTATCTCATTACATGCACTTACTGGAATTGGGGTAGCAAAGACTATGCAGATGAAGATTAAAGTGGGCCATCAATCCTTACATGCATTGATAGATTCAGGTTCAACTCATACATTTATTGATGAAGCTACAACTGCAAAATTAAAAATTCCAATCAATAAGAAGTCTGGGTTATCAGTTACAATGGCCGATGGAGAAAAAGTGGTTATCAAGGGAGTTTGTGCTAACACAGAATTAATCATTAATGGAGAAAAATTCACAATGGATTGTTTTGTGTTGCCATTACAAGGGTTTGAGGTAGTTTTGGGTGTCAAATGGTTGCAAACATTGGGACCCATCTTATGGGATTTTGATAAGCTAACTATGTCCTTCCAAAGATCAGGAAAAACGGTGAAGTGGACAGGACTAGGAGGACAACCATATGCTACTTGACAATATGCTACAGTGAAGGAATTAATGGAAGTATTACTACAACAATTTGAGGATCTGTTCAAAGCACCACAAGGACTACCTCCAGTGAGATGCCATGACCATCGAATCCACTTACGACCAGGAACAACACCGGTTGTTGTCAGGCCTTATAGATATCCCCAATTATTGAAGGATGAGATAGAGAAGCAATGTGATGAAATGCTTAACCAAGGTATTATAAGACCCAACACCTCAACATTTTCTTCTCCGGTTCTCTTGGTGAAAAAGGCAGATGGAACATGGAGGTTTTGTGTGGACTATAGAGCTTTAAATGAGCAAACAATCAAGGATAAGTTTCCTATACCAATAATAGAAGAACTACTGGATGAATTAAAAAAAGCAAGATTTTTTACGAAGTTGGATTTGAGGAGTGGCTATCACCAAGTATGCATGTATAAAGGGGATATTGAAAAGACAGCTTTCAGGACTCACCATGGTCATTTTGAATTTATGGTTATGCCATTTGGTCTCACAAATGCACCATCTACTTTTTAAGCAATGATGAATGATATAGTGAAGTCATTCCTCAGAAAATCAGTGCTGGTATTTTTTGATGATATATTAATATTCAGCTCTTCTTGGTCAGAACATTTACAGCATGTCAAAGCTGTTTTTCAAGTCCTTCGTGAGAATCATCTAGTTCTAAAAAAATCAAAATGCTTCTTTGGACAGGCTTCAATTACATATTTAAGCCATATCGTATCCAATGGGAGTGTATCTATGGATCCTACGAAAATAGCAGCAGTAGAAATTTGGCCAACACCGAAGACAGTAAAAGCTTTAAGGGGATTTTTAGGGTTGGCAGGTTATTATCGTAAGTTTATTGCACAATACGGAGCCATAGCCAAACCATTGACTGATCTACTTAAAAAAGAAGCATTTTCATGGTCCGAAGAAGCAGAAAAAGCTTTGAGAAAATTGAAGACAGCGTTGACAACAGCCCCAATTATACAACTTCTAGATTTTCAGAAAAGATTCTTTGTAGATTGTGATGCCTCCGGGTCTGGATTTGGTGCAGTTTTACATTAGGGAGATGGAGCAGTGGCATTTTTCAGCAGACCAGTAGCATCACATCATGCCAAACTACCAGCTTATAAACATGAGTTAATTTGTTTGGTTAAAGCAGTGAAACAATGGAGACCATATTTGTGGGGAAGAGAATTTACTGTAAGGACAGATCACTATAGTCTCAAGTTTCTATTAGATCAACGACTCACAACAATTCCACAACACACTTGGGTAAGCAAATTATTTGGGTTCGGTTCAACTGTGGAGTATAGACCTGGGAAACAAAATGGTGTTGCAGATGCCTTATCTAGAAAAGATACAGAAGGAGGGTTACTGGCAGCAATATCAGAACCTACGTTTGATATTTTTGAAACATTACGAAGTGAATTACAAGAGGATCAGAAAGCAATTTCATTATGGCAGCAGATTCAAAGTAAGAATGCACCTGAGGGATGGCAAATAAGTGACAGATTACTGATGTTCAAGAAAAAATATTTTTACCAGATAACTCTATATTATGGCCACAGTTACTAGAACATGCACATATGGGACATGAAGGGATTCAAAAGACACTTCACAGATTTAGGACTGCATTCTATAGTACTTTGGCACATAAACGTGTGAAAGAATTTGTCCAAGGATGTCTGATCTGTCATAAAAACAAAATGGAACATTTACACCCAACTGAAGTATTGCAACCATTGGAAATACCAAGTGATATTTGGAATTATATTTCTATGGATTTCATTGAAGGGTTTCCAAAAGTTGGGGGTAAGTCTGTCATTTTAACTGTGGTGGATAGGTTTTCAAAGTTTGCCCATTTTATTCCTTTGGCCCACCCTTATTCAGCAACATCTGTGGCCAAGGTTTTTTTTATCACATTGTTAAACTACATGGATTTCCTTGTTCTATTGTAAGTGATAGAGATGTGGTTTTCACTAGCAATTTTTGGAAAGAATTGTTCAGACATGCAGGGGTGAAACTTAACATGAGATCAGCCTTTCATGCACAAACCAATGGTCAATCAGAAGTGGTTAATCGTGTCATTACTATGTACTTAATGTGTTTGGCTGGTGATCAACCACGTACTTGGCTACAATGGCTTCCTTGGGCAGAATATTATTATAATTCTTCCTATCAATCTGCTCTTCGCACTACACCCTTTAGAGTGGTTTATGGAAAAGACTCTCCCACATTATTGTCTTATGAGCCAGGAATTGCAAAGGTGGCAGCCGTGGACAGACAATTATGTGACAGGGATGAATTCTTGATGGAAATAAAAGAACGGTTACTACAGGCTCAAGATGCCATGAGAAACTCTCACAACCAGATGAGACGTCTGCTGAATTTTCAGGTGGGAGATTGGGTATGGCTGCGTTTACAACACAGAAATGCAGCAGAAATTACAATATCATCTTCAGAGAAATTAAGATAGAGGTTTTATGGGCCTTTCAAGGTAATTGAACGTATTGGCCAAGTATCATATAGATTACAACTGCCTGAGAAATGAAATCTAAGATACATGATGTTTTTCATGTATCTCTGTTAAAGAAGTTTGAAGGAGAACCACCAAAGCAGGGTGCAAAGCTTCCTGATTTTTTACATGGGAGAATTATTCCTTCCCCAGAAAAGGTGACAAGAGCGAGGCTAAATAGAGGAGTTTGGCAGATTTTGGTGCAATGGGTTGGTCGATCAACTGAAGATTCAACATGGGAACACTGACCGAGTTCAAAGAAAAATATCCAGATTTTCAGCTTGAGGTCTGGAAGAGAGGTCATAGGGACCCTTCTCAGCCGACGGGGTGCAGATAGGCTGCAGCCGAGCGGTTGGTAAATTTAGAAATCATTCATATTAAATATAACTATATAGATTGTTGAACTTACACGGTTTTATTGTTTTGCAGGCTAAGTACGGGGGGAGGCTAGGAAGATACACGGCGAAGATTTCGATTGGGAACGTCAACCGATCGATCCTCAAGCTGCGTATGCAAGCGGTGGTGGAAAAGCACGCGGAAGGTGAGTTTACAAGTCATTTTATCATTTTCAATTCAAAGTATTCAAGACATTTTAATTTCATATTACTGAATCTCTTTTTTATAGACTCGCCATATTCGACGGGGTTGTCGACTCGAGAGCGGGGAGACCTGCGAGAGGCACCTCCACACAGGTTTCGTCGGTGGGCACGACAGGTCGCTGCATATCGTAGAGGGATATTGAGATGCAATCCCTCCGAGAAGCTGTAGAAGAAAACCAAAGGCGACATGAGGAGGAAAGGAGGGAGGCGGAACGCCAAAGGATCGCGATGGAGGCCACGATCCAAACTCAGGCAGCCTGGATGGCACAGATGCGGGAAGCAATGGAGGTAACAAAATAAAAACTAAAGTTATCATCAATTCAACGTAAATGACTTACTAATAGGTAGCATTTAATGTTTGCAATAACAGGTCATGGCTCGGGCGCAAGGTCTGGGAATCCAGCTACCGGTACTACCACCGGTCCTTCCAGGTGATCCTTCTTCAGCGGGTCAGGTAAGTTTCTATGTAATCCTTCTTCTCCAGCGTAATAAAATTGAGATAGATGAAAGAGAGATATAGTTAGATAGAAGAAAATGATTGAGATAGAAGAAAGATAGAGATAGAAGAAAGAGAGACAGAAGAAAGAGTGAAAGATAGTTAGATAGAGTAGTGTCGACTGTTGGAGTCGACAGATCCCCTAACACTATGAAAAGTGTTTGAAGGAGTTTGTGGTTCGGTCTGGGCGCGCGGAGATCTAAGAAAGTGAAACGCAATTGGACACGAGTGACTCAGTTGTTTACGTGGTTCGGGCCGCCTGAGCGTAATACCCTACTCCACGGGTGTGTGTGTGTTGTATTAACTTGTGAGCTTCCGAGTGTTCGAGCCTTCTCCCCTGTGTATCGTCGGTTTGTCCTTTTATAGTACAAGGACTAACCGTTACAAGTCAGCCTGGCCCGACATGTGGCCCTGGCGGTTATTAGTATTGATACACGAGATTAATTGTTGTTAATAACCCTGTAACGGCTCCGACAGTGCCGTTACAGGTGTTAAGGCTGTCCGATTAATTATCATTAACGTGGAATTAATGGTAATTAATCGGATCTTGAAGTCTGCGGCTGTCCTTTGGAGATCCGGAGCCGTTACAACGTCTCCTGGGGGCTTTAAGCATCTAGCTCCGTCGTGTGGACACGTGGCAGCTCCGGAGCTAGCTTGGGAGAAGCGGGAAGCTCCGGGGTGACCTGGCACGTGTCATGTCCGGAGCTTCTCTCGGTCGGGGGCTACCTCTGGAGGTGCCGTTTCAGTACTTGGCCCGGAGCTTCACCCTTGCGGGTAATAGCTCTGGGCTGACAGTACACGTGGCAACCTAGAGGTTAACCATGTTGGAGAAGCGGGTCCGGTCACGTCTGGCGAGTGGGCCCCCGAGGGTCTTCAATTTGAGTTGATGTCCTTCCCTTGAGATCTTTGTAACCTCAGGGGGTGTATGGTTTTTAGGGTACCGACAGTGGCCCCCTGGACCTACCTCCGGGGAAGGCCAACGGGATGAAGTCGTTCCGCCGGAGGTGGGTCCATACTTGTGACTCTTGAACTGGGTCTTCAAGAGTCTTAGGAGGTGCCTTTGGCGGGGCTTTATGGTTGAGTCCCGACGCGTGGCGCACCTCAGGCGGCAGATAAGATCTTTGACGTGCGGATCTCTCGCAATTGAAGGTCGTCGGTTCCCGATACGAAAACCGTATCGGTTCCGCGCGCCTTGTCAGTCCGCCGCCTTTGGGTCTCCCGCCTCGTGATGACAACTGTTCGCCTGGGTAAGAGCCTCGACTTGATCGTCAGGGTGGTCCCGGGCCCTCTTGTCATCGGCTGGGTTGAATTCTTGAGTAGTATGCTCAACTCCCCTGCAGTTTCCATCCAAGCGTTGCGAGGGCTTACTTAAGAAGGAAAGCGCACCGTCGGGAGTTCTTTACGCTTTCCATCTGTTCTTGCGCTCAAACTCCCAACTCGTGCTTTGCTTCTCTTCTCTCGCCTAGCAGTGCTGCGATGGAGTTGGGTCTGCGTGAGAGTCGTTTGAAGACGGAGAGCGATCTGAAGAAGGTCCGAGCCCTCATGGGGTGGTCGTCGGACTTCTTCAACCGTTCAATCCGCACCGGAGGAGAGCTTCCCTTTAAAAAGGAGCGCTCCGGCGAAATGGTATACTTTTCATCGTATGCCATGGTGGGGTTGATCCCACCATTTTCTTCCTTCTTTTTGATGCTGCTGGACTTCTATGGTCTGCAGCTATACCACCTTGGCCCTCACTCCCTTCTCCTTGTATCCGTCTTTGTCCACTTCTGCGAGATGTGGGTGGGCATTCCTCCCTGCATCGAGCTCTTCCGCACTTTCTTCACCGTCCAAACCACCGGCCGAAGTGACGAGTACCTTGGCTTCTACTACTTTGTGAAGCGCAAGAAGTGCCCGTTCAAGTACCTCCGGTCGTTCCCTTCCGGGAAGTGGGATGACTGGAAGAAAGATTGGGTAGTCGTCCGGGTGGAGGAGCACGAGCGGTTGGAACTGCCAGACGGTCTGCCCGGCATTGACACGTCGGTGTGGAGCGAAGTTCCGGTGCTGGCGGCAGCTTTCGACCCCGTCTTGTCCAGGATCCGCCAATGTGTAGAGGGAGGATTGACTCCCCAGGCGGTGTTCTGCAACTTCCTGTCGAACAGGTGGGCGCCGCTGAAGAGGAGGGAGAAGCTCGCCTGGGCCCTCAACAGCGTGATGGACGAAGACCGGGTCGAAACCGGGTTGAAGTCCAGCATGGTGGGGAAGTCCTTGGAGTTTCACCTCAAGAAATTCCAGCACGGCATCGATGTAGACGGAGCGTACTTGACTCCGCCACCGGCTTTCCTCCCCCTGAACGAGGAAGTTGAGTTCAGCAGGGTGCTCCGGCGGAAGATGCCCGCGCTTGACGACCTTGGCGTCGTCGAGAGAAGATCGACCGCCCCGTTGGCGATCCCCGGGTTGTCGGAAGGCGGCTCCGCCCCTGTCTCTCAGCCAAGAGCTGAGGTCACCGGCAAGGGCAAGGAGCTGGCGGAGGAGCCAGAGAGCCGGAAGAGGAAGTTGCGTCATGCTGACGGGAGGTCCGTCGGGCTTGCTACTTCCCCGCCAGTTCCCCGTCCTCAGGAAGGAGGATTCTCCGCTGCTGTAGCGTCTGTCCCCGTGGTGGGGTCTTTTCGGAGCGCTACTGTTCCGGCGGTGGGATCCTCCCGGAGTACGGCTGTCCCCGTGATGGGTCCCTCCGGAGGTGCCAGCTCCGGACAGGCGACTCCGGTTCGAGAAGCGGTGAGGGCCTCCAGGTCTAGGAGTTCCTCTCGGTCAAGGAGAGCTCCGACCCGGGAAACGCCCGCGGCTACGGCAAGTCCTGGGAGTCCTCCCGGAGCTCCTACGCCGACCGTGGCCAGCCCGGAACGTCCGGGAAAGAGGTTTCGCGCAAGCTGGTGCGTGAACCTCCCAAGGTAATTTTTCTTGTTTACCTCAATTAACTTTTAATTGTAACATCTGTTTGCTCAATTTCTTCATTCTTCATCTGCAGCGTTCCCAAGAAGGGGAGTGAAGCTCCGCCCTCAGCCACAGTGTCTGAGGCTGCGAGGGCTTCTGCTCCAGCCCTGGTGCCGCCCCAGGCGGAGGCTGCGACAGCTCCGGCGCCGGCTGTCGTGGTCATGGACCTCGACTCGTCTCCAGAAGTTCCCGTGGTAGCGCCGGACCACGGGGTTGAAGATGCGCCAGAGGCACACGCTCCGGAGGTTGAAACTCCGGGCCCTGGTGCTGCAGAAGTAGATGCTCCGGCTGTCGAGCCGGAGGAATTAGCGGTCCCGGCTTCAGAGCCAGAAAATGCTGGAGCTTCGGCGGTCGAGCCGGAGGCAGCTGAAGCCCCGGCGTGCGAGCCAGAAGTTGAAGTGGTTCCGGCAATTGAGCCGGTTACTTCTGAAGCTCCGGTCGCAAGGCCGGTAGTTATTGGAGCGCCGGCTGCAGAGCCGGTGGTGGTGGAGGCGGGGGAGCTTGAGCTCCCCTCAGAAGAAGCGTCCCGGGCGGAGCCATTGGAGGCGACGACGTCGATGGTACCCGTGGCGGAGCCAGAGTGCCTGAACGAAGTCGCCGGCCCCCAGCCTGAGGGGGCGAATGAAGATTTGGTGGCGGGACCTTCTTCAGTGGCGACTGAGGCCATCCCGGAGGAGGGCCCTAGTGCCTTGGAAGCTCGGGGTTCCGCTCTCGCAGAGTGGGACCCAATTTTTGTAAATGAAGACCCGCTGGAACCAGCGGAGGAGACCCCAGAAGGTCCGGAGCCCATCTCGCTGTCGATGTCCATCGACAACGCTTGCTCCAGTCTGCGCCAAGTCCAACTAGCCTTCTTCCACGACAGCAAGGTTCTTGAAGAGGAGCGCCAAACCCTTAGGAGGTGGCGTAATAGACTCCAATTCGAAACCAAGCTGGCGCAGTCGAGGATCGCTGCGGACAAGGAATGGATCAAGCGGGAGAAGGTCCGCTTGGAGCTCTGGGGTGAGATGCTGGACGAGAGGGAGAGCATGACTCACAACCTCGACGCCAAATCCCGGGAGTACCACGACCAAGCTAAAGCTGCCAATGATGCGGCCAACGCCCGGTTCGATGAACTCGAAGCCATCAGTACCGCACTCATCAAGCGCCGAGAGGCGCTTGAGGGAAGGGAAAAGCGGCTCGAGGATGAGGAGCAAAAACTCCTGGAGCTACGGGATGACGTCTTGCGACGTGAAGAAGAGCTCGCCGAGAAGACAGCTCTGGCGGACAAGGGCCTCGAGGAGCGCGCTAAAAAATTGGAAGAGCGCTGCCTCGAGGAGGAGGAGAAGACCTGGGTGCGAGGGCAGGAGCTCTACGAGTATGAGTGTGCCCTCATCGCCCGGGAGAAGAAAATAGAGGCTAGGGAGAAAGACCTGGTCGACCGCCGGAACAAGATCCACCTCCGGGAGGAGGAGCTCGGGAGACTCGAAAAGCGGGTTGCTGCGAAAATTCAGCAAAACGCCAAAGAAGTTGAGCGCCTCTCCCGCGAGAACTCAGAACTGGCGGCGACCCGGAGGTCCCTGGAAGAAATGAAGGGCCAGAGGAAGACGGATTCCCTGCAAATTTGGGAGTTCCTGAGCAAGGCCGACGATGCGCTAGCGCCGATAGGTTTCAGCCCCGTGCTTCCGGATGATCCGGAGCCGGAGCCGGACCTTGCGCTGCAAGCGTTGGGCGCTGCGGGCAGCAAGCTCTCCAAGGTGGGCGACGTCATCGCGGACCAGTTGGAGGTCGAGGGGCAATCCCTGGCTAGGAACGTCACAGAATATGTGTTGACGTGTTACACTAGCCGAAACCCTCGATTCTCTCTGGACCCGGTGCTTGAAGGTCCCGTCGAAGGAGAGGGCGAAGCTACCCGAAGCAGCGTGTCGGAGGTCGCCCAGAAGGTCGCCGAGTTCTTCCATAGGGTCTAGGACTATCTTTCTTAGCCTTTATTTGTATCTTCTCTTCTTCCTCAATTTTGTAATCCTTTGTCCCCAGATGTAATCTCTGGTCTTCAAATGAAATGAAATCCCCAATTTTTCGTGAATTTCATTTTTTTGTCTTCAACATCTTTGTCTTCACTTGGCCCCCTGGTAGATGTGCACAATGTGATTGTGGACATGTACCAAAAGGATGTTGAGTTTTGTTGGAGACAAATTTGCTTCGAACTCGTGTAGTTTAGGTCCGAAGTCTTCGATAGTGAAGGTCCCTTGAAGTCGTCGGAGCTTAGAAGCTCCGGCATTGCCCATCGTCGGAGCTTAGTAGCTCCGGCAATAGCCTCTACCAACACGTTGAGTGTCGATAGTTAATACTTCAAGGTGTCGGAGCTTAGTAGCTCCGGCAATGACCCTTGCCACGCCTGGCTTGCTGGCAACAGACTCTAGTGATAGAGTCTTCTCACCATCTTCAAGTTAACGCCAGTGGGAGTCGGAGCTTGGTTAACTCCGATTTTTCTCCATCAATGTTGGGTTTATTCTTCCTGCACACTTAGGCCAAGAAAAACAGTAAAATTCGTTCCTTATCTATAACTTCGTTGCGGCTTACGGTTCTCAAGAGAATTTCAAGTTGAACACGATTTTTAGTATGACTGGATGAATTGTCTTTTCTTTTAGATCTAATTATCCATGGACCCACCTTACTTTGGCCTGCCGGGGTGTAGGTAGAGTGGCGTACTTAGGGTGCTTGACCAGGCTAAGTCGATAGCGCACTCCGGCCCTAGAATGGCTTGGCGGCTTTCAGGCGAGTTGGCCACAGACGACATTTAAATCTAAAAAATCTGACAATTCAACCCAAATCGTACATAAACCGGTTAAACTAGAACTTCTTAAGAATTGCACATTTCTGTTATAGACAAGAAAGAGAAAAATAAAAAATGTCGAGCCTTATGCAAAAATGAATGCACGTGGAGTCTATTTCACATGAAGATGTCTTTCATTATAGGTTCGGGGTACAGGGGAAACAAGTACACTCTTAGGGTACGCAACCAGGCTAAGTGTGTTTGGTTTCTCGTTTGACCCTGGGTAGTTAGCCACACTTCTAGTCCGGAGACTGTATCAAGTGTTGCATGAGCTCTTCAAACCTTTCGGGAAAGGTCCGGCTGCTCTCCCGGAGGAACTACCCGACTCTGTACAATGACTCTATAACATACACTTCAAGTTACTTAAGACTCACCTCCGTGGAATTAAGTGTAGAACTTACGGAGGTGCTCGATGTTCCAAGGATTTGGGAGAGGTGTCCCATCCTCGGTAGCCAAGCGAACGCTTCCGGGACGGGATACTTTGATCACTCGGAAGGGTCCTTCCCAGCCGGGGGAGAGTTTGTTTTGCCCTTCTCTGGATAGTATTCTCCGTAGCACCAGATCGCCTTCCTCGAGCTGTCGGTTGTGTACATGCCGCTGATGATAGCGCCGTAGAGCTTGGCGGTATCGGGCGTTCCGAACAGCTGCTTGGCACCTTCCCTCCTCGAGGAGGTCTAGGTCTTCACGCCGGAGCTGGTCCTGCGCGGCTTCGTCGAAGGTCCGGACTCGGAGGGAACCCAGGGTGATCTCCGGAGGAAGGATCGCTTCTGCTCCGTACACCAGGAAGAAGGGTGTTTCTCCGGTTGCCCGACTTGGAGAAGTCCTGTTAGCCCATAGAGTGGGCGGAAGCTCTTCGATCCAATTAGCTCCGTGCTTTTTCAAACGCTCATAAGTGCGCGTTTTGAGTCCTTTAAGGATCTCTGCGTTTGCTCTCTCGGCTTGCCCATTGCTGGCAGGATGAGCTACGGAGGCGTAGCAAACTTGTATGCCGAGGTCTTCGCAATATCCTTGAAATGAGGAGCTTGTGAACTGAGTCCCATTATCAGTGATGATCTTGTTTGGGACTCCGAATCTGCTCACGATAGATTGTAGAAAATTGATTGCAGATTGTTTGTTGATCGTCACAACAGGAGTAGCTTCCGGCCACTTGGTGAACTTGTCAATGGCGACATACAGGAACTTGTAACCTCCGACGGCTCTTGGGAAGGGTCCCAAGATGTCCATCCCCCACACGGCGAAAGGCCACGTAGGAGGTATCATTTGTAAGGGCTGAGCAGGTGTATGAATTTGCTTTGCATGAAATTGGCATGCTTTGCATTTCTTCACTAGCTCAGTAGCATCCAGGAGCGCTGTTGGCCAGTAGAAGCCGTGCCGAAAGGCTTTTCCGACCAGCGTGCGGGAAGACGCGTGGTTCCCACACTCGCCTCCATGGATTTCTGCGAGGAGCTCGCAGCCTTCTTCCCTTGTGATGCACCGCATTAGGATGCCGTTGGCACCACGCCGGTAGAGATCCCCTTCTACCAACGTGTATCTTTTAGCCAATCTGACTACCCGGTCAGCGGATACATCATCGTCAGGAAGGATGTTGTCTTTCAAGTAGTTCCGGATCTCCGAGATCCATGCATCGGAACTGACTTGAGCATTTGAGTCTTGCGTGCTGGGTTGCTCGGAGCTTCCGGCAGCACCTACGACCCTTGATGGCTGCCATGGTAACAGGGCCATCGGGACCGTCAGCTTCGGGATGCTGATCTCGCCCCCTTCGTTCAGCTCGGCAGGCTGAACTGTGGGTTTTGACAACCTCCGGACAAAGGTTCCGTCTGGAGCCGGAGCTCCGGTTGACGCCTTGGTCGAGAGTTCGTCAGCTTCAACGTTGTGAGCACGCTGAACATGGTGAAGGTCTAGGACTTCGAAGTCCTTCTGAAGCCTCTGGACTTCAAGGAGATAAGCAGCCAGCTGGAGATTATTGCAGGAGCATTCACCCTTCACTTGTTTGATAACAAGTTGTGAATCTCCTTTGACCAGCAACTGCTTGACACCAAAGGATAGTGCCACCTTTAATCCATATATGAGTGCTTCGTACTCCGCCATGTTGTTGGTTGCATGTTGGAGGGATTGCCTCCGACAGTCTGAGCAGCAGGTTGCCCGTTGGATGATCCAGCTGCAGAATTCACCATTCTTGAAGATCTCAGGCGCCCCCTTCCTGGCGCGCCAACTGTCGACTGTTGGAGTCGACAGATCCCCTAACACTATGAAAAGTGTTTGAAGGAGTTTGTGGTTCGGTCTGGGCGCGCGGAGATCTAAGAAAGTGAAACGCAATTGGACACGAGTGACTCAGTTGTTTACGTGGTTCGGGCCGCCTGAGCGTAATACCCTACTCCACGGGTGTGTGTGTGTGTTGTATTAACTTGTGAGCTTCCGAGTGTTCGAGCCTTCTCCCCTGTGTATCGTCGGTTTGTCCTTTTATAGTACAAGGACTAACCGTTACAAGTCAGCCTGGCCCGACATGTGGCCCTGGCGGTTATTAGTATTGATACACGAGATTAATTGTTGTTAATAACCCTGTAACGGCTCCGACAGTGCCGTTACAGGTGTTAAGGCTGTCCGATTAATTATCATTAACGTGGAATTAATGGTAATTAATCGGATCTTGAAGTCTGCGGCTGTCCTTTGGAGATCCGGAGCCGTTACAACGTCTCCTGGGGGCTTTAAGCATCTAGCTCCGTCGTGTGGACACGTGGCAGCTCCGGAGCTAGCTTGGGAGAAGCGGGAAGCTCCGGGGTGACCTGGCACGTGTCATGTCCGGAGCTTCTCTCGGTCGGGGGCTACCTCTGGAGGTGCCGTTTCAGTACTTGGCCCGGAGCTTCACCCTTGCGGGTAATAGCTCTGGGCTGACAGTACACGTGGCAACCTAGAGGTTAACCATGTTGGAGAAGCGGGTCCGGTCACGTCTGGCGAGTGGGCCCCCGAGGGTCTTCAATTTGAGTTGATGTCCTTCCCTTGAGATCTTTGTAACCTCAGGGGGTGTATGGTTTTTAGGGTACCGACAGATGGGAATGAAGAGAGAGTAAGATGTAGATGGAGATAGAGAGAGGGAAAGATAGAGGGAGGGAGATGTAGATGGAGATAGAGGAAGGAAGATAGAGGGAAAAGGATAGCAATAGAGAGATAGAATGAGAGAGAAAGATAGAGTGAGAGACAAAGAGAGAAATGAAAAGAGAGATGAAGAGAGGGGGATCTAGATGAAGATAGAGTGAGAGGAAGGGAGGGAGAGAGATGTTGATTCATTTTTATTCTAATTCTAAGTTTTATTAATTGCAGTGATCCGCGACGGCTGCACAAACGCCGTCGCCGTGACTACCGCCGCCTGGAATGAGGCGCGACGACGACTTCGACTTCGAAGGTAGCTCCAGAGGTGGCTACGGAGGTCAGATGGGCGAGTGAGCCCTTTTGTTTGCTTTGTTGATGACGATGTGAGATGTATCGGAACTTATTAGTTTGTGATTGTGATGATGTTTGTGTGTGTATATACTGTGTGTATTGTATCTGTTCTGTGATTCTGGTCATCGAGCCGGGTAATATTTTCTATTTTTTTAAAAAATAAAAAACCTTATTTCCGACGACTTTTTATACAGTACCGTCGCAAATAAAGTTACAGGTCATCGCAATTAAGCCACTGCTATTTGCGATGGCCGTGCCGTCGCAAATAAGTTTTAATTGCGACGGTCGGGCCGTCGCAAATAGCGGCGTAGGTCCCGGAGGAGGACACGTGGGCTCTGCCCACTGAACTTATTTGCGACGGTCAGACCATCGCAAATAGAGGCTCTTAATTGCGACCGCCCGGCCGTCGCAAATAAGCTTTAATTGTGACGGCCAGGCCGTCGCAAATAATGCTGCGGGGCCCATCGGCCCGCGGCAATAACTTGCAACGACCGCTCTTAGCCGTCGCAAATAAGCTTAATTGCGACGACTAATTTGCGACGGCAAAAAACCGTCGCAAATAGCTTATTTGCGAAGACATTTGGCTTATTTGCGATGGCTATGGCCGTCGCAAATCGTCGGGATTCTTGTAGTGACAAGCTGTTTGTCGGGGAGGGGGGAAATGTTATTGATTTTTTTATGGGCGCACATACAGCAGGCGCAAGAAATAAATAGAATAGAAATAAGGGAGATTTAGAATCAGTTTCAGAGTCATTTTTGGTTTGAGAGTCAGAGTCAGAATCAGTTTTAGAATTAGAGTCAGTTTTAGTTTCAGAGTCAAAGTCAGTTTTTGTTTCAGTTTCAGAGTCTGTTTCTGAAACTGAGTTAGAGTCAAAATAAGTTGTGCCTGACTCTATAAAGGCAACAACATAGGCTTGTAATCAGATCATCGAAGAATAATAATCTCCCTTACCTGAGAGTTGTTCTTCTGGTCGCCCTGGCTGGGTATCTTTCCAGCCCAGGCGACAACACCTCTTCTCAGCCACAATCTTCGCGATATCCTCTGAGATCCAATCGCCAATCACACCTTCTGTTGTCAAGTCCCCTGCGCACACCAAAGAGAAATCGCCATATCAGCTGGAAACTCCTAAGTAAGAAAATTAAATCATGGGAAAATCTGACTTACTTTTTTATATGTTCTTCCTGCTGACCTGTTGTAAACTTACTACTCTAACCTGTTGTAACCTGGGTGTTGTAATGTTATTGTTGTGATATTAATGGTACTTTTATGATCTTATTCTATTTAATTATACGGTCTGTAACTGTAATATTTTGCTGCTGGAATATCACTTTTCTTGCTGTCTTGGCTGCTGCGTGTTGCTATTTTACATTTTTACTATTTTACTGTCCTGGCTGTTGTTTTACTCTTTGCGATATTCAGGTAATACCGAATCTGAACCCGAATTCCCGGGTACCCAAAAATTCAGGTATAATTTCGAATAGTGATTCATAAATCTTAAATTGTTAAAAATCCGAATTACCCGACCCAAAATTTTGAGTAATCCCGTATGCCCACCCCTACAACTACGTTCTCAATTCTCTAAGTTGGCCTTCAACGTTTCCTGATACAACTAAGCTGAGGGCTTGGCTGCACCAAATTCGAGATTATTTTTGGGTGTGTCTAGATTTCATGTGCCCGAATTTTTTTTAAAATCAGGCATCGGTTTATTAGCAGTTAATTAATATCATTAACCACTAATCCTTAGAGTTAATCATTAATATTTAATTTTATAGGTTAATCAATCACAAAATTATTTTATTAGCTTGTTTTACAACTAATATAATACTTACAAATCAACATATTACAATTAATAAATTAATTAAATCTTTAATCAGCTCTCCGGCATGCCTACTGGCCAGCGCGCCCAGCGCGGTGCCTGAAATAAATGCCCATTTCAGGCACCTGCACTATTGCATTTCTGATTCTTTTTTCTTAATTGTTAGTCATAACTGGAGCATGTCATATATAGCTGGAGTTAGTCACAAACAAGACGAACGATTTTATCATCATAAAAATATGTGTGTCTCTCTCTGCTTTGCAAAAGTGGCTGAAGAAATGTGATGAGCATCCATTCACACCCTTCTGAAATCGGAACTAAGAGTCATTTTCCTTTTTGGGGGGAATGCTGTAACGCAGCTAAGATTTGCAAGGCTTGTTGCAAATGATCAATGGCCTCATGGGGGGCAGTGTATTGTAGAAAAAAGAAATTTCGAGGACCAAAATGCATATCTCACACGCACCCAATGAGCAGCGAGCAGTGGTGGCACACACAACTACTCCCCTTCTTTAAAAGGAAACCACGCAGTGCCCGAGGATCGTTCATGCAGTTGCCCTATCATCTCTTCCCTCACACAACGTCCCATCGTCTGCTGGCAACGATCCCTGATCTCTCGCTCTCGATCTCCAACCCCCAGGGCTCTCCAGATCGACCGGTAAGAACACGCATGCGTACGAGAAAGGAAGAGGTGTGTTCTTGGTTCTGTGCAAATCGATAGATCTACCCTTTCCTTTTTCTGCTATTCCTTGGTGTTCGTTCTGGTTTCCGGAAATGATAGATGAGTAGAATTGGGAGCCTGCGACGAGCTTGCTGCAACCAGGGAAACGAACAGCTGCATGGAAGCAGCTGAAGCTGCGCCATACACCTAGCTTGCTAGATCTATCCCGTGCGAATTTGTGGATTTGGCTTGCTATTTTTGCCTCTCTCTACGTAGATCTTGTTGCACTTCTGGCTATTCTTCTCGCAACATGTGTTTCTTTTCGGGCTTTTCTGCCTTTAATCTGTTTGTAATTGAAGTGATGTGTGCTCCCCCCCCCCCCCCCCCAGATCGAGGCTTTGCATCCAAACTTTCCTACTTCCCCTTTGAGTTACCTACCCCTCGTTGTTTCTGGTTTGTGTGTTCATCTTCTGATGGCCGGATGTTCATTCTTGAGGTAGCTCTAGGTTCTTTTGGATGGAAACCTTCAGATGATCTACTCTGTTCATCCCAAAATACTTATCATTAGGACAAAAAATTCAGATCATTTTTAACTAGAATTCTTGTCTTAATGACAAATATTTTGAGATGAAGGAAGTATATGTGCTAACTTTACTTGTAAGTTTTCTATTGTTCGAAATATGTTAAAATTTCTTTGATGGAAGGCACCTTGACATGGATCGGTGAATCTTTTCTGTGCGTATTTCCTTTGCTAGCTAGACTATAGTGCAATTTCCCCTTTCAGTTAACCAGCTTTGAACTTTTTCTTTTTTCTTTTTGAAAACCCAACCAGCTTTGAGAACCTTGCCACAAGGTCTGCTTGCTTACTACTGATCGACTTACGTGTTCTTAGTTTGCATGTGCTTTGTAAGATTACCCTGCACCAATTATGAAACACTAAAATTAGGATGCTGCTTAATTTCACATGTGTGTAGTATCAAAGTAATTGTTTCAAAAAATAATATCAAACTAAACTTAGGCCTAACTTAGAAGTTACTCGGAATAAACAACCCGTCTCTTAATTTTTTCTTTATAATCCCGTCACTTACGCTGCAAGTTTGCCGGAGTAAAGCATCACAACGAATGATGAGGAGATTCCCTAGTTTCGTATCCCTAGCTAGCTATACTGCCTTGGGATTGAAAGTTATGCGGATGAACTGGCCATCTATTAACGATAAATTGATAGAACAGTTATGTTACATATATACTGCTGATCTATTGTCAATTGCTCTAATAATAATTTCACTTAATTAAAAGGAGACCTTCTGCAAGCGTGAGGACGATGGGGAGGGGAAAAATTGAGATCAAGAGAATCGAGAACACGACGAGCCGGCAAGTGACCTTCTGCAAGCGGAGGAACGGGCTGCTGAAGAAGGCGTACGAGCTCTCTATCCTCTGCGACGCTGAGATCGCTTTGATCATCTTCTCTGGTCGAGGCCGCCTCTACGAGTATTCCAACAACAGGTACATACATATAAACTACACATCTATTTAATTAAGGGTATGTTACGTGGTGGGCTTTGCTATATATGTGGCAAATTTTCATCATGTCATTGTAAAGCTATATATATATATATTATTTCTTTATAATTCAAACTAACATTCAGCAAAATATGCTATTTTCTCACTGTTCATTCTAACCTGTATTTGATCTCCTCGACGCACATTAAGAATAATTTAAAATATTGTACATGGACATAATGTTAAGGCCTTTTGTTTCTTAGCTGGAAATTCACGCCTTAGACTATCCGCAAAGGCATCCTCTAAAGCATCCTCTAAAGATCTATCTTCCTCTATTTTTTCAGTATCTTCCTTTAAATCCTCTAAATTTACATCTATCTAGTAGGCTTTACAGTATGCCTCTGCGGATGGTCTTAGTGCAGTGCCACATTTTTTGTGGGTATGGTGACAACAACTGTGTACATGGGAGTCAGTTTTAAGTGAGCATTATTACTCTGTGTCGTCCTTATCTGTTTTGAGATCTATTAATTGATAGAAAGTTGCTATTTTTTATCATCTGAATTAGCATATATCCTTTTCAACTTACGACCTGAATCGTCAGATTTAAAATATTGAATGAATACATCTTATAAGTTTTTCTATAGTTATACATGTCAAATATTTTTCTATAGTCAATACATTAATCTTAAAAAAAATAGAAAAACAACAGGTAACAAGCGTATGAAACCTTAAATAAATCTGACGACTGTAAGGGTGTTGGTTGAAAGAATGTGCTAATTTTGTATGAATAAACAATTAGCATTTCTGTAATTGATATATATATATATATATATATATATATATATATATATATATATATATATATATATATATATATATATATATATATATATATATATATATATATATATATATAGACTCGTGGTAACTCATGAGTTCCCAACGAAATTCAAATACCATCTATTGGAAGGGATATTGAGAACATGTTATCAGTGGCAGAGCTGGAGTAGAACCATTGGGTTCAGGTGAACCCAATAAATTTATGTAAAGCAAGCATGATTAACCTATTGCTATAAGTTTGAACCCATTAAATTCAGTTACTTATACTTACTTTACAGATATATTACAGATATATTTTTAAGTGAACTCATTGACAAAAATTCTCAACTCCGCCACTGCATGTTATGAAAACCCACTATGTTTATTATCACACTTATTATGTGCATGGTATGGAAGGGGAAACGTGAAAGTTGGTAGAAGTTTAACCCTCCTTCCCATGTTTTGCATCATGATAGGTTATTAACAAAGTGATTTGCTACTCGGGCTTGTAATAACTGATCAACCTGAATTTCTATGATCCAAATGCATTCGTCAGTGTGGTGTGGTAGATTTTGCTGCGTTTGTGCAATGGATATTAAAGAACATGCTACTTGTGTGACAATTTGGGAGTCAGGTCGATCTGTTGTTCATTCATGCAGCAAACCGATACTACACCCGAGCTCCCAACAGTTATTAATACACTCCTACTATCTTTCTGCTCTGCGCCACGCATCATCATCACATGCTCGACCTCTCCCCTGAAAAGGTTCTCTTTCATTTTATGTGCTCTGACATGACGACCCTCTCTCTCTTCTTAGTATATATTGCATGGAGATGGAAACTGTAGTAGCTAGGTTCTTCCTGCTCCGTTTCCTTCTTGGTGATAAGGATGCCTAGAAAAAAGCGCTCCTGTCAGTTAATGCTTGTGTCTTTACACCGGGAAATTCACCAAATCCAAATGATGATGCGCATTCTTTAAGATCTTTTCACAGTTTCGTGCAAAGTGTGTACACGACCTAGTAGCCCTGGACCAGGACTGAGCGAGAAGAAGAATAATGTGTTGTCACAAGTAGTACTGAACAAGCGCGTTCTTTATTGCGCTTCATGTATCTGGGAGCAACAAAGCATCTATTCCTTGATAGTATGTTAGTAGGGAGGTTATTGTATTTTTTTCAAAAAACTAGGAAGGAGGAGCTCTCGCATAACATTATATAAGAAGAAGAAGTGAGGTTATTGCATTTGAAGTAGATGCACATAATGATATCTCCTATAAGCAGCCCTGTGTCGACAGTTTATTTTTTTAATAAGTAAATATATACATATGAGTGTAGTTTACGTTTTACCTCGGGCATCTTAAAAATTGTGATGCTTGTATGAAACACGTTACTAGAAAGCTTGATTTTGTTAGCAAGAACTTGATTTTGTTTGATCCGTAATGTTTCATTACTAATAGTATTTGAATTTCACAATATATATTTGCATCAGCATAAGATCAACAATTGAAAGGTACAAGAAAGCCTCTGCCAGCAATTCGGGATCAGCTCCGGTGATAGATGTCAATTCTCATGTAAGAATTCATTGGTTTTCTCCATTCTGTCAGAAAACACTGTTTATGGTCACACACCTTATCAGTGGACACTTAAAGCTTTGCACCAGAGACAACGAAATTTTAACAAAAGATAGCCTTGATACATTCACATTTAATTGTAAGATGTTACATAAATCTACACATTTTGGATTTTCACAGCAATACTTCCAACAAGAAGCAGCAAAACTGCGTCAGCAGATACAGACCTTGCAGAACTCAAACAGGTGACCCATATCTATGAACTTACTGGGTTCTTTCGCAAATGCCATGACATAGGCCTGACCATTTGCTTCTGTAAATATCCTACCTGTCAGGCACCTGATGGGTGAGTCACTTGGCAATATGACTGCAAAGGAGCTCAAGAACCTCGAAAGCAGGCTTGAAAGGGGCATTGGCCGAATTCGGTCCAAGAAGGTACTGTAAACATAACAAGCTTTACACATGTACTCCGTCCGTCTTTAAATACTTGTCGTATTTTTATTTATTTTTGTACTAAAAGACGACAAATATTTAGAGGGCGGAGCGAGTACAGTTCATTAAATTATATTTATGTGTGTGTTGATGGATCTTTCTGATAGCGAAGAGATGGCAGTTAGTACGTTTCAGCTAGCTTATTAGGATTTCCAAAAGCAAAATTTGACATACCAAAAGCCACTTTTACTTTGAATTTACCTTTCCCTCGGTATTTTCTTCAGCATGAGCTGCTGTTCGCGGAGATCGAGTATATGCAAAAAAGGGTAAACACATCTGGTGCTGTCAGATCCATTCTTACTATTAATTTTCTATGAAATACATAAGCAAAGAAATTTCACGTGCAATTTGGTCGATTACCGCTACTCAGATTATTGGTGTTATCTGTATCTACAGGAAGCTGATCTGCAGAATGAAAACATGTACCTGAGAGCCAAGGTACTGATGACTTGATGAGCGTTTACAGTCTGAGCTACCTGCTGTTACCATATTTCATATACATATAGTTGTTTCATTCCGTACTTTCTTCATCTGCACGCATCGATCATTATCTAAAAAATTTAACTCCTATATTGCATTATTGCATATTCACTGAATGCATGCACGATCAAACTGGTGGTGTTGATTGATACAACTGATAATGTAACACAGATCGCAGAGGCTGATCGAGCTCAGCAGCAGGCTGCAGCAGAAGACCACGAGATGGTGCCGGCGATGACGGCCGGCGGAGCGACGACGGAGCTGCAGGCGCTGCCGGCTTCGTTCGACCCGCGTGGCTACTACCAGCATCAGGTGAGCATGCTGGCCGCCGCCTCCGCCTCGTCGTCGCAGCAGTACTCGGAGCAGCCAGGCCAGGAGCACCACCAGACCGCCCTCCACCTCGGGTACCACATGAAGGTCGACGCCGCAGCCGGCAAAGGCCTCCTCTAGTCGTACGTCTATTACCATACGCTAGCTATATATAGCTATAATAAGCGTACGTCTATTACCATACGCTCTAGCTGTGTGTGCTAGAACTATTTCGGTCTGAATGCTATTGTGAGTGTTGGTCTGTGCTACTTAATTGACTTGGTATGTATGGTGTGTGATGAATAATAATATATATTCGATGATGTGTGCTTAGCTAGCTAGACTGCCTGTATTATATGCGTGCTTTTGCTTAAACTCAAGTCTGCAGCATAAGTAGCCTTCTTCCTAATTTCCCCATTGAAAACAAGGACTAGATCGTTTGCCTGATATCTCTCATTGGAGACAAGTCTTCCGTTTAATCTCCAAGCTCATCGACAGACACAGACTCGTCTAATTTCCGGAACGAGCTTTTGAGCGTGAACCAACTGTACATGTGCGTGAACATGGGTGTCTCCAGGCCCATCAAGAGATGAAGTGGACCTGTACCTGGGTTTGTGAGCTGGACCTGGACCTCCCCTGTAAGCAATTCAGCATCCATCTTAATGACTTTGTTCCGGGGCTTTCGAAAAAAATCTTAATCGAGATTAGAGGGGAATATTAATTGGAATATCCACCTTTTCTCCATTATTTATTTTCCTAAATACAGGGTCCCACCACCACACATTCATCATTAGGAGCGAGCGGCGCGTCCAGGTCCGACCAGCCACAAACCGACAGCTTGAGCTATAGCTAGCTGCATAGCCATTGCTTCGTTTAGTATTTTTCTTTTTGAAAGAAAAAGACATTGCTTCGGTTAGGTTGGTTGATCAAATCATTGATATACCGCTAATCATCATTGGCATAGGTATTTTTTTAAAAAAAAAAGTTCATTGTGGAGGGAGCGGTTAGCTCTGATTTATAGTTGGAGGCAATCAGATCGACAACAGGGTTTCAAATCTTAGAAAAGTCCAGTCATGGCTCAAAACATGACTTTTAAGCATATGACATGCGTGCCTGCCAGCATTTTATTTGAACATGGCCATACTAATGCAAATAAATAAATATACTCATTCTCATTTATAGAGTAAGATTAATTGCCCCAACACGTAGAGAAAATTTAGGAAACCAATAGCTGTACTAATAATATTAGTAATTAAAAGTACATTCAAGTAGAACAACACGGGTTTCCTAGGTAGTAATAACATTCATATGCAGTTGTCATCACTCTTGGAATTACTGGGGTAGTCAATAACATAGCGATGATATGCCTATCTTAAAAATTAAAGTGCAGCCTACGGTGCTCCTGTCGTGCATGCATGGCAAACCATGTCGAACTGGATTATTGGTAACTTATCTGTATCCGTATCTGTCACTAAACGGAGCAAGCTCATTGCATTGAAAAGGACCCTATGCAGATGCGTGCACGAAATAATAGCAGTAGAGAAGTCCACGATAAATTCTGAGAAGCAGCAGGAATAAATCGTATTCACACACTGAAATAATTACCAGCTAATGGCGACAGCTCTGCAAAAGATGAACGGCAGCTCGAAGTGACTGCCTTCCTACTTTGCTGCACAGCTGGACAGACAACTAAGATAGCAACGGATGTAGCAGAAGAATCGTAACTGTCCAGGTCACTCCATCTCGCACAAAGACAGGCATATTCGAGGTAATTCTGATCGAGTAACTTCTTAGACAATACGAGCCGACTACATACGTACAACCATAGTTTCGCCGTTCTTTGTTGTTACGTACCCTGTTCTAGCTTGCATTAGCACGCACGTCCTCATCAGCCGGCAAAAAATACTGACACAGATATGTTTGAAATCACTTGAAATCACTTTTTCTCATTCACATCGACGGGCCTGTTTGGTCAGTCTTGATCTGTGCTTTATCATCTTACATTAAAGCTTGTATTTGTTTCTTAATTAGTAATAAAGTCTACAGTCATGATTAGTCATGATCAGCGTAGACCCGTTCCAGGCGCCAGCTGTTCAATGGAAATTAGTTGGATCCCCTGGTGCCTAACTGGAACTCGTGTTTCGTTATGGTTGTTGCCCTGACATGGTGTGAATCCACCAATATACAGTAGTGCAGTGCACTGTCTGGAACTCCTCGAATGTGTACGTGTACATGAACTCAATTCTTTTTTTTTTCATTTCTTTATTTTTTGCAATGATAACGAGACCAACTGCTGATCAGTACAGGTAGATTACAAAGTTTTGTGATTTTTTGACCAAATTTTCAGGAAGCGGCGGTCTCAAATAAGATCGGGCGAGTGTTTCCATGATTGAAACGAAGCCTAGATCAACTCTTGAAATTTCGACGGTTCCGCACGCTTGGACATAAAATGGACGGTCCAGACGGTGATAGATCCGGTGCATGTCATTTGCGCCGCGGAGATTGCTGGTTCTGATCGCGGACGAGGAGTCAACGCCAACCCCAAACGGCCACCAAGATTCCGTTAACTGAGCATACACATTTGTTCACCATGTCATGGCTACGGGTACACCTCTGGTAAGGTCCATTGTATTTACAATGGCTAGGTAAAATGAGATTTTAGCTAGCTAACCTCAAAGAAATTTAAATGCAACTTTTTTAAAAAAAATATTTCACAAACAATATGATTACAAGATGTGACAAAATTTGCAAGAGAGAAACTTAGAAATGACTTTCAAAAATAGATGAACGGTTAACATCACTATCATTTTCATCATGGCAAGTGATGCAAGTTTACAGAAGAAAAATGATTGCAATGGTATAAAAACATATACAATCTGAATGGCATATTATAAATTCATTAGGAACATATCTTGTCGAGTTCATTTATCAGAATTGAAACCGATTATATCTCCATCCCCTAACAATGTATGCTCGATCACGGTGTTGAGATAACCTGGTGGGTGCACCTAGCAGGACTAGCACTGAAAATGAGAAAAATTACAGAGGAAACTCCAGGAGCAGAGCGACCACAATCATCTGGATTTGTGCGACATATACTGATGGGGGGGAGGGAGAATCCAAAGCCCTCCTCTGGGCTTGTCTCTTCCCCCTCTCTCCCTTCTCCATTCTCCCACCCACCGCTTCTCTCTCGCTGTGGGATGTGCTGTGGGGAGGAGAACGGAAGGAGAGCAAGAACCAGCGCCACCAAGAGCTGCTGCCAACCCCTGCACAGCCTGGGCTCTGATCATTGATTACCCCAAACTATTACCTTCCTATTCTGTGGTCTAGAACCACATCTATCCCTTATATATATCTCTACTCTTGGTCATTTGCAAACTCTCATCTTTCTTAGATTTCTCAGGCTTCAAGATAGGCCTCTGTACCAAAGCTTGCCGAGTAGTTGCTGATCTTGGTTTTCTTGATTTCTTTGACCTTGGAATTGGGGGTTCCGGGGGCTCTTGTCTTGTATTTTCCCCAATCTCGCAATCTTTGAGATTATTTTGGAGCTGTCTTCATCTCTGTTGCGGGCCATGGATAGGAGGATTCCGCCACCATCTCTCTTGCAGTACTCACCATCTCCCGTCCATTCTTCCCCTCATCCCATGAATTCTATGAGGTATTCTGCCTCTGAAATAGAAAGGTGCGCACCTGCTTCGCTTTCTTCTGTTTTCTGCTTTTTTTTCTTTTTTTTTTCTTTTCGATCGAGTTTCGGTTACTTTGTTGATCTTGCCCATTCGAAATGTTCCCGAGGAGTACGGATTTGATGTTGCCGGTGGAGAGTTCCGCTTAATTCCGACCTTCTGGATACGTTGGTTGGGAAACGGGATTGATCAATGCTACCGGTTGTAACGGAAGAGGGATCTGTGGAAATAGGGACTTCCGCTGATCGCTTGTTAATAGATTTGCAAGAGATGTTCGCTCATGATGGTTATACAGTAACAGATAGGCGCTGTGTGTTTGACTGGCCAGTGATTGGTGTAAAATTTATTTGTAAATATTTCTCTCATTTTTGATGGTGTCATGTAAACTTAACTTGATGGATCATGATGTGTAAATCTCATTAAATTCTTGTTCTTACATTGAATCTGGGCTTTTGGTCACGTCAGATGCTTGGACCTATTCTTCTCAGTTTTATATTGTTTTAATCTATCGTGCCAATCATAAAGTCAAGAATGACTAGTGTGATATTAATCATTATGTATGTTTAGCAGATATCTGGCTGAGTTGCTTGCCGAGAGGCAGAAATTAGCCCCATTTGTGCAAGTTCTCCCTTTCTGTACCAGACTTTTGAACCGAGGTAATTTCCTTTGCTTCCAGGCGATGTTGTAGTAGTGCTTGTTCACCTATACGTTATCACTTTATCTGTCATTATTGTGCTAATGACACAAGACATTAACTGCCATTGATTTCTATTGTTAGCTTGCTTCGAGTCTTTAGGTTACTTTGAACTGCTTTGAAGTCTTGATGATTGCCTCTGCCAAATGCCCACATCATATCCCTTTTGGCAATGACTCATGAGTCAAAAGATGATTTTCGTGACAAGTTTTTTTTTTTAATTCATTCATCTTATGCCCCCAAATGTCCTATTTTCTATTACTTTATGGCTCTAAGCTAGGTAATAATCTGTTCAAATCTTTGCCATGGATCATAGCTTTTGTCTGCATAGTTGACTTCACACTCCAGAATGTATGCTATTCACGTCAACCACAAATTTTATCTTTTAAGAACGATTACTCTGCAGCTTATGCCTATTTTTAGCTAAATGGAGTGTTTACTATTCCTTCGTACAGCAGTTTAACTAAAGGCATTGGACTAATTGGGAAACCTCTTATGCCTTTGTCCCAGTTTAGATTTAACGTGTAAACTATTGCTGTCATTTTTGTGCTAGAACATTACAATTAATATTTATCATGGTCTAATTGTGATTATATGTTGTTGAATGCAGAGATTTTGCGTGCATCTTCTATGGCGCCTAACCATAATTTTGTTGATCCTGAGAGAATCGACCAGGGTAGCCCATTAAGGCTACCTGGTCACCCAGCGAATGGTCAGCCAATGGATCTGGAGGGCTGGTCAGGGATGCAAACAGAGGTACTGTTTATTTGGGCAGTCATTGACTTTCTTTGAATGCTTGTGTGGTTATTTTGTTTCAATAGCCTTAACACCATAGCAGATAAAAGCTGATGCATGCATATGGATTGCATATGTTGCATATTTATATTTCAGAGTTTGAGCATGCTGTGCAATTTATATCATATATTTCAGTAGATTTCTGCAGTCTAATCTACCAGTCATTGGATATGGGATTAATTATCATGACTTCATGTTAAGAAAATATGAGGAAAATTGTTCCTCCATG